>CM077460.1:21467433-21627401 GCA_039654765.1 Mylopharyngodon piceus | reverse complement strand
TCTGACAGTTTTAGTACCCACATGTGTACTCATCACCCAGGGCGGAAGAATGCAATCAGAACTGCTGCTCAAAGGAAACAGCATTGTTACATAAAGACATAACAACAACTATTACAAGCTTCTTCAGAGGTATATGGTTCGACGATGACGTGAATAAACACATTTCAGAACCATCTATCATTACACAATACTGAGGATAAGCAAAACAACACAAATGCTGCTTTATAGTAATTCTAGCTAAGCATGACACTTTTTGTCCTTCATTCGGCTTTATAAACCATATTTACTGTTACACATAACTTAAAGGGATAGTTCACCCAAAAATGAAAATTCTGTCATCATTTGCTCGCCCTCAAATTGTTCCAAACCTGTATGAGTTAAATGTACGAGTAAATGATGACAGAATTTTAATTTTTGGTTGAACTATCCCTTTAAGCCTGGCCTTCCTACATAAAAAAATAAATAAATCACAACAGTTAATTCAAAACTGTATAAACAACTAAAATAAAATGTCCAATCAGCACTTGCCTGAAAAATAATGTTTGAGGAATGCAAACTGAGATTTTTTTCAAGAGGGCAAACAATCTACATTCTGATATCAGTCAAATGTTCATGTGCGCTTTTTGGTATTTGTACATTAGGAAGCTGTCTGATTCTGTCTTTACGAATCCAGTGCATTTGAGCTTTACATTTTTTTTGCATAAAGTAAACCAAAACTGAAGAGAGCGAATGATTTCAGACCCTCTTCCTCTCCGGTTTCTCCTCCACTCTCAGGCGAGTGAAGGTTCTCCGTGAACTCTGAAGCGATACACACAGGTGTATTCCAGGTGACCCCAGTTGCTTAAGACTCTCAGCTCTGCCATGCTATAGAAGTCTGAGGCTTCCTACAGACCACAAAACAGGAAGAATTTTAGGATGAATTTCACAAAAAAATATCTAGATCATACTCTAAGAGAAACTATTGCATGCGCATGAGAAACTTTTCACGTTTTGCATGCTCACACGTTACAATTTCTGGTTTATGTATACTATAACCTATTTCCTTTGTGCGTCACTGCCATTTTACTATGAAGAAAACGAGAGTATGGATGCGCATGTATTAATAAACATCTATTTGCTCATAATTTGGCTTTTTTTAAGGCAGTATAGCTCTAATATAATGGCCTTATGTTCGCTTTAAAGCATTCTCTGTGACGGCTGAAAAACTGCGCTGTGAAATGGGCTGATGGCGCAATATAGCTGTGTGCATTGTCCTATTTGCCAAGTTTAAGGGTCCATAAAAAAGACTGAAACAGTAAAAAGTGCTCAAAATTTGGCTTTTGTCAGGGCAGTACGTCATATTTCAAGGCCTTATGTTCGCTTCAACAAATTCTCTGTGACGGCTGAGAAACCGCGCTGTGAAATGGGCTGATGGCGCTATATGGCTGTGTGCATTGTCCTATTTGTCAAGTTTAAGGGTCCATAAAAAAAGACTGATACAGTAAAAAGTGCTCAAAATTTGGCTTTTGTCAGGGCAGTACGTCATTTTTCAAGGCCTTATGTCCTCTTTAACGAATTCTTTGTGACGGCTGAGAAACGGTGCTGTGAATTGGGCTGATGGCGCAATACGGCTGTGTGCATTGTCCTATTTGCCAAATTCAAGGGTCCATAAAAAAAGATTGATACAGTAAAAAGTGCTCAAAATTTGGCTTTCGTTAGGGCAGTACGTCATATTTCAAGGCCTAACGAAAGGATAAATTCCTTTTGCTTTAACAAATTCTCTGTGACGGCTGAGAAACCACGTCGTGAAATGGGCTGATGGCGCAATATGGCTGTGTACATTGTCCTATTTGCCACGTTCAAGGGTCCATAAAAAAAAACTGATACAGTAAAAAGTGCTCAAAATTGGGCTTTCGTTAGTGCGGTATGTCATATTTCAAGGCCTTATGTCCTCTTCAACGAATTCTCTGTGACGGCTGAGAAACTGCGCTGTGAAATGGTCTGATGGCGCAATAGGCGGCTCAGTGTGCAGTGTCCTATATGCTAAGTTTAATGGTTCATAAATATCCATTTGGTACAGTAAAAAGTGGTCAAAATGTGGATTTCATTAGTGCAGTATATTGTCCCATATACAGTCATGTGTATGTACAGTCCTGTGTATTTTTGACTCACCGGAAGCCTGAATGTCTGAATGGGCTCTCCATCCTGGTCGTACATGAATGTCCCAAGCAACTTTCCGTCTTCAGTCTCATTAGACATACCCTGAACACAGGACAGGCAAGGAATCTCAATGCTGTTGTTTTATCACTGTTATGAAGAAGAAAAAAATGTTGGAAAATCGACTCACATAGACAGCAAAATCCTTAGGCGCACTGTCAATGCGTCCCGTTGGTGAGAGCTCTTTGGGAAGGTGTTCGAGTGTGACGTGGGTGATTTTTACTGGGTAAGACAGTGCGATCACCAGGAAACCCTGGGAGCCTCGGAATGCCCAACACTTCCCGGGATACAGCTCCGGCTACAGCACACACACACACAGAAGCTTAGACAGTCAGAGGTGTTAAACTGAAGGTGGACAGTGTTTGTGTGATTTGAGTGTTTGTGGGTTACCTGTATAACAGTACGAGGGCTTTCTGAATGATACCAGAGAGGAACGCCAAATAAACTCAGACACGCAGATCTGGTCTTATATGTCTCGGAGCAACGAGTGTTTAACACACTGGCACCTACACAAACACACACACTGAGACTTGTACAGAACATTTTGAGTGTTCTTGAAAGAAGTTTCTTCTGCTCACCAAGGCTGCATTCATTTGATCAAAAATACAGTAAAAACAATAATATTGGAATTATTATTAAAATTTAAAATAACTGTTGTCATTTATTCCTGTGATGCAAAGCTGGACTTTCAGCATCATTACTCCAGTCTTCAGTGTCACATGATCCTTCAGAGGTCATTATAATATGCTGATTTGCTGCTCAAGAAACATTTCTTATGATTATCAATGTTGAAAACAGTTCTCCTACTTAATATTTAGGTGGAAACCGTGATACACAATTTTTTCAGGATTTTTTGATGAACAGAAGGTTTAAAAGAAAAGCACTTATTTGAAATAGAAATACTTTATAAAAAAATTTTTTAATTTTTTTTTTTACTGTCACTTTTGATCTCTGTGAAACCAAACTTTTGATTGGTAATGTGTGTGTGTGTGTATATATATATATATATATATATATATGAATAAAAAATGTAAAAATTAATTCATAGAAATAAATTACATTTTGAAATATATTAAAGTAGAAAAGTTATTTTAAGTTTTAATTTTTTTTGCTGTATTTTTTATTAAATTCAGCCTTGGTGAGTTCTTTTAAAAACATTAAACATTAAACCCAACAGTAGTGTTTGGACAGTAGTGCATGTGTGTATATTTGTATATATTCAAAAAATATATAATTTGAAAGTATAATATACTCAATAAACAAGATCTCATGCAGGAAATTTGTACCAGAAGATTCCAAGGCATAGTCTGCCAATCCAATCCCATCTGCCCTGTACAGACTAATTGCCCTGTGGACAATTTCTTTCACATCCTGTTATGCATTAAAAAAAAACACACAGCCATTAAAAGGCATCATGGTCCTCGTGTAAACTTTGGACTGCCCTAAAAATGTCTGAATTTCTTCTCTCTTAGACACATACTTGTATAGTGGCGGCTCCGGCTCCTTCCTGTTCCAGTGTCTCTCCCACAGTCCTCCAGACATCTCTGCTGCTCGCTTTCTCATGCACTAGTTTCTCTAGTATCCGTTTCTCCAGATCCTCTAGCGCCCTCTGCAGCTCAGGACGGAGCACTATGGTTGATTCCAACGAGCTTGGATCTTTCAGGTGTTTTATTAGCCAATCGGATAGCTCTGCTCTCAGCTGCAGAAGAAATGACAGGAAAAAATGATTAATAACTAATTGCAATTTGCAATCAAGTCAAAGTCAAATCCTGCCGCTGAATTTAAACAAGCTAAAAATGTGCGTCCTTACGTTGGTGTTGAGAGTTTCATGTGAATCAACTCTTTCCTTGAGGAGATCTTGAGCTGACTGAAGATTTGAGAGACTGGACTTCAGGTCAGAAATCTGCTGCCTGTGCTTAGACTCAACACTAGGGAACATTCAACACATGTCATCAATGGATCAAATAATGATGCAACATACAAAAGAAGACTAAACATAAAAACATCCACAAAATCAAAGTGAAAAGCTTAAAAGACACTAACTTCCTCATCTGATCATTCATAGACTTCAGATCGGTTTGCAACATCTAGGAGACAAGCACACAAATACACAAATTAGGTGGATGACATCATTTCCTGTTTAGTGCTTTGTTGCTATGACAGAAGAAACAGAATGTAGAAAGGAAGATGGGTGATGTTTAATGTCAGTGGAAATGATATAACTGTTAACAGAGTAACACTCTTTCATGAACACCAGATTCAAGGACTTTCAAGGACTTTTTAAAGCACCGTTTATTTTATATCAAGCACCTATCAAATTCACATCCCAGCATATGGAGCGTCATGAAAGACCTCTTACAGTACTTAACATTTTAATCCTCCTATTGCATTTGCATCCATTTTAACCCAGAAGAGGTACAGAATCATTTGTACATTAATTTTGGAAAAATATTAAAACCGTTTACAGCTTTCTTATCCCTAATGTTAACAATTATTCCACACTAGTTTTGGTTTTCATTTTTTATGAATCATTACTTGAGTAAAAACATTATAATATAGAAAGAATATTGTTAAAATACATTTTGCAATTGAGTGGGGAAAAAAAAGGATTATATGGATCGTAATTGTGGCTTATAAAGTCAGAATATATACAATATATTATAGATATAAGCTTGCAATTCTGAAAAAAAAAAATCAGAATTGCAATTTATATATATATCAATTCTGACTTTATAAGACACAATTGTGGCTTTATAATCACGCAATTCTGACTTTTTTAACTCACAATTGTGAATTTAGGGTAGATTGGGGAAAAATGCCCCCTTGAGGGAAAACTAACTCTACATAATATGCATAATATTCTTATTAATAAGTAGGGGTGGGCTATATGGCAAAAATATCACGATTCATGATTTGATCACAAATCTTTTTCATGTTGGTTTTACTATTTTGCCAGTGACTGAGCAGTATTGTTAAACTAATTTCCCTATATATTAAAAAAGTAGCCATACGAGGTAACAAAATATAAAAGAAAAAAAGAATGACAGACTTTTAGACAAAGTGGATGAAGATAAAAAATACTAATTTATGAGTTTCTTGTTAAAGCTACTGTATTAAAGAAATTGAAAAAAAAAAAAGAAAAAAAAAAAGGAAATTCTGACATTATTTACTCACCGTAGGAGTTGTTTTAAACCCGAATAAATTTCTTCTGTTGAACATGCAAGGTTTTTTTTGAAGAATGTGGGTAACCAAACAGTTGCTGGTCCCCAGTGAGTTCCATAGTAGGGAAGAAAATAAGAAAATACTATGGATGTCAATGGGTAAGCAAATGTTTGGTTACCCACGTTCTTCAAAATATGTTCTTGTGTTCAGCACAAGACAGAAATTAATACAGGTTTGGAACAACTTTAGAGTGAGTAAATAAAGACAGAATTTTCATTTTTGGTTGAACTATCCCTTTAAGGACAAGTCGCAGCATGTGTTGTCTGTCTCTTTAAGGCTCATGCACGCATCTAATATATTGACACGCATTCGTTTTTCTCTCAACTGTTTAACTTTCACTTTACACTTAACCGATTGTGTAAACCTTGTGTGTATTTGACAGTATTAGCAGAATAAAATGTGAATGATAACTTTGTCCAGCAAATGCAGTGTTTGACAGGCTTTTAGAGTGTGCGTGCTTCGGGTGTATCCGCTCAGAAAAGCACGTGTCAGACCAGCACGCAGATAAAATATTTAACCGGCAAGGCTTTAAAACGCATGCAAATAATACACTTTTGTGATTGTGAATAACTGCAGTGTTCCGTGAGTATAACTCTACCGCTGTGTTAACATGTGATGTGAATGCATGTCGCTTTGTACTACACAGTATGTTGAGACAGAGCCAGGACTGCAACTGACAGAAAGCACTATAGCACGATACAACGATATTTCTTCAAAAGCAGATTGTGGAGACCTTTTAATAGTCCACGATCAAAATCGCACACCCCTATAAGAATGTTCATTTCGGACACAGCAAGTGTCACAGCTCAAATGTCTAAACCCCGCCTAATAACAAGCAAGTGGAAGTACCGCAATGGAAAACACTCGGAAACTGATTGTAAAATAATATTCCAAAACAAATATACTAGGACTAAGAGGAGTGTGTTATAATTTTCACAAAATTGATTTCAAATTTAAAGCACTTTCAAGGACCAATATTTGTTTTCAAGTACTTTCCAGGCCTTGAATTCATGTGTCTGAAATCCAAGTACTTTCAAGTACTTTCAAGGCACGTGGGAACCCTGTGTTAAGAATGTTTCGTTTCCTCACCTCAGATTTGTCCTTCTGTCTTGCGCTCTCCTTCTTCAGCAGTTCGATGTCTCTCTGGGAAAACAGAAAGAAATTGGGACAGGTCTTTTGTTTTTCCTCCATTTCTGTCACCTGATGGAGTTTGGGTTCCTTGTCACTGCTGCCTTTAGCTTGCTTAGTTGGGGACACTTAATATTCAGCAATATTATTGATTTGATGTGCTGACACTATTGGATGTGAAGTAAACTTGAAGTGAATTGAGCTGGAGGATGACATCACTGTTTTCTATAGGGCTGCTTTACAGCTTAATTTCATAATTGATGAACTTTACACAGTTATTGAACTGAACAGAATCAACACTGAACTGACTTCAACTGAATAATGGTTAGGGTTACTATTGTCTTTTTTAGAGCTGCTTTACAGCAGAATGTAATTCTGTTTGCATCACTAATCATTATTTTCCTGTTTACTACTGTAAAGCTGCTTTGAAACAATCTGTTTAGTGTATATAAATAGAAATAAAGGTTACTTGACACTTCCTCTTTAACAGACACTGACAAAATGATTGTAAATATATTATAATTACCATCAGGTTCACCTCCCTTTCGTGCAAGCTGGCGATTTCATCCTTCAAGTTAGACAGGCTGGCATGTTGGAGTTGGTGCTAAAAGAGCAAAAACTGCATTTACTAAAATAATAATACATTTAAGAGAAAGATGCAATAACTGAGCATTATGAAACGGACTAAATGAACTGGAGATGTTCTACTCACATCAAAAGCTGCTTTCAAAGGTACATCGGTGTGTTTAACAGGTGGAGTCCTGGAAACAACATCACGAGGGGGAGAACGAGAAGCAAACGGGAACCAGTACCATATTCCTGCAACAGGTAATTGCTTATTAATGTTTCTTGATTACTCTACGAGAAATTATCAGGCATGAACACATGCATAAGTATTTTTTATTACAGCTACATGTATGTAGTAGGGGTGTGACGAGAGCTTGTGCCATGAGATCTCACAAGATTAAAATCTGACAAGGTGATAAGCTGTCTTGTGATATTGCTATTAAAGAGTGAGTGTGAAATTATGATAGAATATGCCACCGCTACATTTACATTACGCCTCCACTGTCGTTTTGTTTTTATAGAAATAAAAACCATTTAATTCAGTTGGATAATGGTCACTTCAATCCCATCAGGCTCATCCAACACATCCAACACGAGATGCAGAGTCATACATAGTGCAGCAAGAATCAGAGTTCACTGATCACATGACGGGAGTAAGTGACGAGATGACTGACAAGACCATGGCGGAGGATTCGTTGCACAACAGAGCCTAAGCGTATGACAAATATCTTGTAATGAATGCGTGATCAGCACCGCCGCTCCCTATTCACAGAATACGCACGATTGCGAAAGCGAAAGTAAAACGCGAGCGCGCATTCAAATATCTCCCAGTATGAAAGCTATCTTAGGCTGGACTGTGTAGATGTAACCATCTCTTAGCTCTGTATCATGCTTGAAGAAAAATTTGGTCTCTATTTGATGACTTTGATTATGGTTGCACTTAGTGTTTGCACTTAATAAGACTAAGAGAAAACTGTGTTATTCATTTTTATTTATACTGTTTTTATTTCTATGATTAATTTGTGGAAAGGAGTTCAGTTAGAAGGTCAAAAGTTGTAGAAGCTCATAAATCATGTACAGTTCTAAGGTCTGAAGAGACTCATATGAAATCATACAGGAGAGAAGCAAGTCAGTTGAGTTTGTGGCAAAACCTTTTACAGTGCTTGAGTATTGTTGTCTTTTACTTCATATGATAATTCATACTCAGAAAGCAGAACTGAAATGACATTCATTACAAGATGATTAGTTAAAACATTTCAAATGCACCTGCAGACCATCAATGTCGAAATACACGACTAGAAAAATAAGTCATGTATTTCGACATTGATGATTTCTTAAAAACACAGTTTAAAAATCTCGTCTCGTCTCATGAACTCAATCTCGTGAGCTACCTGTCTCATCACACCCCTAGTGCGTAGTCTAAAGGTTCTCGTGTTATCTTGAAATACATAGGTTTCATTTTCGATATTTTATAAGAGTGTCCATCAGCTGTCTCACCAAAAATGAGAAAGATGAGAAGGAGAACCAGTAGGATAGCCTTTCTCATATCTGCTGTGCATCTACAGAGAAAGACAGAGGATAGATGATCATGCGTAAAAATAAATGTTCCTTTTTTTATTATTATTAAATTATTAAATAAGGTCACACATTTGTAATTACAACACTGTACCTGCTGAGCAGAAACACATTGATCAGAGACAGTCGTGAGGTGAGGCTGTACCATGCAGTGCCCAGCCACCAGTACAACATAACCAGAGCTTGAGCTGCAACACACACGAGCACATGACCACTGCAGCAGAAAAAGACTGATTGTTCATGTTAGTGGGTGAAGGGAGGGTTTATACATGTAATACCTGGAGAGCGAAACACGTCCCACATGGCAAAGTCTGGTTCAGCTACAGACTGGGTAGAACCTGGAGAAAAATGAATAGTAGAATTTTTTACAGTGCTCTTTGCTTGACAAATAAAAAAGAGAACAGCTCACCCAACCAACCAGCCATTTTATAATTATAAAATTGTTCATGCACACTTACTAGGGTTTGACTTTATGGGTTGTTCATAATGCTCCTCAGCCGAGGAATATCCAGAGGAGAATCCTTGAGCAGCAACAGGCATGCCTGAAACCCAGAGACAATGCATATATAAAAATAATTATACATTAGATACATTATGTAACATAAAATGTAACATAAAATAACAAACTATAAAATAACAAATGACATAATTAATAAATCCATGTAAAGTATGTTATATATTTTATATCTTATATATATCTTATATTATATGTATCTTACTCATATACTCTCTCTCTCTCTCTCTATATATATATATATATATACATACATTTTTATTAATATATTATTTATAGTAAGTTAATAAACATGTTAGTAGATTTCACATGTATACATATATATATAAATTATATATTATATGAAACATTTTATATATGAATAAGATATGATACTGTACGTATATGTACATTATATAAACATTTAACATTTATATAGAATATTTATGTATGTATATCTCAAAAATCTATTTATTTTAATATATCTTATATGTATATAATATCCATATCCATATTATAATACATATTCTATTAATATTAAATATTATGTGTATTTGTGTATACAGTACATATATATATATATATATATATATATATATATATATACACGCTGTAGATTCTGTGTGTGCAGATACTAACCATTCTCATTCTCCGTGGCAGTGAGGTCACTGCGAGGCCCAGTCTGTATCTGACTCACGCTGCTCGCACGACTGGAATTGCGGGAAACACTGCCTGCGCTCTTGCGACCGGACCTCTTCTTGAAGATCCTGCAGGAAAGCATCTGTATCAGCTTCACTACCGTAAACACACATGCAAACTATGTATCTGAGGTACTGCGGGCTGCCTCCAGCACATACAAACACACCTGGTTGGGCTCTCTTTGTAAGAGACGTGGCCAGTGGATCCAGTGGAGCTAGTGCTGGCAGCGTCATCATCAGGAAAGGACGGCCCTTTCACTAACCTTGAGCTTCTCCTTGACATCTCTGTAGAAAACACAAATTTATAGATTGTGTAAAAAGTGTTTTAACTTGTTAGTGGTGACTGAGAACTCAAACATCACTATGATTTGTAGTACAACTGCTCATATGTAGGTCCCTAGATGCATTAGGTCATCCCGTTTACATGAAATGTTCCCTCTTTATTATTACATTTACTCATTACCAAACACCTTTCTGACTCACGAGAAAACAATAAAACACTGTAAATCAAATGACCAAAATGAAAAACATCACAATAAATGTGACATTTAATATCCCACAGGTTCTCACTGCAGTTTCAGTGCATTCTGATACTGATCTTTGTGTAATTCCTAATCTCAGGCTCATCCCGTGCATGGTGACGGCGCTTTTAGCAGCAGATTATCTGAAGGAGAGCACGTGGAGCAAATTCCCAAACCAAGGTCCTCCAGTTCCCCTTCAATCAGTTATATTAAGTCCCTTCAGTTGGATAACTGTGGTTAATCTCAACAACAGACTGCACTTACACTTTAATTAGCTAGGAATCCACACTTCTGTGCGGATGGAGAAACATAAACACTCATTCGGTGCTCCTATCACCTATTTTTTTAATACAGCATTTATGATTTTTAATGAAAGCACCTATTCTTTTCCCCATACAAATCCTTAATCCTGATTGAGCTAATACTCTCAAGCAGCATTAAAAACATGCCTGCACACTTACAAACTACTCAGTGACCAATGTTGGAGGAAACACTAAGGTAAGGCAACATGCAAAGTACTACATAACCAAGTTTATAAGGCAATCCAAATATATCGGTATCTCTGCCAGAACTTATACATTTGAATGGAGAAATAGATGCTTTCAGTCATGCAAAATATAAATTATTCATTAGAACTGAAGTAAATTCAGACATTTCAAGCTGTTTGGTGCAACACGCCCAGTGCTTCAAAACTAAATCCTTGTCTTTAGCTAATAATCCCTCAAACGGCTATTTTAAACTTGCAACAGTTCAGCTGTGTTCATTATTCTCTCATTTGTTTCGTTTTTATTATTATTATTATTATACATGATTAACACATGATTAACAAGGACAATAATAGTTTTTTTGTTATAGCCAACAACAAATATTATATTAAATTATACATTTATGATTATGTACTAGTTTTTATTTATTTATATAACATTAACTAACACGATGCAAACACAAACATCCCGTTATATACTGTGGTAATGATCTGGTGTACATAGAAGAGGGCAAAGTGAGTTTCCATTCTTACTTTGCGAGACTTTGGCGGTTCTCTTGATATGTGCGCCAATTTCAACCACAAAGGAAGGTTTCTTGGTAAAACGGGGTCATTCTGTTTCTCTTCCTTGACATGGATGCCAATTAAATGTTTTCTTGGACGGAATAGCACATAGTTCTTCGATGAATAATTATAAACAGAGTTCCCAAATGAGAATACAACTACACATTATGCAGCTACACAGCTTTGCATAGAAATACGTGTATTTACCAGCGCGTTTGTAGCACATTTCTCTGAAATGCTCCCTCAGCATCATTTCTACAGCACGTAACGTTACAGCATGGCATGACTAGTCACATAAGCACGCAGACAATGCTTTTGAAAATGTAAGTTAGCGTTCATACACATTCGTGGTAGTCTCACCTTCTTGGGTCTCCAGGAAGACATGCAGCCTGTCAAAACCTGCCAAAGTGAGAACCGCTCATCCGAAACGGCTCTACAATAACGGAACAGCGAAAGATACGTCGTATACTCAGAAGAAACGGTATACTCACTTCAGCTATGTGGCTTATAACAGATTCGAAAGCGATACGACAAGATGCTGTGAGGACGGAAGAGCTCGTCTTATCAGGAAGGGTCTTTTGACAGTTGTCAGCGCGGCGGCTCCACCTCTCGACGTCGTTTCGGGTTGTTTATAGAAAGATGAGGTAGACAGAGACGGCTACTGTCCAGCCACGGTGCGCCATCTTGTGGACATACGTAGTTACGTACAAAATATAGCCCTTCAAACCGAGAGTTTTTTCACATTCACAACATAATCCCTTTACATAACGTTACTTCTTTGTTTGCTTAAATTGTTGTTTTAATAATTTTTATGTTGGAGTCAAACTTACCTTTTCTCGAGCAGGTGACTACGTAACCGCAGCAAATGCGAACGGTTTATGTGCGAAAAATTCATAAGTAAATAATAAACAACGTCACTTTAGGCTATATCTCGCTAGTTAGATAAACAGACAAACAAAAACTATTAACCCTTCTGTCGCTTTTGAGTAATTCTGACTTTTTAATAGTTTTATAGGCCTGTTATTATAGGCTAGCCTGTTGCTGTTTTGTTGGTAACACTTTACAATAAGGACTCATTTGTTAACATTGATTAGATACTGCATTAACTGTGTGTAGAAGTATCGTTCGTGTTAACTAATGTAGTTAACTAATATAATTAGCAGAAATTTGAAATAGAATTTGTCTTATACTTATCACGGTTTCCACAAAAAAAGTATTAAAAATACTATAGTAATTTATATTAAATACTATAGTGTTTTTGAACCATACTATAGTAAATTGTAGTATACTGTATATATTATAGTATTTACAACACTTTGTTAATGAATGCTACAGCATACTGTAGTATTAACTATAGTGAATGATAAACTGTAATAAATACTGTAGTAGGCCTATACTTTAGTTTTTACTAGAGTAAACTGTAGTGTATTTTGTAGTATAATATACCCTGTAGTTGTAGAAAACTTAGTACAGTATTGGGTAAAGTTTATAAAGTTATAAAGTTGGGTAAAGTTTGTTTATATTACTATAGTTGTTATGTTACCACAGCAACTATAGAATTACCACAAGTACTTTACTATAGTATGGTTCAAAAACACTATAGTATTTACTATAAACTACTATATTATTTTTTCACTTGCAGCACTGCAACTGTTTTCAATAGAAATGTTTCTTGAGCATCAAATTAATGATTTCTGAAGGATCATGTGACACTGCTGAAAATTCAGCTTTGCCTCGCAGGAATAAATTGCATTTTGAAATGCATTTTTTAAAAATAGAAAACAGTTATTTTAAATTATATTTTAATAACATTTCACGGCATTTTGATCAAATTAATGCAGCCTTGCTGAGCATACGAAACTTCTTTCAAAAATACTAAACAAACCTTACCGACCCCAAATTTTATGGTAGGCCTATTTTTTCTATATATACAGAAGATGGCGCCATTGAACTTTGTTAAACCTGAACTGAATATGGTGCACAAAACCTACAGAGACCAAGAGCAAGTGCTTTCAGATATAATCAAATTCATTCAAATCATAGGTTTGTTTGTCCATTTTAGCCTCTTTCAGCAGCTGTTTTTTTGTCTTTCAAATCTCATTCTTCCTTCTAGCTCTTAATGAAGTTTTAACTCATCCAGAGTTTAAATGAATTTGCCTTATAGCAATTCATTTAAATTAAAAGGACATTTAACTAAACATTATATTAAACACACTCAGACTCCATAATTAACCTAACGCACAAGTTTGCTCTAGCTGAATACTGAACTTTTTTTTCAGCACAGAAGCAAATATTCACAAACACTGCTTCAAATTCAATACAGATTTACTTTGGCTGTGACCACAGACGCTTTGTGAAAGAGGTTTGTGCTGCAGGCAGACAGATAGGGTTGATGTATTCAGAGCTCTGCTGTCATCAGGTACAATGTAATTTGTACCCTTCTCTGTGAGTCAATAGGGTTAACTGAGAGCTATCAACTCCGATGCGGTCTAGATGGATTGGATGGATGTTTAAAATGTCACACCCGCCTCAAACTGCGTTCACCTTGAAGGAAACATTCAAACCAATAGTACATCCTTTAGGCCAGCTCCTTATTTTTGCATTTAGAACTATTTCTAATTTTTGACCATGTCTGATTAATGAAATTCCCAGAGCTTGACAAAGACCTCCAACAATAATATACTTTATTTACCTTATTTTGCTTCAACAAAATAGTTTTACTGTTAGAAATGTATCAATACATATACCAGCTAAATAGGCACAAGCTGTAAGGACAATAACACAAAATCATAATTATAACTTTCACATATTTTTATTCATAATTTATTTATTATGAGTTACTTAAGCTATATATCTCATCAATAAATAAATAAATAAATAAGATAATATAAGATAATAATAGAAGGAATATTCTTTTTTTCACTATATGAAGGATTGTATACAATATATTTAGTGTAGTTAATATTTAAATTTAATTTAATTTTTTAATTTAAATGTAATATTTAAATGACGGTTGGGCAGGACATATTGAAAGGCTCATCCATTGTTTATGTAGCCGATATAGCTATATAGCCAACCCGATCTAACATTAAACTGATACCTAATACCTATTTTACAAAGAGACGATTTCATGTGAATTCATACAATGTGAATCTTATGAAAACTTACCATTTTTAGAAAAAAGTAAGCATGAAGGTCCACCCATAACCCTACCCCTAAACATTACTGTCACCGAATGAGATCATTTAAATTTAGCCAATTTGTGTAAAATAGTTGCGGATTGCCATGGGATTGTGTTGTTTTTGCTTTTACATAAAATTTGCTACTTGCTATTGCTAGTCAGAGTAGGTAGTATTAGGGGGAGGAGCATTCTTATTTTATAGAGCATTTGATTGGACAAAAATATTGAGTGCAAGATGAATCATCAGTACTTTTGGTCTGTTTCCCTGGAAGAGAAAGACTCTAAGTTTTGTGTATGAATAGCAGACACAGACTAAAAGCCACAAAGCCTGCAATTAGGCACCAGTGTTCATTTATTTTCTGTCTGCTAGATTACGCTGCTTTATCACACCTTGCTCAAGGTCACAGATACACACTAATCTGTAAATAATGGCAGGACCAATTGTAACTGAAAATTTGATTATTCTATCACTTATGCACGATACAATCGCTTTAAAGGTCATCTGGAATGAAAAGCAGATGAGGAATGCAAGGAAAACAGAAGCACTTCCCAAAATTTGATTTTTAGTGCCTTTCTGCTGTTGCCAAGGAAACCAGTTGCACTTGTGTGTTGTGTGTGCGTGTCTGTGTTTGTTTGTGTGTGTGTGTGTGTGTGTGTGTGTGTGTAAATATGTGTCAGTGTATAGAAGTTTGTGTATAGCAGCTGAGCTAGGGTCACATAATCAAAGGAAAGACTAATCAACTTGTTCTTTTTGCCTCTCACACACAGATGCACATGAAAATAAAGATGAAAAAATCTGTTCTTGGACCCAAAAATGGCCCTTTATTTCAAAAGACATTAGGTTAAAGGTTAAAGCTTTTGTCCCATAGATGTTCTTTGTTTAAACTTCAAACTGCTGGGTGTTTTTTTTTTTTTTTTCTTCATTATTTGGAAGCTAGTCTTGATGAAGCAGTTTTTCAATTGCATGTGAAAGGCAATCAAGATCACTTGTGCATCTAACAACCTCGAAGGTCTTTAATAAGATGTGGAACACTGACTCGCAGCCTTTTCCCATAATGATGCATATAGATTTGTCTGAACATGTGTCAGCTCTGAGAACAAAGAGAAAAAACACAGTTTGCCATCAGACAACACATAACACTGACCAGTGCATTTCACATTGAGATGAGATGAGAGAAGTAGTGCATATTTACATATCCTATGAATAATCATTTGAAGCATATTTTATTTTATAAACAGCGAAAATAGCCTGTATTTGACAGAAATTGCAGAATGCTGACTATCTAAGCACGGTTAATGTTAATATGGTTGTCAATGAATGGAACGCTAAACATCATCTTGGTTTTAATAAGATTTCCCCAATAAATAGGTAAGAATAAACTTGGTGTCCTTCATGATTCATGGTCTTTCCAACAACAAAGCACTTGAATGTGAC
This sequence comes from Mylopharyngodon piceus, assembly GCA_039654765.1. Lineage (NCBI taxonomy): Eukaryota > Metazoa > Chordata > Actinopteri > Cypriniformes > Xenocyprididae > Mylopharyngodon > Mylopharyngodon piceus. The sequence continues at coordinate 21,611,337 of CM077460.1, read as the reverse complement.
AAGCTCGTAATCACGAGTAGTAGGAAATTTCCGATAGCACATGAAGGCAGTCATGTGTTCAAGTCATGTTGGAAAGATATGAGTGGGAATGTAAATACGAGTGGGAAGCTCTGGCTTTTCTTTAAGTCCCAAGTTTACGAGTTCAGAAGGAAAAACATGCTGTTTTCATGCATGTATCTTTAAATGCAAATGAGCTGCTGCTCCCCACCCCGCTTTCCTTTACAGCTCGTGCCTCAGATAGGCTGAATCCCAAATGGCACCCTAAACCCTCACGGTCTTCCTCTGAGTCCGCACTTTCGTGACGTAATGCCGGGTAAAGTCCTTTGCGTAGCTCGCAAACTTGCGGGCTCAGCTGAAGTGCGCATCGAGGGCGCATAGCGGCCGCAAAGGGGGCGCTCGCGAGCACTCTTCTGAAACCTAAAATAATTAATGGGACACAGTCTCGTGGACTTAACGGACACGCGCACGCGGCAACCATTGTAAGTCCACAAGACCGAAAGTGCATATGAAGTGTGCCATTTGGGATTCAGCCATGTCAAAAACATCAAAACATCTGTTTGGTTTTGATTATCATCTCTATCATGGTCAGGCGCATGTGACATTGCAGTTCTTCATCATCATGAAAGTTTATTATCTGCATGCGTTTTAAAGCCATATCAGTCTAAACTTCTGATATATGGTTTTGAGCGCACACATCGGAAGCAAGCGCACAGAGCTGGATGTCAGACGGCACATCGTGTGAGTATCAAACTAAGTTCTCTTTCCTGTCTTATTGCACTTAAACTGTCAAATACACACAAGGTTATGTCAAAAACACACAAAGTTCACATACAGTCAGTTATGTCTGTGAATGTGAACACAAGTAAAGAAATCACATGTGTATATTAGATCTGCATGTTAAAGTGACAGCAGCATAAAATACAGTACCTACTGCTATATATGCTGTTAATATGAATCAAACAACAGAAAAATATAAAATCACTCACTGCTCTTGACTGAACAACTTTAATAAGCTTTAATAAGAATATATTTCTTACTTGAATGCTGCTGTTAAATGCTCTGGCGCGGAGATAATCATGGCGGACTGTGTACAACTCACTCAGGGCGGGTCTATGCTAATAAGGCAGAGTCAATCAGCAGTCATGGGCGGGGCCTGTGCAATGTGATGTCACATTGCATAGAAACTGCAAATGGATTACTTTGATTTATGGAGATTTAAAAAAAGAGTGGGTGGATTTTTACCATTATAGGGTGGTTGTGTACACACACTGCTGACACACATTTATGTTCAAACACCATGTAAAAGTGAATTTTTTATAATAGGTCCTCTTTAAAGTTTGGCTTTAACATGTTTATATTTGTTATATATTTTAAACAATACTCCAGAAGGCATAAACTACACAACAAATATAAATACCATTTAAAATAGTCCAGTTTAATTTTCTTAAACAATTTTGAGCTTTTTGCAGAGCCTTCTGGGATTTTCCTTTGCAACGTTAATGCGCCTTTGAATCATAAGATGCCTTAAAATGTTAGGCAGCTCACTATAGGTTTTGGAAAATAGATATGTGTAAAGTGCAAGACAAATTCTCATTATAACATCAACTCTTCTCTAGTGGACATCAGAGCCACTAACAACTTCAAAAGCTACTTCAAAACTTCCTTTGAGCACTCAGTCCACTTCCTAGCCTTGGGTCTCTTTCGTTACATTTCATTTCCCTTATGTTATTCTATTAGCATATTCTGAGTTTTTGATCTTGCATCAGCTTCTTCGATTTTTTACATAACGTAGGCTAATGAAATATACAGTACCTGCTGAATAATCATTTGAGAGGATTTTGAAGTTGTGGGGGCTGGTTTAAGCTGGTTTAGATCCCTGTGGAAAGAGACATCAGTATTTGTGAAGTGTCTGAAGTGGGCAGCACTTCGACGGAGATAAAAAAAAATTTGCACTCCTGCAGGGGAATAAAGCATAGAGATAAATTTTACACACACACACAGACAGCCTGACAGTGTGGGAGAGAGCTGCTTTCTCTGGACCGTTACCCTTCTGATCGATACAATCTGATCTACTGAACCGTGGCGTTTTAAGGGGAGGGCAGGATGTATGTGTGTGCAGGTCTTTGTGCATGAAGAAAAGTGAGATGAGGAAAATGGATAAGAATGCAATAATAAGTCTTGAATCATTATTAAACAGATTACAAGAACTATCATTATGGGCTGATTTAAACTATCATAAAAAGGTGGAAAGGCTTGAGTGTTTGTACATGTTGAATGACAGCAGGATAAACAAATGGACAGATGAATCAGGAAGACAGACTGCGTTTATCACACTCTCATCTCCATGGAAACGAATTGGATACCCTGTTAACATTACGAGAAAGCTGTTAACAAGATGTGGTGTTTCATCCGAACATTTTATAACTTTTCCAGACTTTTCCACTTAGTTATCATCAAACAAATACATTTGAACAAATACAAATACTTTTAAATAAAATAAAAAAAATAATAATTTAAATAATTTTAAATGTAATTTACATTTTAAAAACATATGTAAAAATTAAAAAATATATATTTCAAACAAAGAAATTATTAATGAAATAGTTCTGTACTTCCAAGTCATGGCAACATATGTTTTTCCATTACTTTTCCTGACTTTTTAATAATTTCAATAAATTCAACTAGGCAAGATTTTTTAAAAAATGAGTTGAAATGATACAGCCAATTTGATATATAAGTATAACTGAACTTAAGTTTTTAAGTTGAACTGTTTTTTTTTTTTTTTTTTACAGTGCAACAAATCTTTGTAAGTATTTATAAATTTAACTAAATCAGAAAATTAGCTCAAAGAATGAATAAAACAGCTTCATGATTTAAAACTGCTGCAGGTTTAGTATTTTCATAATATCAAAGTAAAGCAGTGTTGAAATCAGAAAGCTTTTACGTTCAGTATTCAAGGACATGAGTCGTTTCAGCATTATCATCTTTAAAAGACGACAAAAATGAAAGTGTTCCTTCTGTGCTGGTTTTATCTGAGTGTTTGAAAATAAATGCGGTGGTCAATTCATTTCCAGCTAAGCCTTTGGAGTAGAAGCTGATCCCACGTATTACTTCTCTGTATCATAATATTTGGGTACATACATTTAAGCCAGGTATTCATTTCCTGAAGTGGAAGAACAGAAATTGAAGATAGCTTCACTTTGCATGGATGTAGTGGTCCTTTGAGAGCTCAACTACTACTAATCTCAGCACACTTTGGGTCAAGGGTTGAGGATGATGGGGAATTCAGGCTGAAAAGAAACATATGACAGCATGCCACAACATTTCCATACTACAACCCCCCACAGGGACTGCACCAGGTTTGGAGTACTGATGAATAATTAATCTGTTTTCTGTCTTTCCCATTTGGCCTGCTTGTTTCTCTCTGCCTGGCATTCTGCATATTCCCTCATAATTTTCCCTCCCTCTCTTTCTCTCTTCCTAGAGCCCTGTAGAGTCTGTACTGTCATTCTGGTGATCAGCCTAATGACAGTCAGTCTTTCTAGTTTGCCAAGCAATGAGGAGCAGTCTATGACAGCTATATTGCATAATTTGTTTCTCAGGAAGTCAACAGTCTATATACAATTTTCTGTTTCGGAGATAAAAATATTTCTTTCACACAATCACTCTACCATGAAAAGATGCAATCAGTCTGGAAACCATAAAGTATTTGCATTTCTCTTGTCACAGACACAAATAAGCACATAGACAAGTCCCTTGTCAAATAGAGCACATATAGGCCAACAGATTAACCCTACACAGATGACCAATGTTCAAGTAAAGGGCATTTGTTTCCCTAAAATACACTTTAGTACAAATAAAATAATACTTTTAATGCTTTAGGTATTTTATTAATTTTTCATTGTGGTAGTCTTAAACCCTACTACAATAAATATTGATATAGAAAGCTAAAAAATTAGCTTAGTGAATCAAGAAGCTTAAAAAGATTGGTACTTTACTTGCAGCATAGTTCTGAATTTAAATATCAGAGTATTCAGGTTCGGAATTTCAATATTAAGGGAAGGAGCAGAAATGATTCATATGTCATGAAGTCATAAAGTGATTACAGTCATATTTTAATAATAGTTCCAAATAAAGCCAAAGCAGATTCGTTGCAATACGCGATGCTGGTAGATCGATGATAGAATGTTTCATTCCCTGAATGATTTAGTGTTTTTGAACAAAATCGGTTCAGTGAAGGATTCAATGACTCACTCATAAAGACACAACTTGTTTCTTTCCTGAATGAATCAGTGTTTTGAATGAATCGGCTGAATGAATGAAAAGGTCCTAATGGCACACTTCATGTGCACTTGCAGTCTTACAATGGCCATCGAGCGGCATTACATCACAAAAGTATGGACTAGGAGGAAGATTGCAAGGGCTTAGGGTTCCATTTGGGACAGGGCTAATGACTCACTCAAAATCACTTGATGCATGTTACCTACAGAAAGAATCACTAAAAATCCATATCACTCCTGCACTACTTTTGAATCTACAGCGCGATAAGTGTAGTCCAATTCCCAAACGAAGGACTAATATAAGCCAGTTCTTTTTGCGGAATCAAAAACGTACCTTGAAGCTTGTTTCCGCCACGGAATTTAAAAAAAAATTTATCTCACAATTCTTACTTTTTCCTCACAATTGTGAGTTTATATCTCACAATTCTGTCTTTATAACTTGCAATTGTGAGATATGAATTCGCAATTAGCTACCTTTTAAAAAAAGATTCCATGGAGGAAGCAAGTTTCCATACATACCAGTGTGGTCCGATTTCCAAACGAAGGACTATATTATAAGCTGGTTCCTTTTAGTAAATCAGAAACATGCAGCATACTTTGGAGCACCCCCCCCCCCCCATTTATATTCCCTATAAAAACTCTTAATGAAGCTGTCAAAAGGTTAAGAAAACATCATAGTGTGACTCGCAGAGACATCATTATGTGCCTCACTCTCACTCACTCTGTCTGTCTGTTTAGTAACAGCTCCACTAACAAGCAGGCTTTGTGTAGATTCAGGTCACAAAGACTATAGTGCATCTCCCTGATTATTGCACTCTGATGTGACCATGCTCTGGGACTGAAGGTCATTACCTCTACTGGAGCTTTTCTCATTGGCCCAATTATCTCATTTTGAAACTAAAGTGGGCTCTTATGTCCCTGCAGTGCATTCTGGGTCACTGTATAGAGTGCGTGCTCTCCATTGCTTGTGGGCAATTTAACCACCCTCCAGGTTGTATGAAATAAAATGAGAAAGTAAGGGCAGCTCATGGATTTTACACAGTGTCAAATCATTTGTGTTGCAACACAGTTCCTTGTCTGAGCATAAGCATGTTGCACATGCACATGCTTATGCTCAGACAAGGAATAGAATAATTATAATTGCCCATGTATTGAATCAATCAAAGTTACAAAGTTACACTTTTTGTGCTACAGACATGAATGAGGCATTAAATTATATGGTTTGTTAAGGAGAGGTGCATGTATTATTACTTCATTTTTGCAAAAAAACGAGTGAAAAAGACCATAGACTATGAGACATATCAATCACAGAGACTTGGGGAAGGGCTCTTTAGACTTAGAAGAGTAACAACCATCCTAGCAACCACCCAGAACACCTTAGCTAAAAACAATGCAAACACGTTAGCAACTGCATAGCAATGTCCTAACAACCATCGCATTGTGTCTGTGAGTTTTGTATGGGCATGCACCAATGACATTTTTTTTAAGGTACTTACTTTTTTTGTAAGGTACAAATGATTGCTGATTGAATCTGCTGGAGATAAGGCCCATACTGGTGATTCAAGGGAGTCATTCACTTGCTATTTATAGTGAGGTGGGAAATCAGTCAGGCTGAATCCAAGGTGAAACCTCGCTGGCATCCCTTATGTGTCATATCAGTCCTCACTGGTGCCTTCTGCCACAGTAAAAAGATGCGCAAATATCTAAGGGCAAAATATATCCAGAATTTTTTGAAGGATTGGCAGGTAAGGTCAAGTGCACACTAAAGCAGAAGGGTTTTAATCAGCTGTGTCTGAAATCGCATAATGTACAGTACTTCCCTACTATATAGGCGAAAAACAGTATGTGACAAAAGTATGTCCGAATTCACAGTATTCATAAAAGAGTAGGCAAAAAGTACCCGGATGACCTACTACTTCCGACGAGATTCTGAAGTGTGCATACAGTGGACACTTTACTATCCCATGAGGCCACGGGAAAGGATTTATGAATGGCAGTGAAGCGAATGTAGTATGTCTTGATTACATTCATACTATACACCTTCATACTACATACAACATACTTATTTTAGCACTCGCAAAGTAAGTACTTATTCAAAATAAGTGGCTACTCAAGAGAGTATGCAATTTCGGATGCAGCTATTGTGTGCACATTTAAAGACTCACAGTTTGTTGTTTTTAGTCATACACACACTTTACACTAATCATGTGCATCAATTAAAAAGATCATAATATACAAGATCAATTACAAGATCATATGAATTGTCTTAGCCATAGCCTTGTGGGCAGTGCTACAACAAAAAGCGCAACAGTGCTTGGGGAGACCCGAGTTCGAGTCCCGGCTTATAGTCCTTTCCCGATCCTGTGCCCCTCTCTCCTATCGCTCCTTGACTGTCTATCCAATAAAGGCAAATATATATAAAAGTTCTTGGATTAATGCATGCATTTCCTGTGAATCAAACACTGGTGTTGCTAGCACCGTATGCTACTGTTTGAGCTACAGGAATGTATAGGATTTACTTTGAAACTATTTTCAATGAGAAATTGCTAGTAAATTTCACAAATAATTACAAAGAAATGGCAGTGAGTTATATGTGACATTTTGAAGTAGAAAGAAAAAAAAATACTTCAATAATCTGTTTTATTTACAAATGACAAGCTTCAGTCTTGTAGTGTGTACTAGACATATTATTATATATAATACACATTGTAGAGTTGTGATTTGAATGTTGACAGATGGGTCTGAATTTTGAGAGCCTCTCTCCTCAACTTGCATAAGCAATCATTTAAAGGGTTAGTTCACCCAAAAATGAAAATTCTGTCATTAATTACTCACCCTCATGTCGTTCCAAACCCGTAAGGCCTTCGTTCATCTTCAAAACACAAATTAAAATATTTTTAATGAAATCCGAGAAACTCCATAGACAGCAATTTAACCACCACGTTCAAGGTCCAGAAAGGTAGTAAAGACATTGTTAAAATAGTCCATGTGACTGCAGAGGTTCAACCTTAATTTTATGAATCGACGAGAATAGTTTTTGTGCGCAAAAACGAAAACAAAAATAAAGACTTTATTCAGCAATTTCTTCTCTTCCCTGTCATTCTCCTACGTTGTTTACATTGTTAACACAGTGCAGCGCTTCCAGGTTCTACGTCAGAACGCCGACTCATTATTGGCTGGCTCCTGCCTCAGCATCACACGCATATATCATGCTGCTCACGTGATCAGCGTTGGCCAATACTGAGTCGGTGTTCTGATGTAGAACCTAGAAGTGCTGCACTGTGTTTACAACATAAACAGCATAAGAGAATGACAGGGAAGAGAAGAAATTGTTGAGTTTTTACTACCTTTCTGGGCCTTGAAAGTGGTAATTAAATTGCTGTCTATGGAGGGGTCAGAGAGTTCTCGGATTTCATCAAAAATATCTTAATTTGTGTTTCGAAGATGAACGAAGGTCTTACGGGTATGGAACGACACAAGGGTGAGTAATTAATGACAGAAATTTCAGTTTTGAGTGAACTAACCCTTTAATGTTAAGCTATTGAACGACTCAATTTCCCCACATATCCTTCTATTTATTTCTCTAGTCTCCTCTCCACAGCATGTATTCATTGCTTTGTTTTCCTAGAGCTGCTCTCGGCTGCAAACTCCATCTTACAGGCACCTATTGATCTGGATCTTACTATGATTAGAAATCTGGACCAGGCTGCCTACACACAGCTCCAAAATTACCTGTGTGTGTGGGAGCACAGAGGAGGTGGCAGACTGCCAAAGAGATACACAAAAACTCACAGATTGTGAAAGAATATTATGTGTTTATTGTTGGTTGGATGGTCGGTTTATCTGTCAGTTCTCTCATGGATCCTCAACACACCTATATCTACATAATGTCACAAGCAAACACTAAAAATACACATGCTTGAAAATGAACAAATGCGGATGCGGAGGATGCTGTAGGGAAGATATCTCTGCGGGATTCAGTTGAGAATACAATCCTGGATTTGTTCTCTCTCTTGGCAAAACTGAAAACCGGGGTGCTATTTTTCCTGAGCCAGCAGCACAACTGGACAATGGTGCAGACATTTGAGTAGACTTTGCAAATGTTAATTGTGGCATGCATTACCTTTGTTCTTTTTCTGGTGTGTTGGTTTTAAATTTACCCAGAACTGAACAAACCTAGTAATTATGCTTCAATTAGGCTGGCAGTAAAGCTTGCTAATTGGTGCAACAACATGAGCAGAGATTTCATTGCCGGAGGCTCTTTTGCATGTATTTAACAGACAAAGAGACAGTCAGCAGCAAATTCTTTCTCACACAGGGTCTCCAATTTTAACGGAAAAAGTGTGTTGCACATGCAGCGACTGACGGTTGTGGCAGAGATGACAACTGCAATGCCATTAATAATGGGTTTCTGTGTGCGGTAGTTAAGAGCCTCTTAGCTGTTGCTCGATGGACCACGAGTAGTTGGTGAGAACATAATTATACATCAGAGTGAGTTGTTTCCTCATGGGTTAAAAAATGTGTTAGTGACTATGAGAGTGAACTATAAATGGTTCTTGTGTTTGAAAACATTCACATTGTAATGAGAGAATTGTGAGCTCCAATTATTTCTAGCATCTGGGGTTTATGTAAATACATTTGAAGGGATTCAGGAACAAAAAATGGATAAATTCATTATAATGGTTGTCCACACACTTGAAAATCTTTGTATCTTTGCATCCATGTTGGTTTCATACTTTAAAAGCAAAAGTGTGTACAATTTTCTACATCTTGATTTAACGACTTTTAACGAAAAGGTCAAATGGTGTAACTGTCAAGAAAACACTACTCAAAAACTTTCCTTGAATATAAATTTACTCAGATACTGCACCTTGAATACAGAATGTACACTTAACTAAATCATTGTTTTCAAAAAAAAGTTTTCTGATGTTTTTTTTAAACCATTTGACCTATACAAAACATGTTAGTTCATAAAATAGGCCAAAATATGTTTTATCAATTTATTTATTTTCATAAAACTTCATCTTAACCTTGAAACAGAGTTTTGGGGGTCTACAGTTTTCCTGTCAAATGACAACAGAATATATGATAAATAGCCTATATGAAATTGTTATGAACATTTTATGAACATCATTTTTAAATGTATTAAGGACTTAATAGAAAGAGTTCCCTAATTGACCCATATATAGGGACAGTGTGAGTGTATTTTCAGCTGTGACTGGTCACCAAGTTAATTTTTATTCAGATTTTAATAATCTGTAAGCTTTTTAACTTAAAAAATGATGCAATGTGACAAATACATTTTCAGAAGTACAGATATCCCACGTAATTAATGTAAGATGTACAAACATGAAAATACAAACAGTTTAGTATTTTTTAATAAAAATAATCAATATATCCCCAGAACATATATCAAAATAGTCAGCAGATAGGAAAATGTGTTCATTGTGTTGCCCGCGCGCGGTGAGACAGTGAGGAGTGATGATCACGTGACTCGGTCGTTCTGTACTGTAGCCTCGGCTTGTTTCTTTGAAAGAGAAAACGCACCGCGTTCATTTCTCACTGGCATCTCTGAGAGGACAGAGCTCAAACATATTTTGTTTATTTGCACTGCAGTTCACTAACAAACCTAGGCATCCGTTCATTTTTTTCCCTCAAACCTTCAATTTCGCTATTTTAGCACTATTTCGCACAACAGCCATTAGGTACACCAACCAACCTTGCCTCGAAGATTACACCTGTCCCAGCATCATCTGAGTGAGATTCCACACAACTGCTGGTAAGCCATATCACTTTATGATGCTTTATGCTTATTTTCTGCAATGATGTTAAAGTTGCATGTCTTTTCCTTAATGCCACGCTGGAGCAGTTGAATTTATATTAGCTATGTGTTTTATGTTATGTGAATGAACTGTTGTGTAAGTCATTAACCTGTCCGGTTAGACTAAATGTTTAAATGCTTCCTCAAATTTTCCATGACAAGTTTTTTATTCGGAGCTTTATTTTGTCTTTCCTTATAATTTAACTCGGACACTCGGTTGGTGCTGAAAGCAAAGCTTCATTCTTTTAGGTGTGTGAAGTAGAATATTTGAGAAGCTAGCTTGCCATTAAAAATGAACCATGCTGCTTTTTTTGTGGACAGAGATGAGAGGAATTTTGAGAGAAACGCTCAAAGGAAACTTGCTGTATTGAGCCTGCCATTGTGATTCAGTCAAGTGTTCAGCATCTCTGCTTTATTATAAGGGCTCAAACTGTGATGATGATGCTTTTCCCATTGTGTTAAAGGAATAGTATTGATCATTTTCTCACCCTCATGTTGTTCCAAACCTATCTTTATTTCGTGGACCACACAATTAGATGTTTTGCAAAATGTCTGAATCGCTTTTTCCCCCATTTAATAAAAGTGATTTGTGCTGTTAAGCTCCAAAAAGGACACAAAAAGCTCTAAAAGCCCCATAGTATGATTGGCGGTACATGATTTGACATCAGTGTCATTGTTTTGAATTGAACTCAAGCACAAATGAGGAAGAAAAAATGAGAACAATGAGGAAGAAGATTTTCAGCCAATATCCTAAATTCTATGCTTCATTCTTAGACAAAGCAATGGAACTTCAGAAAGCTTGAAATATAGTGCAGTAAAAACTACTTTTCTGGTGCTTTTTGTCCTTTTTGGAGCCTGTCCCTTTCACTTTGGTTGTTTGGATAAGAGCAGCTCGAAGCTTGCTTTGTGTTTAACAGAAGAGAAATTCATTTGGGTTTGGAATGAGAGACATTTAAAATTTGGGTGATTAGAAATCATTCCTTTAAAAATTTGAGGCGTAAACCAGTTTATATTCATTGCATTTTTGGGCATTTTCAGTATTAACTGCTGTTAACATACTTAATACCTGTTCACATAACATTTCAAAAATCCAGTCTCAAAATATGTCAATGAACTGTTATGGTCATTAGCTTTTCTCTAACCGTCTTTAACATTTTATAATGTGTAACTATAAGAAGTTACCGAATCTTACTTGAGCCTGTAGTGAGATGTATGTTTAGTGTTTGTCCAATGCCCTGGGTCTTCCGCCCCTTTATCGCCCATGTTCACCCTCCCTTCTGTCCCCTCAGCGTCTCTTATCTGCTTCCCCCATTCCTCTCTCTCTCTCCCTCACTCTCTCACCTTCTCCATCTCCTTTATCACACTTTTTCATCCTCTATTCTTCCTCATCTCTCCCTCCTGTTTCTTTCCTTGTGCTCTTTCTCTAACACTCCGCCTGTGGCTAGCATTATTCTGCGGTCCGTCTGTTTAAAGTGGTGGACAGCTGTTGAGATGCCACAGAGGGCAAGAGTTCCTGCAGCTATTTGCTGATTGTTGGCTTTTTCCCCATCTCACAAGTCTAATGACCCCGCAGCGCTTTCCACTACAGAAAAATAACACTATTAGATTAGACAGAGCGAGTGGAGGAGTATTGACTGCTTAGTGTAGCTGCTGGCCAAGGCTAAAAGTTCAATGCTGTTGTAGGTTTTAGGCCTGGTTATAGGCGAGAAATAAATGGGTGAAAGGGCAAAGACAGATGAGCTGAACGGTAATTGAGCAGAATCTATGAGGAAGGGATAATGTGTGTCCTTTATTCTGTGAGTGAACCTGAATGCTATCTACTCAAAATCAGACTCATGCAATTAAAAATACTGTGTCCATTTTTTTTTTTCAATGTGATGTCAGTGTGAATTCATCAATCTATTTTGACATCAATCAATTTACATCAATCTAATTTGATGTGCTTTATTTACTTTGCATAAAGCAAAATAATCAATGGTTTACTGAAGTATTACACAAAAAGTGCACAAATATATTTGATATATATATATATATATATATAGATATATTGATTGATATATATATATATATATAATTTGTGTACTTTTTGTGTAATACTATATATATATATATATGTATGTATATATATATGTGTGTGTGTGTGTGTGTGTGTAATATATATATATATATATATATATATATATATATATATGATGACTAAACGAAAAAAACAAGAAAATAATGCAACAGTTTGCATCAGTTATTTTTAGTCATGACAACTTCAAATGCAATTGTGTTCAACCAACAAACTATACTGAGTTAGAAGAACTTAATTTGTAATAAAATTTAAATTTAAGTTGATTACTCAAAAAAAAAAAAAAAGTAGCTATGGGGACATTTAAAAAAAATCTTATTTTTTATGCATTTTTATTATATTCTAATATTGAGTCTTGGTCAAAGGGAAATTATGAAATGTAAGTATACAAGGCATTGTAGGAGTAGCAAAAATAAATTATGAAGACATGAGAAAATTTCCCAAGATGGATTTAATATAAATAAAAGGTTGAAATTGGTTAGTTTTGGGAAAAAAACGAAAAAAAACCCCCAAAACACTCAAACATGTAATGCTGAGGTGCACTGGATTGAATATGCGTGCAAAAAAATGCTAATAGTTTGGGACAAGGACACGTTTATGTGTTGAGGGCATCAGGCAGCAAGTATTTTCAGCAAGGGCAATCAAGGCCAAGGATGTAGAGTGTACTCTCTGTGGAGAGAGTGATTGGAAGAAGGAGAGTGAATGTTTCCTGCAGGCCCAAGACACAACATCTATACCTTTTGTGATCAGAACCACTTCTGTAGGACTGCGATCTTTCAATTCTGTGTTGTTGTAAAATCCCACCCGATTTACTTCTTATAGCACCATCTTAATAGCGTTTTCACAGAACATTGCTGTTGGACTTTGTGAAATGACTCTGTGGGATACATTTATTACAGCAACAACAACAGCTACTATAGATTTGTATTTCCTGAAGGAAATACCAGTGCTGTACAAGGCAGAAAAACAATAGTGTTAAAGTGATGAAAATCATGTTTTTAATGTTGTTTATATGTCTATGTGGTGTTTTTAATATGCTTTAAGACAAACCATGTGACATCACAAACTACCTTGTAGCCAATCACGTCAACGTGCCGGCGGGCTTTAGCATATCATTAATGCTCTGAAGCGGGGGAGTCTCAAGAGAATATATCCCGGTATATTTTTCTGTTGATATGAAAAATCGTGTAGATTTAGCAATATATAGCGGGTGTATGGTGTATATTATGATGTTATGATGAACTATATGCCTTTCAAAGTTGTTCAAAGTTTTTCTAAGGATACTGATTGTTAGAAGGCAGCTGTCTGAATTAGGACCAATCACAATTCACTATGCAAATAAATACAAGAAAGAAGACTTTGGCTGCATCTGAAACATACTGTTTTTCGCCTACTATATTGTAGGAAAGTATGCAGTTTTGTATACACCCAAATTGTAATTCACTATGCAAATATTTCATTGACACTGTTAATTAATCATAACTAAAATTTCTTTTTCTTGCAGGATTAACATTTGTATTCTTTTTAACTAAATGTCCCCAACACTTGGCCATCGTGTGTCTGAATATGAGTTTGAATATAATAAAAAGAGGAAACAAAACTAGATGCTGTCTGAATATAACAAGTGAGCTAGACAGTTATCTTATCATATATATATATATATATATATACATATATTTTTAACTTCATGACCCTAGCAGCAAGCTCAATACAAATTTTCTTTTACCTAGTAACAGAGAATTTTACATAAGAAGAACCAATCATATGAGAGAAAATAATGTAATGAATCATGCCACCTTTGCCATACACTTATTCTATAAAAACTGTTGTACTCTTTTGGTCGGGGTGGATTCTCTCTGAAATTGGTCTTAGATCCTCCCAGCTGTGATTAAAGCATATTCAAAGGCGTTGTCTGGAGTCTGTCTGGTTACAGCTGCGCAGCAGGTTAGTGGAACACTAGAGACCTTATTCCCAAGTGTTCGTAAGGGGATTATTTTTCTGCCCAATAATCAATAAACAGAAGCAGTTTTTAATATTTGTCAAATTGTGGCACAATGACACAATGACTAAAAAGACCTTAGACTACAACAATAAAAATGTGCATTTTGAATATTTTAATAATCTTAATAACTTAGCTTATGGTATAACATTTCAAGCATTTCTAGCACAAATGTTATGAATTATAAAAATCGTTTTTATTTACCTTTTTTTTTTTTTTTTAGTTAACAGTTTTTGGATGTTTTTCTTTGGAGAACCACCAGAATTTATCATCAGGCTGATATTAAAAAAATATTATTTTCAAACTTTAATTGTGAATATAAAAATTTGATGATAAAAATGAGATTTTATAAATTTTATAAAAATCTGACTGGGATTATTAATAAAAACCATGTTTGAATGAAATGTGTTTGAGTGCGCTCCAGTTGATTTTTCTTTCGTACAGATAGAACAGTTGCTTTTATCTGGGGCAGTTGTGTCAGACCATCTCTTCTGATTTCCAGGATCCTGGCCTGCCTTTCCAGCAGGGATTGCTTTGAATTCATTGCTTTGGGATTCCCAGTGCCTCTGGAAATAAATCAAAGGAGTTTAAGTCTTGAGCCAGTAGGTCATGTTGTAATATTTTGTTGAATCACCTTAGACAAGTCCATTTGTTGGCCTTCAGGATGCAGTTGGTTTAATAAACATAATAATACCATTTTTTTTTAGACGGACAGATTCATCTCCTCCGAAAGATTGACTTGGAATTGCTTGGAATTCCTTTTCATTCCCATAGAAGTGGTTTAGATTGAGATTGATGCTCTTGCAGCTGTTTGAATTTGTCCATTTGATTAGATAATGATGTTTTGTTATTATGAGTGAGTTTTACTTTAAACGGGTGCAAACTTAAATTGAGATCCTAAGTGAAAGTGAAGTAACGTGAAGGCCAAGTATGACAACCCATACCATCCAAGTTAGTGCACACACATTAGGAGCAGTGGGCAGCTATTCACTGTGGCACCTGGGGAGTAATTGGGGGTTAGGTCCCTTGCTCAATGGCACCTCAGTTATTTGAGAGTCAAACCTGCGGCCTTCGGGTTTGGAGAATCAAACCTATGACCTTCAGGTTACAAGTCTGTCTCACTAACCATTAGCCAGTCAATGCCACAACGCCCCACTAAGAAAAGTAAGATGACTGTGTATAAAAACATGATATATGGATACTTATTTGGATTAGTGTTATCAAAAGTACCGACTTTGATACCAAGTCGAATTTTAAAATATGATGTTTTGAGTGCTGTTGAGTGGATTCATAAACACCTCTGATTGGCCGTTGTGTTCACACGCTCATCAGATATGTCTGTGATTGGTTACAATGATCAACGCTTCAAAAACATGTAAATGGACATCAGTGGCGCTGTTCACACAGATACACACGGGAGCGTTTGAAAGCAGGCGTCTATCAGCAGACCGGTCCACTGATAGACGCCTGCTTTCAAACACTCCCGCTTTCAAAACGCTTTCAAACACTTCAGTGTGCTTTCAAACGCTTCCATGTGTTGATCATTGTAGCCAATCACAGACATATATGTTGAGCGCGTGAACACAAAGGCCAATCAGAGGTGTTTACGAATCCGCTCAACAGCGCTCAAAGCATCACTTTTTAAAATTTCAGTATCGACTTGGTATCGCAGTCGGTACTTTTGACAACACTAATTTGGATAGCTTTGCCAGCTACCCCATATCTCTGTAGTTTGTGGCTTCATGCATTAAATTGTCTATAATTGGTGCAAATTTCTGATTTCTCAAGTAAAAATCAATGTGAATTACTTGCACTAAATTGTTTACATGAAACATATTGAACCTTGCAGTCTTTAGGTGACACTATATGGTTTGAAGATGAGATGTGTGATCGTGCTCTTGACGAGAGCTGATGATGGACTGTCTGTCGACCTTGAAGAAATAAAGTGATGTGGGCAGTAAAAATGATAGATTGGATAAAGCAGAGGTTATAAAAATAGTTTATGTCACTGTAGACATATAGTTGGATAGCACCACTACAACCCAAGGTATCACACAAAGCAAACAGTTTCTTGTCCATTAAAGGTAATGTGCTTTGGAGCGTACAGATAGTAATCTTTAGTAAATACCATCACTGTTATCCAGGAGGTTATCTGAAATCAAATTTCTCAAGACAATATGGAAAGCATTGATGTGTAAAAACAAATAGACAGATTCATTACAAAACAGTATAGATGAATGTCACGTTTATAGCAGAGCAGCTTGTGCGGTTGCTTCAAGCTATATTTTGCTAGTTTGTGTTTTCCCTAGAGATTGAAGCCATGACCTCTGCATTGTTAGTGCCATGGGGTGTTTAAATAGCAATTGGAAGTGTTCTTATTATCTCCCAAAAAGTAACACAATTTTGTGAACATTATTTATCTATCTATCTATCTATCTATCTATCTGCCTATCTATCTGTCTATCTATCTGTCTATCTATCTTGTCTACCTGTCTGTCTGTCTGTCTGCCTGTCTGTCTATCTTGTCTGTCTGTCTGTCTCTATCTAATAATAAGTTAATAGATTAAGAATGAAGGATTTTATCATCAAGAAAATAACATATGAATATTAATAGCAATAATATATAAATAATATATTCAATTAGGCCTCTTTTTCTCATTTCTTTTATCTGAAGACAAATATTTCAAATTCATTGGTCTGCTGCATGTGTGTGCATGTGTGTGTGTGTGTGTGTGTGAAAGAGACTTCAGAAGGAGGGCGTTGAATATGTAATTGTCATTGGGACTAATCTACTGAGATATTACATGGTTATTTCTTTCCTCTCTTTCTCTTGTTCTCTGCTGCTCCTCTGGGGTAAAAAGACAGGCTCAGTAAAACAGTCTATTAGTCATTGTGCTGGGGTCAGTAGGGACACCCCAAGCACAATGTGAGTAATGATTTCTCAGTGTGAAAGATTTAAATAGAGGTCCTCAAGGGGACACACCGGGCCCCTGCAGACATCTGGGGGCGCTGGGCTTAAAGTACAGAGCTGCTCAGAGAAGAAGACCAGGGTCAGGCCAAAGACTCATGTCACAATAATGTGTTGCTTTCGATTTATAATTCTGTCTCTCAGTTTCTGTACTCCTTTCTTTCATTCTCTAACTTAATTTTTATGAAAATAAAATGGGTTGTGAATGCCAGTTTATGTTGACTGACTAAAAAAAAAATTTAGCATCTGAATCCGTATCAGTGAAATTAAGCAGTTATGAAGATAACTGTAATAATGCTTACTGGTCTTCTGACCCCTGCACTGCTGCTCCTGTCTCTGTTTTCATGTCTCACAACGTGTGCAGAATGTCAGTAGCAGCTGTGTCTGTGGACGATATCATCCCATGTTGCTACTGTTTGTGGAAAGATTTTGAAGACAACAGATGCTTTGCATGTGGGGTGTTTTGCATTCACATTAGAGAGAGAGAGAGAGAGAGAGAGAGAGAGAGAGACTGCCACATTCCTTTCAATTTAATAAAAATTAAATTAAAACTTAAAACTAAAACTTGATTTTAAAATTATAATCAGTAGAAGATAGAATCACGATTCATATGTGAATAGATTACCCCCCCCCACCCCTTCTACAAATTGGATAATATTTTAACATTAAAAAAAAAATCATATGGTCTGGTCTTTAGGATAAATCAATGTGGAGCACTTTTGATGATGCTTTTTGTTGTGTCCTGATTTTGTCAACAGGAAATCTTTTTGATTGGCATTTGGCTATGATTTTGTCTCTCCAGGCATTTTAATAGCTTAACTGCAAACTCTAGTGCTGGTGTGTATGTGTGTGTGTGTTTGGCTGTGCTTATTTCACTGTCTGTTGGTCCAGAGCCAACAAATGCATGCAAATGAGGTAGGAGAAGCATTGGTTGTAGGGTATGATTTGATTTTTTTTTTTTTTTCTGTGACTGAATTCTTCAGAAACTGAAGCTTGCAGACAGTTCGCAGTGATTCACATTTGAAAAACATAATGCTTGATATATTCATGCTCTTGTGAACATTTGTAAACCAAAGAGGAAACCTTTTAACCTCTGCAGAATCTTTTGCAAACCACGTTTTTAGTTGTAGAATTGAAAGGGCTAGTTTGAAGGAGCACCTGATGCTAAAAGAGTGATTATGCTGAAGGATGTGGTTGGCCTTGTTCTATAATTGCTTTTCCCATGTAATGCTGGGCAGCTTTTTTTTTTCTTTCCAAATTTTACATTAAAATTTAATGACATTAATACATTTTAAGTATTCTGAAGTAACACAAGCCAATATTTTCAAGTAATAACTGTAAAGAGAAAGGTTTAAGGCTATGTGTTTGTGTGTTTAGTCCAATCGCCGCTAAACTAAATATTCAGTTAAATATCACAGCCTTGACATCAGCCATCTTATTAGGTCAGGAAACAATTATGCTTATTACTTTTGAATGGAATATATATTTGTGTTTTATTAATTTGCCTCACGTTATTTGTACTGTAGATATTTGATATAATTGGTTTCAGAGAATCCTTCTCATCTTGACAAAATCCCTGACTATTTTCGGAATAGCATTCTGCCATACTGTTTTATTAACATACTTATCTACTTTCTATTTCTGCAGTATGCATGTTTTATATGCAAAATGTATATAAAATGTTCTTAAAAAACAAAAATGTTTTTATTTCTGAGATAACAGCACAGCACATGCTAAATAATTGTCACATGATTGTGTTGCATTAATGTAGCATACTACAGTTTAAAACAACTAGTATTGCATTATTCATGCTGTTTTACATACTATTTAAAAAAT
The DNA here is from genome assembly GCA_039654765.1 of Mylopharyngodon piceus. Classification (NCBI taxonomy): domain Eukaryota; kingdom Metazoa; phylum Chordata; class Actinopteri; order Cypriniformes; family Xenocyprididae; genus Mylopharyngodon; species Mylopharyngodon piceus. Next base: position 21,592,359 of record CM077460.1, on the reverse strand, counting down.
ACTTGGCAGTATACTGTGCAGTATGAGTTCCCATTTGTTTCCTTTCACATTTCCTTCTATTTGCATGTGAGTCATTGTGGACAGTGTTTGTACACTAACCTGTGTCCATGCTGAAAGGGCAAAATAAGCTACATTTTAACAGCTCTAGATGCATTTTTGGAAGGCACAAGAGATGTTTAAAAAGAGGCAACATTTTAAATGTCAGGTTAGGTCACTGACATTGACTAAGCTTTTATTGACGTATACAACTGATATTGACTTTTGCTTCAAATCAAATTTTGTGACAAACGCATATTGGAAAAAGTAGAGTCACTGTTGCAGTCTAGGATCAGTAGTTCGTCAGTAGAGCTTCACAAATCTGGATTTGTCACAATTTTTGTTTCAAACAGAGATTGTGATTCTCCCACGATTCTGAACAGACAACTAAACAAATAAAAAAATTATCACAATATAATGTTTCATATTGTTCGGTATTGATAATTATTGGAAAAATTTTAATAACCTTTAAAAAAAAAAGTTTGAATTTAACCAATGCATTTTTAATTAAGGCAAACAACAAATAACTTTAAAACAAAACAAAATAAATAAAATGTAAACAAATCTTTGTTATATTTTATATGAAGATTAAATAAATAAGTGTTAAAGAAACTTAGAGCTGCACAATTCTGGATAAATTAAGAAACTTTTTTGTTTCAAACTGAGATCATGATTCTGAATAACAACTAAACGACAAAATATTCTGACAGAATATTAATTGCTGCAGTCTATTTTAAAATTTTAAATTTATTTTAATTATTTTAAAAAAATCTGTTTGGATGTATGATTCAATGACTCACTCATAAATACTCTTGTTTCATTACTGGATGAATCAGTGTATTTGAAAGAATCTGTTGAATGAAGATTCAAGGTCAAATAAAAATTTTTTTAACAGTCACTTGTCGCCACCTGGTGGTGAAACAATGTAATCGATAAATGCGTCATTTTCAGCGCCAAGTTTCTTTCAAAAGCTGATTTGCTCAATTTTGATCGATAACATAGACATTAGTGTTTATATCTGAACTATAAACTTTTATTTCAGTACTTCTGTGATAATTTAAATATTTGTAACACAGAAATAAAGATAGTGTGTTGAAAACACTGTGCAGCTGTTAATACCTACACGACAACTGCTCTCTCAAAATGAACTTTGAAGTAGATCAACTGTTAGACGTAAGGAAACCATGAAACTGCCACACTGATGAACTGACATGTCATTTTTTATTCACAATCTCCTTGTCGTACAGGTACAGCACTCATTTTCATGTGTTTGTGTGTTCTGATTTCACTTGGCGATTGCGCAACTGCACTCCACAGCAACTTGTTTGCATGTCACTCATAGCGCGTCTGTTTGTGATCCAGGGACGGAGCGAGCTTGAGAGTTGTTCATGCAACCGAACTTCATGTCTGTTTACATTTTATTGCATTTAAGTGAAACTATTTCGAGAGTTATAGCAAACATTTTTTCTATCGTTATCGATTAAGACGTACCGTCAATAAATATCTATACCGTTTTATCGCCCAGGCCTAGTTCTGACAAAATGTTTATGCTGCAGTGTATTTAAAATTTGAATAAATGAATGATTCAGTGACTCATTCATAAATACTTCACTTGTTTCGTTACTGGATGAATCAGCATTTTATTTGATCGAATCTCTTGAATTAATGATTCAATGACAAATACACACCTGGTGGTGTAATGATGTAATCGATACAATCGTTATTTGAAGCACCATGTTACTTTCTAAAGGTGACTTACTCTATTTTGATCACTTTCGTAGACATCAGTGTTTATATCTGAACTATAAACTTTTATCCCAGTATACTTCTGTGATTAATATGAATATTTGTAACACATAAATAACGATACTGTGCGATTGAAAAGACTGTTTGTGAAACTGTTTCATACCTATACATGACAACGGCTTTCTCTGGCTCAGCGGCAGTGCCAATGCCAACACAGATTTGAATGTTCCGCAATGATTTTGTCAAAGTTTAATAGACAGGTGAATCGTTGTCATTTAGGAATGAGATTGCGTGGGTGTTTGAATCGAGATCACAATCTTTTAATGATTAATCGTGCAGCTGTTTGATGGCAATGCAGACCGTACTTTCTGTGCTAGTTCTCAAAGCTCAATCTTCTATGAATGATAAGTCAGTAATGGGCTTATGTTCAATGACATTGAAATATGACAAAGAATATATTGACTTATAAAGCCATTTTTGTCTATTAATTAATTGTGTGAATTAATCAGTGGATCATGTAACTTAATTTAATTTATATCCTTTAATTGGTTGAAATTCCTGAATATTATATATACAGACCTACATGGTTGTATAAATTACTTTGCAGTATTTGTCTTTGCTGTTTTGTGTGTGTGTGTATGTGTGTGTGTGTATTTCCTTGCAGTGTGTTTGTGAGGGCCAGTGGTCTAGACAGTCCTGCTAAATATGCTTCAGGCGTGCTGAGACATGCTGTGGGCATGAGGTAAGACAGCCGGGGCGGGTGAGAGATGTGCTCACCCGGATACACAGACACATACAGGCCTTAAGGGTCATTATGAGTCATGGTCAAAGCAAACTCATTCACCTTCCACATGTCAATCACACAACTTTCATCTTCAACTCACCTTTAAAAATAAATGCCAATGTGCCACATACAATACCAATGATCTTTGGACTGTCGGATTGGCATTACGATCATTACTACTGGCAGTGTTGAAACTGGCATTATAAAAATGCTATTTTTTTCATATACATGGATGCCACTCTGAAAGTTTGCCGCTTTACACAATACATGTAGAGTGCTTGGTGTATAGCCACTACATCTAAGAATTTTCATGCAAGATGGTGTTATGCTAATAAAATAGCCTTTGATGGAATTCATAAATCACTATGATTCAATATGGATTTGATTGCAGGAGTGGTCTGAGCTGTCAAGAGGTATTGGATTAGCAAATCGCACTCCATCAGACGCCTCCTGGAACACTTCAGCTAACGGTTCTTGTTTTAATGCAGCTCTGCTTTACTGAGTCGCTTCTCATTTCTTCAACAGCTTTTTTTTTTTTTTGCATTATTCATTTTTGATGTTGTATTAGAGATGAGAGATTTCCATAAATAACTTCTACTACTTCCAATTAGATTAACTTCAGTGAACCAGAGGCAGCGTTTTTAAGTTTCGTTTCAAATTTGCGTGACCAGAATGCACAGTATCAATTCTTAAACGGATTGTTCACCCAAAAAGGATGTTTTGTAATCATTTACTCGCCCTCATTTATCTTAAAGGAACACTCCACTTTTTTTGAAAATAGGCTCATTTTCCAACTCCCCTAGAGTTAAACAGTTGAGTTTTACCGTTTTCGAATCCATTCAGCCGATCTCCGGGTCTGGCGGTACCACTTTTAGCATAGCTTAGCATAGATCATTGAATCAGATTAGACCGTTAGCATCTCGTTAAAAAATGACCAAAGAGTTTCAATATTTTTCCTATTTAAAACTTGACTCTTCTGTAGTTACATCGTGTACTAAGACCGACGGAAAATTAAAAGTTGCGATTTTCTAGGCCGATATGACTAGGAACTATACTGTCATTCCGGCGTAATGATCAAGGAACTTTGCTGCCGTACCATGGGTGCAGCAGGCGCAATGATATTACGCAGCGTCTCTCACAAATGTCTCCATGGTTGCAAGGCACGCTCCCTGTGCAAGCAGGGGGTCACAGGCGCTGCGTAATATCATTGCGCCTGCTGCACCCATGGTACGGCAGCAAAGTTCCTTGATTCTTACGCTGGAATGACAGTATAGTTTCTAGCCATATCGGCCTAGAAAATCACAACTTTTCATTTTCCGTCGGTCTTAGTACACGATGTAACTACAGAAGAGTCAAGTTTTAAATAGGGAAAATATCGAAACTCTTTGGTCATTTTTTAACGAGATGCTAACGGTCTAATCAGATTCAATGAACTATGCTAAGCTATGCTAAAAGTGGTACCGCCAGACCCGGAGATCGGCTGAATGGATTCGAAAACGGTAAAACACAACTGTTTAACTCTAGGGGAGTTGAAAATGAGCCTATTTTCAAAAAAAGTGGAGTGTTCCTTTAAATCATGTTTGATTTTTGAGTTGCTTTTTTCTGCAGAATGTCCATGCTGCTGTTTTCCATACACTCTAAAAAATGCTGAATTAAAAACAAATGGACAAACCCAGCGGTTGGGTTAAATGTTTGCCCAACCTGCTGGGCAGTTTTATTTAACCCAACTATTGTTTAAAAATTACTATATGGCTGGCTTAAAATGAACCCAAAATAAGTTGGAAATTAAAAATCAGACACATAATTACTAGAGGCAACAATAATAATCAAAAGGTGAACATTTATTAATAAGCAATTTAATAAATGTTTATTGTTTAATTATTATTCATTTAACTTATTAATAAATGTTCATTTATTAAACATATTAATAAATGTTAATTTCCAACATACTTCATTTTAAGCAAGCGATACAGTAATTTTTAAACAATAGTTAAATTAAATACAACTACCCAGCAGGTTGGGCAAACTTTTAACCCAACTGCTGGGTTAAAACAACCCATTCACTGGGTTAAAACAACCCAATTGTTGGGTTTGTCCATTTTCAACCCAACTTGTTTTTAACCCAGCGTTTTTTAGAGAGTACAATGAAAGTAAATGGAGATGGCTGTCATGCTCCAAAATTAAGAATAATGAATTATTTTTTTATGAATTATTATTTATTAATTTTTGTGTGAGGAACAGACAGGGGGGAAAATTAATTGCGATTTTTTTTTTTAATTTATTTTGTTTTTTATTTTTTATTTTTTTTTTCTGATGAAAATTGAGATTTTGATAAAATTTATTTTTTTTTTCTGTTTGTTTGATTTTTTTTTTCTTTATACATCAATGACAACAACAACGATTATAATGATAATAGTAGTAATTTATTATTATAAACAAAAATATTAAATATAAGGAATATTACTATTGTAAGAAAAATAATCAAATTTTATATTATTGTACAACAACTGTAAAATTACAATAATATTTGTTGGCTGTCTTCATTTTCAAAAGTTACATTTTTGCAGAAAAACACAGAGAGCTCTTAAATCTTTTCTTTTGTTGACAACAACCGATAAACTAAATAAGTGCTTTTCAATACAAGTTTGGGAAGATGATTGGTAAATGTTGCTTTCTTAAGTGGTGCATTTTACATTTCCATATCACACTTTTGATGTTATTTCGATTAATCCATGCAGCCCTAGAAAATACACATTATGTGTTTTTTAAAGCAATATTAGGGTTATTAGATGATGTCAAAATATTCACTTTTTTGTAAACTGCTCCTTTAATCCCCTTAAATGGAATCTATATCTCACTTTATAGTATGTACATGAATCCTAATCCTAAATACACATTGACATTTGACAGAGTGATCTAGACTACAACAAGACTTAGCTGTGAGTGCCTATGTGCACAGTCCTGTTCCATTGAGTTAGTTCTGATTAGATCATTAATACTGATCTAGTTGATATGAGGAAGGCTGCCCGCCTGTCATCCTCTTCCACCCTCACAATTCCCTGAGAGCACAGCCTCGATTTGAAAGACTTGTCACTGACAGATCCTCGATCGCCTCTCACTGTCTGATGGAATGATAGATGATGAAAGGACAGTGGTAAACGTACAGAAGAGATTAGATTCTCTTATCATGTCTACCTTCCCTGACAGAGTGCTTCAGACCGGGGTGGATGTGAGGATGACGGGAAGAAAGGTTTCAGAGGAGGGCGAGCGGATGAAAAGGAGAAGAATGCGTGTGTCAACCTCGGGTGTTTTTGTGAGGACGGGTTGCGTAATCTTAAAATGTCTCTTGTAAAGGGTGCATACGCTACTCCCACACAAGGTTTTGAAAAGTGTATTTTTGAATTTAAACTAGATTTGGTGAAAATCTGAGTGGTGCTTGTGTGGTCGCTACACAGATGAAGGGTGTTGTGGGTGGTTAGCAGGACGTTGCTATGCAGTTGTTAGGTGTTCTGAGTGTGTTTTAGCACATTGCTGTGTGATTGATTGGGTATTCTGGGTGGTTGCTAGATGAACGTTTACTGGCACAAGTCAAAAGAGTCTTCCATAAAGTCCCAAGTTTTTTGGCTTTAATATGAATATGTTAGCCTTAAAGGAACACTCCACTTTTTTTGAAAATAGGCTCATTTTCCAACTCCCCTAGAGTTAAACAGTTGAGTTTTACCGTTTTCGAATCCATTCAGCCGATCTCCGGGTCTGGCGGTACTACTTTTAGCATAGCTTAGCATAGTTCATTGAATCTGATTAGACCGTTAGCATCTCGCTCAAAAATGACCAAAGAATTTCGATATTTTTCCTATTTAAAACTTGACTCTTCTGTAGTTAAATCGTGTACTAAGACCGGAAAATGAAACGTCGCGTTTTTCTAGGCTGATATGGCTAGGAACTATACTCTCATCCGGCATAATAATCAAGGAACTTTGCTGCCGTACCATGGGTGCAGCAGGCGCAATGATATTACGCTGCGTCTCTCATAAATGTTTCCTTGGTTTCCAGGCACGCTCCCTGTGCAAGCAGGGGGTCCCAGGGCTGCGTAATATCATTGCGCCTGCTGCACCCATGGTACGGCAGCAAAGTTCTTTGATTATTACGCAGGAATGAGAGTATAGTTCCTAACCATATCAGCCTAGAAAAACGCAACGTTTCATTTTCCGTCGGTCTTAGTACACAATGTAACTACAGAAGAGTCAAGTTTTAAATAGGAAAAATATCGAAATTCTTTGGTCATTTTTGAGCGAGATGCTAACGGTCTAATCAGATTCAATGAACTATGCTAAGCTATGCTAAAAGTGGTACCACCAGACCCGGAGATCGGCTGAATGGATTCGAAAACGGTAAAACTCAACTGTTTAACTCTAGGGGAGTTGGAAAATGAGCCTATTTTCAAAAAAAGTGGAGTGTTCCTTTAAGGTTATCTATAAACTAATGTGCTTCAAAACAATGACAAAATTCACATTTAAAAGATAAAACTTACAGTCTCTCACTTTCACCAATATGGATCAACGATTTTGATGACATCACTCTGCACTTCAGCTTCTCATCAGATTTTCTGTCCAGTCAAATGCTCTCTAGAATCTGAAGCATCCCGCCCCCTACATTTTAAATAGACGCTGAAGCTGCTGCTGAAATCGGTCACTTTGTTCAGACTATTGCTATTTTCTACATGGTGAATGGCACATAGTGCACTATATAGGGGATTATGAATGATTCAGACAGTGTAAATATGCTTTCCATTGGGGCGAATGAAGTCTGGTTTCACATTAACGTCATGCGAACCGCCGCAGCTCATACAGTCTGTTTTGGTCCATAGACATGATGGCACAGAGAGGATCAAATGCATGAGTGGGCACAGACCACTAAACATACTGGACTCATTTGAATTCTACACAGAATGGTATATTTTAAAGCATAATGGAGGAGATTAGGAGGAGAAACGGTTAGACAGACTCTGCAATAGAAACAGCACTGATGAATATATTACATAATTTACACACTTTTCAAACTACACGTCCTCAGCATGATTATGATCACTGTTTTGCTTTAGTAACAGTTTCATATTAAATCTAAAAGTGGAATCTGTTAGACTGTGGCTGTCATAAACTGTCAAATGAGGCTTTACCGAGCTCAACAGCCAAGCTGTGATATAAACAAAATGCTATTGGCTATTTTAAAAAAGGGGAGGGGCTGCTTGATATGTCCTGCCCTGTCTTCCTGTTTCAGTGGAAATTGAACACATTGAATAACGCTGTGTGTTTCAAGGCACTTCAGTGGGCCTTTAAGTGCTTTTTCATCACTAACAGCACCAGTAACATATACATTAGGACACAGTACGATTACAAACCATTCCAGTTTTCAGTTATGGTTCATGTAACTGTACTAAGGACTTGAGAGCTGTGCAGGTAGAACTGCATTAGTGATGTGGAAACTCACAATTGGTCACTTGTCACATGCTCAAGTAACACTGATTTTTCTAGGTTGCTAGCTAAGTTATCTAGCTGGTTGATGTTAATATAAGTTAATAAATATCACCCATTGCTGGTTAACAGTTAGCACTATTCTTGATTTTGCAGCTCTGCAATGGAAAAAGTAAATAAGTAATAACTATAACTGTCAAAAATACCAGTTTGGTACAAAATGGCAATTTAGTAACGATAATCCATTCAGCCTGATGATATTTTTTTTATATACAGTATCTCACAAAAGTGAGTACACCCCTCACATTTCAGCAACCATTTTATTATATGTTCTCAAGGGACAATACTATAGAAATGAAAATTGGATATACTTTAGAGTAGACAATGTGCAGCTTGTATAGCAGTACAGATTTAATGTCCTCTGAAAATAACTCAACATACAGCCATTATTGTCTAAATAACTGGCAACAAAAGTGAGTACACCCTAAGTGAACATGTCAAAACTGTGTCCAAAGTGTCAATATTTTGTGTGAGCACCATTGTTATCTAGCACTGCCTTAATCCTCCTGGGCATGGAATTCACCAGAGTTGCACAGGTTGTTGCTGGGATCCTCTTCCACTCCTCCATAATGACATCACGGAGCTGCTGGATGTTAGACACATGGCGCTTCTCCACCTTCCGCTTGAGGATGCCCCACAGGTGATCAATAGGGTTCAGGTCTGGAGACATACTTGGCCACTCCATCACCTTCACCTTCAGCTTCCTCAGCAAGGCAGTTGTCATCTTGGCGGTGTGTTTGGGGTCATTATCATGCCGTTCAGCTCAGTTTCTGAAGGGAGGGCATCATGTTCTGCTTCAGAATGTCACAGTACATGTTGGAATCCATGTTTCCCTCAATGAAGCAGAGCTCCCCACTACCAGCAGCACTCATGCAGCCCCAGATCATGATGCTACCACCACCATGCTTGACTGTAGGCAAGACACAATTTTCTTGGTACTCCTCACCAGGGCGTCTCCACACATGTTGGACACCATCTGAGCCAAACAAGTTTATCTTAGTCTCATCAGACCACAGGACATGGTTCCAGTAATTCATGCTCTTGGACAGGTTGTCTTCAGCAAACTGTTTGTGGGCTTTCTTGTGAGCCAGCTTCAGAAGAGGCTTCTTTCTGGGACGATGGCCATGCAAACTGACTTGTTGGGGTGTGTGGCGTATGGTCTGAGCACTGACAAGCTGACCTTCCGCTTCTGCAACCTCTAAAGCAGTGCTGGCAGCACTCATGCGTCTGTTTTTTGAAGCCAGCTTCTGCACCTGATGCACAGCACAAAGTCTCAACTTCTTTGATTCAACTTCTTTGGCCTGTTCTGAGTGGAACCCGGCTTAGAAAACCTCTGTATGACCCTGGCCACTGTGCTGTAACTCAGTTTCAGGGTGTTACTGATCTTCTTATAGCCTAGGCCATCTTTGTGGAGAGCAACAATTCTAATTCTCAGATCCTCAGAAAGTTCTTTGCCATGAGGTGCCATGTTGAACATCCAGTGGTCAGTATGAGAGGACTGTACTCAAAGCACCAAATTTTAACTGCTCTAATACAAGATCCACACATTTGTATGGTCCTATCAAGCAGACAAAAACATGAACATGATGAATAGGACATGTGGCTTTGCATGGTTAAACAACATACAACTGTTATCACTTAGAGTGTACTCACTTTAGTTGCCAGCTATTTTGACAATAATGGCTGTATGGTAAATTATTTTCAGAGGACAGTAAATCTATACTGCTATACAAGCAGCACATTGACTACTCTAAAATATATCCAAGTTTCATTTCTATAGTATTGTCCCTTGAGAAGATATACTAAAATGGTTGCTGAAATGTGAGGGGTATTCTCACTTTTGTGAGATACTGTATATACTGGCCCCTATATATCAGTAAGATTTTTTTTTTTTTTTTAATTAATACTTTTATTCAGCAAAGATGTATTAAATTGATTAAATATCACAGACATTTCTAATGTCTTACAAAAGATTTCTATTTCAAATAAATGCTGTTCTATTCATCAAAGAATCCTGAAAAAAAGAATCAGTTTCTGCAAAAATATTAAGCAGCTGTTTTCAACATTGATAAATAATAATAATAATAATAATAAAAATGTTTCTTGAGCATTTAAACAGCATATTAGAATGATTTCTGAAGGATCATGTGACACTGAAGACTGGAGGAATGATGCTGAAAATTCAGATTTGCCATCACAGGAATAAACTGCATTTTAAAATATATTAACATCAAACAGTTATTTTAAATTGTAATAATATTTCACAATATTACTGTTTTGCTGTATTTTAGATCAAATAAATGCAGCCTTGGTGAGCATGAGAGACTTCTTACAAAATATTTTAAAATCTTTCCAACTCAAAATTTTGAACAGTAGTGTATACATAACACAAATGTTGTAGGATAAATTTGATACTTAAGGTGTAGGGTTTGTTTGGAGCATTTGTTCTGAAGTTTAATAGCTAAAAAAAAAATATATTTAATAGCTTAATAGGTTTTTTTTTTTTTTACCTTTAGGGTGTACTCACACTAGGCACGGTTGCCTTGAACCGAGCCTGAGCGTGATTGCCCCCCCTCCCCACTCCCCCACTGGCCCGCACTCACATTGGCCGGAGCCGGAGCACGCTTACGTCATATACGATGCAACTTTCTGAATGGAAGAAAACAGGAAGAAATGCACTTTCGCTAAGATACTGCCTAATATAGACTTTATGCCACGCAGCGATTTTCAAAAGCCGAATCAGAGGATTATTACGAAGGCAGCTGAAGTTAATGGAGGAATTTGCAGCTTTACTTGCAAACTACAATTCCTGTTCATCAATAAGGTGAGAATCAGACCTGTTATAAACCCAAATACACTCGAATTAATTACAAGAATTGATAAGTGTACTATCAAAGTAGTTATAAAGATGTTTGCCGTCGTAATAGTAACTGTTCCTTGCTCTGGCACGGTTAGCGCTCACCCTGCATGCGAACCGCGCTCGAGCCCAACCGAACCGCGCTCTGGCCCACCTCTTCCAAGCGGGCCAGGGCCGGCTAAACGAACCGTGCCCGGGCACGGAACGGAGCGATCACACTTGTCAAACGAACCGGGCTTTGGGGGTCAAATGCGCTCGGGCACGGTTCAGAGCGCCTAGTGTGAGTACAACCTTAGAGGTCTGTGAACTCTAAAGATCATCTTTCGCTTAAAGTGTGAGACTTCTAGGTCAGGTTCTCAAAACCTCAATGTGGCTTGGGGAGAACAAACACAAATACATGCCATACACACACAGACATTAATTTATACCTTCACAAACAGACAAACACTCGCACACAAAAGTGTCTGGTGAGGTGAAATGTCAAGGAGATAAGTGAAACTGTTTAGTTGTTCCCCAGAGAGTAGAAACCGAAGCAGAGCAATTATCTTAATTGTGTTCCAGTGGTGTTTATACCCATCATGCTTTGTCGCTGAATACCTCTTCTGTTGTTCTCGGTATCTCAGCGTTTCCTTCTGTTTGTTAATCTGTTTATGTGCCATTCGGTCATGTTGTATTTTTAATCTTTCACAAACACTCGGAATTTCCTTTTTTATATATATACTGGCCCCTATATATCAGTAAGATTTTTTTGCCTTTTACACTTCATTTCTTCCTATTGTGTCTTTTAGTGTCTTGGTTTAGAGACTCTTTCTTTAAACCACAGAGTCTTTTAACTATCATCATGAAGCGCTTCCGTGTTCTACGTCAGAATGCCGGCTCAGTATTGGCCGACGCTGTTCACGTGAGCACCACGACGCATGCGTGTAATGCTGACGCAGGAGCTGGCCAATAATGAGTCGGCATTCTGAACACGGAAGTGCTGCACTGTGTCTTCAGCGTGAATTGCATAGGAGACTGACATGGAAGAGAAGAAATTGTTGAATAAAGTCATTATTTTTGTTTGTTTTTTTGCTCACAAAAAGTATTCTCGTCATTAATTTTGAACCACTGTAGTCACATGGACTATTTTAACTAGAGCCCGACCAATATGGGTTTTTGGGGGCCGATACCGATATTAGGAAGTAAAAAAAAATTCTATATGTGTATATTATAGTTCAGTACCAGTCAAAAGTTTGGACACACAAATGGGAAGTGTGTCCAAACTTTTGTATATTGAATACTAGGGGTGGAACGGTTCAGTTTGTATCACGGTTTTAGTGTCATGGTTTCGGTACAGTTCGGTATGTGCTATGTTCAGTAAAAAAAATAGGACAATTGTCAAATAAATATAAAGAAAATAAAAACAAATAATCTAACTACAAGAAACAGCACAAATAAATACATGAGAGCTAAGATACAAATAAAATAAACAGTGCTTTACAGGTTTTTCAGGTATCTAACAGCTTTCAGGTACAGAAATTGAATAAAGTAATCAAATATAAAATAACACTGTTTTGTCCATGTTCTTTTGATCATCGCTGTTGTAACGTATTGGGAAACTAGAATGCATATCCATCGACTGAAAGATACATTAGCCGAATCCGTCTGTCTGTTTTACACGTTGTTTTCAACAAACCATATTATAGATGCGTCGTCAGATTTGGGATGAACCGCGGGTGCAAGCTTATTGAATACCATATATACATAAACAGAATATATATACATAAACATATTTTTTGTAATGATCACTTAAATGTGGTGATCAAACACTTATACTAACGTGATAAAGATAAGTAATGAAGGCAGGGTATTTATTTCTGATTATCAAATGAACATGCAGAACATGAGGATCATATTTAAATAGTCTTTTTGCAGTTTAATATTCAGACACTAGTCTACATCGTGATTTGAATTAAGTGTTCTGACCTGTTTTTTATTTATTCATCAAAAATATGACAAATTCTGTGTTATACAGTAAAATCCGTTTTTATGACTGGATTCCGTGATTTCGTCCGCGTTTTCTGTATCGCGGAAATCCTACTAATGTAGCAAACGAGTATGATAAGCTCGTTGTAAGAGTAAAAGATGGGGACATGTTTGTTTACTTTATAGCAGCGCGTTTCACCAACTAGGTGACAACGTAGCGTTAAATCACCATTCAACAGACTCAAGCCACCACTGCACCGCGGTCTATTGGACTGCAGAAAGATAGTAACTTTTCAGTCTGCTACGTTAACTGACTGTACTGACAAACTATGCTAATTTAGGATATGTGATGTGAGCTATGTGATATGCATGAGTGACATGGCAGTTTTAAGGAACGGGGCTAATGTTATATTGGATGGACTTGTATTGAAAAAGGAAACTTTTGGGGGGTCATTGTTTATTAACTTTACAGCAAGTTATGTATTTCACAAATTAGTTAGCAACTTACCGTTGAGACAACGCTTTGACTCTCGTGAAGACACCGCTTGACTGCTTGCCGCTGCCCAAACAAGAGACCTCTTTACTGAAGTGAAAGGGTTGGCTGGTGCCAGTAATGAACAATGGAGTGCGCTCTGCTGGACAAACTGCGTAATCACACCATTTACAACCATTTTATCTGCGTTATATGATCTGTAAAAATAAATGTTCATATTGGTGGCATATCGGCGCCATATACTCCGATGCAGATATATCGGCGACAGATAAAATCGGCAAAACGATATATCAGTCGGGCTCTAATTTTAACAATGTCTTTACTACCTTTCTGGGCCTTGAAAGTAGATGTTGTGTTGCAGTCTATCAGAGGCCAGATAGCTCACGGATTTCATCAAATATATCTTAATTTGTGTTCCGAAGATAAATGGTTTGGAGCAACGAGGGCGAGGAAATTATGACAGAATTTTCATTTTTGGGTGAACTAACCCTTTAAGGGCAGGATAGATGATACCAAAAAAGTAGATTGTTCCAGAAAACTCAAATTCAAATAATAGTATGACACAATTGTAAAGAAAACACAGATGAAATTAGTTGAAATCTGTCCAAATCATTTCTATATGTACATCCAAAAGTAATAAGTAATATTTATTTCACAGGCCGGAAACTAAGTGAGATATATTAATGGCTTTCATTTTATGTATTTTTATTTATTTTTTTATGTTCCTGCTGTACAGTGCGACATATACTGTCTGGGCCCTCTTTAAACGATCTAAGCAAATTGTTTAAGGCGCAGTGCAAGTTCGCTTAGGGCCTGTCTGAATCCACTTTTGCTAGTTTAAGGGCGGGAAAAATGGTCGCCGTGTTCCCGGTGCATGGTCTAAAAGGGTTGTCCCTATTCTCTTAATGAGTAATGGGTGTGTTTTGGGCGTAACGTGCAATAAACCAGTCAGAGTCTCATCTCCAATTCCCTTTAAAAGCCAGTTGCGCTTGAGCCAACAAAGCCGCTTGTTTGTTGTGTTTGTTGTATGCTTGTTTGTGAGGTCTAGGGCTGCATGATTAACCGGAATTAATCATTATTTGGCTTAGTGCGATTATGGCATTGCAAATTTTTAATTAAACTGGTATATGCACAGCGTGTTTCATGGTGGATTGCAGCACTGAGATCAGAGCAGATTGATCGGTTTGCAGTAAATGCTGCTCCATCTCTGCATGCGCTGTGAGTTTGAGTCACTTATAGAGTAGGGTATTCCAAATTAAGTTCTCCTCTGTTGTAGTATAATTGGCTAGGTGGCGCAGTCACAAAAAACTAGGGTCCTAGAAATGCGGTCCTGAAACTGCATATAGTATTGCACTTATAATGTGCATTTGAAAAAGCAACAGGCGCCAGACATCTTTCCAAACGTGTAATGAGAAGCTGCTGTTGTCCAACAAAAGAGAAAATGACGTTTTTGCTCCAAACTCATTTCATAACGTCAGTCGAGTGTTTGAAATAACTTTCTTTTGTGATCTGACGTGGCTATGTCGATTAGCATTGCATTATACATTTATTCTTATGAAAATACACAATTTTCAATATATTGTCACAATCGTATGTTTATTGTCTTCATGTTTTATCAAACTCCTCTATCTGCTTTTTATTCCACTACAGCGATAGCTGGATGCCTTTGTCCATATAAGGGATTTCCTGGAACGTCATAAGTTACTTGTAGACTTTCATGCGTGAGGGCGTCCTCCGGCTATGAGTATGAATGAAACAGACATTACATTATAGTATGTGTGTACACAATAATGCCCACAACAACCTATTTTGGGTAAAAATAGGAAAAATAATACTCCTCTCTAAAGAAATTTTTTTGTCCAGCGTTGAGAAGTGTACGGGAGTTTTTTTCTCTCAGTGGATGCATAAGATTTCCTGACAAAAATTAAGAAATTACC
Source organism: Mylopharyngodon piceus (assembly GCA_039654765.1). NCBI lineage: Eukaryota > Metazoa > Chordata > Actinopteri > Cypriniformes > Xenocyprididae > Mylopharyngodon > Mylopharyngodon piceus. Next base: position 21,577,010 of record CM077460.1, on the reverse strand, counting down.
ATCACAGATTTTTATTATAATAATTTAATATTTTATAATAAAACTTTAGACCTTTCTAATGATTTATAGGAAAATGAAGCTGTATTTTCAAGTGCTCAACCAAAACAAATGGAAATGTTTTGAAATATTTGTCTGAAAACAATTTTTGTGTGCCCTGTATGGAACAGTAATGTTCTGTCACATGCCTCTTTAGGTGATGAACTGCAATACTTGTGGTTGTTTTCAGAGATGGTAACAGATGTGCTACAATTGTGTGGCCTGTGCTACAAAACCTTCAACCTTTGTGCTATGTGTAAAAAAGTTAACGTACAGCCCTGCTTTACAGGAATTATTTGGAGGCATAGGGAGCGCAACATGATGGATTCATCAAGCATTGTCATTAGTTTTAGGTTGCTGCTGAGCTATCTGAATAATTTATTCCCTGTAAGCTCTCCTCTGTGTCATTATGTTGACTTAATACAATATTCCTGATTGGTTTAATTCTGCCATTATATTTGAATTGTCCACAGGTTGCTGTTCTTCTTATCTCAACAAAAGCGTACAATGTAATAAAAGGATTTTGCCATCACTGTGATGTTTGCAGCTCAGCTTGGTGTTATAGTGAGAACAAATTAACTTATTTTGCTCGCCGCGCTTATTCTTTGAACCTTTTTCTCTGAGGGCATGACCCCAATTAGCTTCCAGAAGCCTCAGACGGCTCCTCAATGTTAAACATGGATTCCAGCAGATGCTGATGTAGTTGTCACTTTGAGATGGAAGGCTAACATGCTATACAAACGTGTTTAAAATCAGGAAAGCTTCCTGAACAAATACCAACAGTGACAGGAAACATTGCAGACTGACTGCAAATAGGAAGGAAAAATCTTTAACATTTGATCTCGATTGTTTCTTCAAGAATAAATGGGGTGTAAATGAGACGTTTGTTGAAGTTGCATGTTGCTCAGAGATTTCCTCTGGGGAAGAAGACTGTAGAAATCTCAAAAATGTCTCCCAAGAAAGTTTCAAAAGTCAGAGATTTTGATTTGCTCTCTGACATTTCTCTTTTCTTTCTATTTTCATTTCTCCTAAGGGATTGTGAGATGTGTGGATATAAGTCTACTTTATATTTCAACTGTAACTGAGGAGTAGTTCATCCAAAATATTATTTTTATCATTTACTTGTCATCATGTTGTTCTTAATTTCTTTCTTGCTTGTTTTTTTAAAGGGATGCAAGAGCATCATGAATGTATAATAAAAGCTCTCGTGCTCATGAGAGGCATAGTGAGATTTGATTAATGAAAGAATCATTCTTTTGAGTTCTTTTGAATAATCTTATCTTCCATTTTAGTCTGTTTTTGACACAAAGCTATTGTATGCTGTTGTAGACTTGGGAAATAGTGCATGGCTCATATGGACCATTTTTATGACACTTTTATGGCGCTTTTGTGTCAGTCTCCATTTATTATAATTGCATGGAAAAGTGCATCCAGCACAGAATTTCTCCTTTTGTGTTCCACAAAAGCAAGAAAGTCATATAGGTTTGAAATGACATGAGGGTGAGTAAATGATGACATAATATTTTTTTTTTTTTTTGGCTGAACTTTTCTTGGGTGAAGCTATAAAATTAATAAAAACCTCCTCTGGGTGAAGCTGACAAGCTAAAACATTAGGCTGATCCAGGAACAGCTTGTAACCTAATGTGTCTAGTTGTGAATGCAGTCTTTGGCGACAAAGTTCAATTTAAAGACCAGAGTCAATGACCTGAAAGTAGACTACAAGAAACTGGAGGAGACCACAAGTGCTATGAGCTTTCTGAACCCGTCTGCTTTCACTAAAGCACTGTCTGTGGAGGGCTTTCATTACAGGAAGGCGCACACACATACACCTACATCCAGGAAGTGGTGTGATTGAATCATTGATCAATTTAATGGAGGCTCTGGACAACCGACAGTGTCTTACTGCACTCTCTCTTGTGGAGCGCAGTGAGAATGGAGTAGTCAAATAGAGACACTCTTGTGAAGGAGACATGCATGTGCATATACATATACAGCACAACTGTTTTCAACATTGATAATATTGTTTCTTGGGCACCAAATCAGCATATTAGAATGATTTCTGAAGGATCATGTGACACTGAAGACTGGAGTAATGATGCTGAAAATTCAGCTTTGCCATCACAGGAATAAATTACATTTTAAAATATATTAATATAGAAAACATGTTTTAAATTCTAATAGTAGGGGTGTGACGAGATCTCGTGCCACGAGATCTTGCGAGATTAAAATGTGACAAGATTTCTTGTCAAGGTGAAAAGTTGTTTCGCGATATTTCCATGATGCCATGATTACGCCTCCATTGTCGTTTTGCTTTTTATAGAAATAAAAACCATTTAATTCAGTTGGATAACTTGTCACTTCAGTCACATCCAGCTCATTCAACATGAGCTGCAGCACTGTACGTAGTGCCGCAGGAATCAGTTCACTGATCACGTGATGAGAGTAAGTGACGAGATGACTGACAAGACCATGGCGGAGGATTCATTGCACAACAGAGCCTAAGCTTCTGACAAATGTCTGATCTTGTAGAATGCGCGATCAGCACCGCCGCTCCCTATTCACAGAGTATGCGCAATCGTGAAAGTGAAAGTAAAACGTACTTTTAAATACCCCGCAATTTTACCAACCCCAAACTTTTGAACAGTTTTGTGTAGAGATGGATGGATAGAAGAATGGATAGATAAATGGATGGATGGATAGAAGTGTATGTATATTTCATATATTCTGAGTTTATTTCCCTCCCCATGGTCACCCACACCACACAGACACACACAGATCATAAGCGATCTTCCATTAGACACTAATTAGACAGTGTCTGACAGTGCTCACACAACAACAGCACCTATTAATAGAGATGGCGGCCCTTCCACAGAAAACAGATTACAGTCATCATTATCTTAATTGCCTTGTGATGATTCAGTAAAAAAATTCTGCAAATTCAGTTTATGCATTTATAAAAGCAACCAATTAGCAGTTCAAACCTGTAGTTCGCCATGATGTTTTAACAGAAGCAGAGGGGAAGTCATTAATTGTAATATCACACATTACTCGACACGAAATATGGTTCATTATCCAATTTCACATCACAAAGTTCCATTTTCAACCCGTGGGAATATAATGGTCTTCTGGTAATTAAACAAATATGCATATTGCTGTCTAATGGAGTTACTGTGGTAACCATTTTCAGATTTAACCATCGGTGCATGTACAGTATGAATCAATTTGAACAATGATTTGTTTTTCCAAGCAAATATCCGAGTTTGGTCGACTCCGTGAACCGTTATGAATATGCAACAGTCTACATGCTCCCATTGCCTCCACAATAGACCAGCCTACTAATTTACCACAGTTCGGCTTAATGCATAATTGATATTCATGAGGTCTGTTCATGTTGCTTACCATTTCACTGATGCTGCCAGGAGATATTATTCCTGACAAACAGCCTGATGCGTACTTGGGCTAAGCCCCCATCACAATGTAATTAATCCCTGTGGGTCTGAGAATGAGTTTTAACGACGACTGATATAACTGTGTAGAGGACACTATTGAGTTGTAGCAAGGATGAGGGTTATCTCTGTAAATAAGTCAAAATTCATTAGCATTTAAATTTTTTTTCATACTGTGAAAATGGATGGTGTGACCATGACCATTAAGCTCCAAAATGATAACGACTTAATGATGACTTTTAATTTTGAACTTTTTCTCATTCCAAAGCTGTTGTATGGCTTTAGAAAGTTTGGGGTATAGTGCAAGATTCATATGCACAATATTTAGTCATTTTTAGTCCCACACTGTTCAACTTTTGACTATCAGAACTGCTGATTTTCAGCATTATATTTTAAGACGAATATTCTGTGACAGCGCTAAAACATTTAAACCTTTACCATGATTTAATGTGATTTTAATAAAGCAAAAAGAATAAAGTTGAAAGCTGTGATGGTTGTTCCTATAGAAGAAACACCCTTGTCATTTATATAGAAAAAGCTGTTTGAAGGTTTTGAAATATCTGCTTTTATGTTCTACGGAAAAAGTAAGAATGACATGAGGGTGAGTAGATGATGACACAATTGTAGTTTTTGGTTGAAATATTACTAATTTGATGTCATGATATTAGTGTTAATAAACTGCATTGCTAAAAATGCTTCCCTTTTAGTTTTCTCCTCACTCGTGATGTTTCTTTGGTTTTTAAAAATGAATATTCCGCTGACTGTGTAAATAAATCCATTGAACTGTTGACTTTTGGACATTAGAAATGAAGCAGTTCAGTTGTTTTCTCGATCTGAGAAATTGCCTCAGCACTCGGCCAAACCGAGAGCAAAACTGATTTACTCCTGCTGCTCGGACAATCCCTGAGGACCTGCAGGATGTAGAGCAAAACGGCAGAGCAAAAAAGAAAGAAAAAAAAACATCAAAATGGTTTGTACCTTGATAAATGGAATTATAGTAAAAAAAAGAGAGCTTTTCTTTGAAATCTCACGTGTCCAATCCTATTTCACCCTAAAATCAGAAGGAAAAAAGGAACATATTTATATATTTAAAACACAAATACTACAAATATATATTTAGTATAACAAATGAAGCTTATTATTAGTTGCATTGAGATTTTTTTTTTTTTTTCTTTTTCATGCACTTTCATTTTGGTAGATTAAGCTCATTCTTATTACTGTAATACATGATAAAAATGACACTTTTTCTTATTAAAATGTAAATTGTTAAATTAATATTAATGTTCAGTGAAACAAATACTGTATGACCATGACCATGATGTATTCTTTACAATTAAATTGTGTGTGTATATAATATATATATATATTTTTTATATATAATGAGGATTTTTTTTCATAACAGTAATGAGAATTGGGGAGAATTCTGCTTAATTGTCCTTAATATAGTGCCACAGTTCAAAGGCTTTTTCTTTATGCAAAATATCATTTGAGGTGAAATGCGGCCTTTATTTCTTGACAGATGCACCAATTAAAACAAGGTTTGTTTTTTTTAATCACAGCTGGCTCTCATTGTCTGGTGGCTCGGGGCTTTGGCCAAAACATCTTGACAGAAGGAATATTAAATTGGACTCAGTTCTCTCTTCTTCTCATCATGCTCATGCCCTATCATGCTCTCTGTGCTCAAGATGTCCCCCCCTTCGGCCTTCATAAATAAACCAGTACTAGAACGGAAACTGCGGATTCTGAGCTCTCTGTCAGACCAGTGAGTGATATACAGGTCTAGCTCTTCAGAAACTGCTACACATCCACATTTTTCCACACTATAATTGAACGTTATTGCCACATTACAGGAAGATAAATCTTGTGACATTGAAATGCTTTAGATATTCATCCTGCTGTGAAGAATCACAGCCATTGAAGCTCTTTGTCTTTGTGTTATATCAAAACTGAAAGAAGTCTGGATTGGAGGCTCAAAAAAAGGAGGTTTGCTATTAAAGTTGCTTTAAAAACATTGAACTTTGCAGTATTTTCAAATGTGGTCTAATAGATTTTGTAGTGGCACATTTTTTTTTCACCAATTATCTTTTTTTTTTTCTTTTTGTCATTGCAATTATATAAATATAATATTTAACTAACCTGTCTTGTACTTACTTATACTCATATTCTGACCTCTCTGGCTAAGAATAAACTAGAACACCTGTCACTATCATTCCCGTGCTTCTAGCATGCTAATGACATGCTCCATGAATAACCCTCCAGAGCACACAAAATCAGTTTTCTTTAGCCTACATATGACATTTTCCCCTGTCACATGGATGCAGAATCTGTTTGACGTCTGCCAGCAGCACTTATGTTCCAGTCTGATGGCCGCACAGCTCTTGCAGTCACATTCAGTGGTAAAAAAAAGTGGCTTTTGCACCGAGTAGTTAAAGGAACTCAGTTATAGGATCTAGCCACCAGGGGGGTCTCCGGATAACTAAGGGTGCGTCTCACTCAGCTCCCTAGTTCAGTAGTCATGGCACTGATCAGGGAGTCTGCCATTTTAAGGGCTGTCTCAATCGCAAAATCCTACCAGTGCACTGAAACGTTTGCTCCCTAAAAGGTTCCACAATGCACCGTGAAAACCAGGGAGCATCGATGCTCACTGTTCCCTTAATGGAAGTTCTGAAGCGTGAAACATAAATCACTACACATAATAACATGCGATAGATGTCTTTTAAAATACAACCCATTACTTAATTATATTTCAGCATAAACATACATTTTAGTATGTTTAGTTCCTGTGGTGCGAACACGGCAAAAAGCGGGTACTTCCGCCAATAGTTGTAGGAACTATGGCCCTGTTTATAGCTGGTATTAAGATGCATTTTTGTGGATCGGATCACAAGTGGACAATGCTAAATACAGGTGTAAACGGGGTCTAAAACTTTTTGAGCTTGTCCACTTTCAACAACTTCCAGAGGTAGTCAAAAACTCATTCAATCGAATTGCTTTCGTAGTGTAGGCGCTCATTTGGTCAAATGCGTTCGAACAGCCACAAAAGACCGCCTACTCTCTGCCTGTTGACCTAATGCGTAAACATTATGGGAAGCGCGCTAACCAGACGGGATTTAAACTTTGTTGGCTGAAGACCAACGTTTGGTTTGAAGACAAAAACATACCAACCATCACATACAAACATACTCACCATTCCTGATTTCACACCACATTTCGGCGTGGTCTTGTGGCTGTCAGAGCAGAAACGAAAGCTGATGCTCTCTGTATGTTTTTCTGTCGCCTCCAGGCGCGTTCATATGTAAATTGTGCGAGCTTATTTTGTCCATTAAAACGAAAGATCTGGAAAAGAAAACATACATTTTCCTGCACATAGACATTCCCCTCGAAGAAATCAGGACAGAAGTGGTTGAAAGTAGACTAAAGAGACAGATTAAAATACCAGGTGTCTCCCTTGTCTTCTTGTGATCCGATCGACCAAAATGCGTCTTAATACCAGGTGTAACCAGGGCCTATGAAAAAAACCTCCAGTGCGAAAGCCACTTTAGTGGCCCATATCAAAATAGCCAAGCACCAATTCTCTGAGGCAACATTCACACAGCAGAATACATTTGTTAGTCCTGTTTTGAGTTCTAAATATGGTTTGGTTATAGTCAAATTTTCAGGACTTACAGAAGTTTTAAGAGTGAATTAGCTTATGTCATACAGTCTTGTGTCCTGTGTAAGTTGTGTTGTTGAATATGGGGTTACATTCATATTGCTTACATTTTATACATTAACTCATTTAGCATGTGATTATAACACTGATTATGGTGTTAAGGATATCTCAGGGGTCACATGGAGATTTTGAAATATTTGTTTGTTATTATAAAGTACATTTGCATAATTATATGATATATGTGGTGTAATAATGTGAGAGCATGTCCTGCTTTGATAAATTGTAAATGTTTATTTCTTAAAGAGAGAGAGTTCACACAAAAAATGTACATTTCTATAGAACGCAGCATTTATAGTATATAGCATAATCTTAAAGCGGTTCTTTTCCATACAGCGAAAGTGATTGCTGACCACAGATGTCAAACTAAAAACTTAAGACAAGATTATCAGTGAGTGACAAATTTCAGATCACAAATCTACTGTATGACTTGCAGCAGATATGTAATGTAAAGCTTGAATATATTCTTTTATCATGATTTTGTTATGGCTTGTTTTCTTTTTTTGGAGCTTGACAATCCTGGTCACCATCTATTTCTATTGTAAGGAAGACATTCTGCTAAATGATCCACAGAAGAAAGAAAGTCATATGGGGATGAGTATGTTTGCAATGGCATGAGTGAAAAATAGGGTAGTTACTTGATTTTGTAGCTGTTTTTTGTTGTTGTTGTTGTTGCGGAATGATGATTTACACACACAAACACACATATATACACATACAGACTGACACTCCCTTGTTTTCAGAGCACCAGGTGTCGCATAAATCAGTATGTGTACAATCAGGCATAATCATTTCAATCAGACATCCCAGTGTTTACGCCGTTTGTTTACGCTGTTTGTTTACTCTGATTATTTTAGATGCTGCTCAACTCGCATATAAAAATGCAATTTAAAATCGTCTCTGTTTGCCAACAGTCTAAGTTGCAATGCCACATACTCTTGCCACTTTTTTTTCACCTTGAAAGTGCTGAAATAAGACAGTGTAGACTAAACACAAATATGGAAAGATACAGGATAATATAAAACAGATAGTTCCAGCTCAGAAATAAGATTGGCTCCCATATACTTCAAGTGAAATCGAAGAACGAACTGTTGTGATTTAATTTCGAACAAAATCATGCCAAAATGAAGTTTGTTTGGAGTTCATTTTGGGAGTTTGGAACTTTCTGGAAAAAAGTTTCTGGTAAACACATTCGAACTACAATAGAGTGCATTAGTGCACAGGTTTTTTTCTCCATTTAAACACCTATTTGCCACTTGTCTGCCACCTGATGTCACCTGATGGAGTTTGGGTTCCTTGCCGCTGTCGCCTTTGGCTTGCTTAGTTGGGGACACTTGACATTTGACTTGACATTTGATATTCAACAGTGCTTTGATCTACCTGCATTGACACTATTCTTTAAGAGCTGCTGTGCAGCCAAATAATGTACCAGTTATCAATGTAAAGCTGCTTTGACACAATCTACATTGTAAAAAGCGCTATATAAATAAAGGTGACTTGACTTGACTTGATTAGTGTCGACCGCCTTTTTCAGTGGCGTTGGTTCCGGAAGTATTTTTTCTATTCATTTCTCCCAAGTCTTAGTTAAAGCCATGAACCAAGCCAAATGGCAATGAGGTGAATCATAACATTACAAACTTTGATTTGAAGAAAACTTTTGATGTGCTTGTTTCGACACGGCATCATGGGTAATGTAGTTTTTCACTTCGAATTCCACTGTTAAACACGATTATTTTTAAAATAAGTTGAAATAATGCGGGCTGACGGCTTCAACAGAAACAAATACTGTTGATTAACAACCTCCTAGCTCACAGTAGTTGTCTTCAAAGGTTTATAAGTTGTTGTTAAAAATCTATTTCCCTATGGAGAAAACGAATGGCATTTTTTACTTCCGGAACCGGACTGTTGCACTCTATTGGTCTGTGGCGATTACATGATAGGTAGGTGTGGCTCTGTGGCCCTGCCTTCTTTGACATGGAAATCTTCTCTGGGTCATTTCTTTTGTTCAGTCCGTCGAGGTCAGACGCGAGTGAAAACAACTAGAGAGGCAATTTAGAGAAGAAACTGTAATTCTAATTGAAAGCAATACTGACACAAATCAATATATTGTGTAAACTGGTAGAAACATGATGTGACTTGACGTGACTGGAGTCTGGACAATTGCAGAATTTGTGCAAACATATCCACACCGCTTTGATCAGATGCTTTCTTAACTGCTGTTTTCTCACCACTGTCATTTTTGTTGTGTGTTTATTTTGTTATTGAGAAGAAAGCGTGCAGTACATATATACATATTCATCTAAATGGAGCTCGCAGCAGCGTGGGCGTTGTCAGGATGTTCGATATCGGTATATCGCTTTTAACCCATAATCAAAGAATGGATAAGAACTTCTCTGTGGGTATACTGGGACCTTAAAGGCATGTTTGCTTTTATTTTAATGCACCAATTTAACGACAGATTGCCATAATAGATCATAAATATTATTTGTTTTATATCATAATGATCACATGACACATTTTATATTATAATGTTCCTGTTGTTTTATAAAAGCAGTAAGAGACAAGTGGTTGTGCAATAAAAATTTTTTTTACCACTTTTAGTTTTAGGCACTCTGCCTAGATTTGTGCCCAACATTACCCCTTATCCATGGTAAATATCACAGTAAAGCACAGCTTCCCATGGCTTATTCCTTTAAAAAAAAAGGCAGCTTAAAGGTTAATGGTCCAGAAGGACACAGGGCTACATTTCCACTCTGCTAACTGTTAACTGCTGAAAAATGGCAGTGCCGTCCTGTTGTGCTACAGTATGTGCCAGCTTGAATGCTTAAGCACTCCCAAGATGCATCTTTATACTATAAGGTTAGTGCAACCGTTCATGCTTGTAGCTTAACTTTTCACTTTTGCCACTTTTTCAGACTTGTGAACAGATTTTTTATCAGTTGGTTTAGAGAAAAAAAAAACATTAGTTTTGGACTTAGTCTGACTGGTAGAAGTTCATTATTTCTGGCTCAAATATGAAAATCGTGTGTGAAATACATTTGTTCACAATATCGCTATGGGCCCAGTGCAAACTGCCAAAAGGAGACAGATGCCTAGCCATCTGAGGAGAGTTTCAAAACTCAAACCCTCAAGTCATTCTCGTCCCATTTGGAGCGCATTGTTTAGATGAATGGAAACATTACCCATATGTCATTGTATTAGAATAGAAGTCAGCGTTTGGAGCAAGATAATAAAGCGTTAATACAAACTAGATATTTTCCAACAGTCACTGTAATAGTTACTGTACAGGTATGTGCATATATAAGGATCACATTTTGTCTGTATTTTGGAGAGAATGACCATTGATGGACAGAAGAAATGCTGACAACCCTGCCAGGCTCTGTTTCTGTCACAGCAACACTGGCATTACATCGGCCATTTGGTGACACGACATTGCAGACTTCGCCAGGAGCGGATGTGCCAAAACAATCATGACAAGATGCTTGCTGCATGGTTATTTATCACTCTCTTTCCCTCTGTCTCCTTTATTTTCATAACTGCCTGTAATGCTTTTCTTGTTTTATCTCATTTGATCCAATCCTGTACGATAAAAATGTCAAATTGTTCCTCTTAGGCAGTAATGAGATTATAGTATGGAGAGCAAATTGAGACTTTTGCCCTAAAGCTTGTTTCTAGAGAAAAATGATTAGATCTGCCATGAGTTCTCAGTTATGTTTCTTTTAAAAATGAACATTGTCCCTAATGTTCTTTAGGATAAATAAAAGACAATTGAGGCAATGGTTAACATACAGCTGGAGTATAGAGCTATAAAATCACTGTAAAAGCTGCTTTGAAACAATCTGTATTGTATAAAGTGCTATATAAATAAAGGTGACTTGACTTGACTAAGGCTAAAAGTAATAAAGATAACTAAATAAATAACATATTGGTTTTGGAAGAAGTCGATGAGAAATGTTTGAGTTCACTTTGAACTTTTCTGAGAACAAATGAAGCACACTTCGGGTGTGTTCACACTTGTAGTTCAGTTCTCTTTGGTATTTTGGTCCGGACCAAAAAAGAAAATAGTCCTAGTTCGCTTACAGTTGACGCTGTCACTTTTAACACCGAACTTAAAGATACAAAATGAAAAAACCCCGGCTTTTATGACGTACATTTTGTTACAGAACTTGTCGGACATCCAAAACAATGCTATGGGCTGGGCTAAATGCTGTATGTGTGTACATACGATGGTATATGATGGAGCTGACAACTCATGAAGAGCTTATAAAATGTGTCAAAACAGCAGCAGGAATCTCTCTGTTTTCAGGGTGTGTTCACACTTAGCATGTTTTGTTCGATTTAAAATGAACCCTGGTGAGATTGCTCTGTTAGCAACGTTCATTTGAATAAGTGTGAACGCTGCCATCCGTACCCTGGTGCAGACAAAGACCTTGAAAAGATGGGTCTTGGTCCTCTTACAAATGAACTTGGTTGCGATTTGAATGAAATATGAATGCAACACGGACCTAAACGAACCAAAAACAGGACACAATGTCAAAAGATGCGACCCTAAAAAGGCATTCTGTTCAAGCTTACCAGTTTTTTTTTGTCATAGTCACGATGTTGCCCATTACAGTCCGAAACAGGCATCAGAACCGTGTTTCCTTGCAGAGGATCTTTGTTTTTGTGTGTGACGGAGCGATTCCTGTCGCTGTTTTGACACCTTTATACATTTTATAAGCTCTTCACAAGTTCTCAGCTGTAGGCTACGCACATCCAACAAGCGCGTTTAGCCCAGCAAACAGCATTGTTTTGGATGTTCGGTAAGTTCGAAATATAAGTCATAAAAGCCAACCAGTCAGGTTATGAATGTATACCTATGCCTTTAGGTTCGGACTAAAAGCATTTTTTGGTCTGGACCAAACGAACCAAGCGAACTGAACTACAAGTGTGAACATACTAGGGTTGACACTATAGCATACGGGAGCGTTTGAAAGCAGGCGTCTATCAGCGGATCCCTAATATATCCGCTGATAGACGCCTGCTTTCAAACACTCCCGTGCATCTGTGTAAGCGCTCGGTGAAGAGCGTCAAAGATGTCTAATTACAACATCTTTTTGAAGCTTTGATCATTGTAGCCAATCACAGACATATCTGTTGAGCGTGTGAACACAGTGGCCAATCAGAGGTGTTTAAGAATCCACTCAACAGCGCTCAAAATGCTCAAAATACACTTATTCAAATGAACCACACTAACAGAACAATCACAACAGGGTTCATTTTAATCAAACCAAACATGCCAAGTGTGAACACATCCTTAAAGACACTGCTGAGATCTCCTCTGAAACTCTAGCAGAGACACATATGGCCTTTTTCTAAAGAGAAAAATCAGAGAACCAAAAGACTCCATTTGCTCTTCTTTGACTCACTGCTGTCTAGGAGAAACAGTTGAGATATTAAAGAGTTCATATTTGTGATGATTCTTTCCTACAGAAAAGTCTAAAAACAAAAGTCAAAGATTTCAATATGAACTCAAACATTTCTCATCAAATTCTTCAAATACCACATGATCTGAGCTACAGTGTGCGATCTGCATTAATTTTATAGCTTAATTGTCTCCATTTGTAAGGAACTTTAGTAGAAACATCTGAGACAAACTTGATATTTAAATGAAATATTAATGAAAAGTCTCCTGAGCTTCGAAATAGCTCAAGATTTTCCACACGGTCTCTCTATTTTAAATGCATTTATGCAGACAGGTTCAGTTAGGTTGCATAGAAAACACTCAGTCATGGTGTTCCTGTTTGGTTGAAGAGGGCCATTGTGTGAGTCCAGACCAAGCCTCATTTACTGCAGATTTCACCCAGACACACACATATGCACACAGTATTTCACTCTCACACTTTGAATCTCATTCTTTGTGACACATTCTTATCTCCCTTTCCCTCTCGCTCACACGCGCTCTGCTCGACTGTGATGTCTCAAGCAGTCTCGGTCTGCCGGCAGTGCTCGCTCATCTGGAGGTCAGACACACAGTGGGGGGGAGAGATCGGTCAGACAGAACAACACACGCTGGCTGAGATCGGTCAACCCGAGCAGTAAGCCATGAAACGGTGCCGCAGGCTTTGAAGATCTCACTGAAGAGCAAATCTAAGGCTGAGCACACAGGCAGCAGACAAGCTGTGGCGATACATGAATACGCAGATTCCCAAAATAGGGAGGAACTTAACTGGGAGAATTACACAATACACACGGTCACTGACTCCGGGGGCTTTGAGGGATGAACTTGATTTTTAGAGGATGTTTCCCTGTACTAATTCACCTTTGTTGTTACTAAGGTGTTGTGGGTGGTTACCATGGTGTTGCTAGGGTGTTCTGAGTGCTGCTATGTCATTGCTAGGGTGTTGTTAGTGATTTGACTCGAGTCGCTCGCTACTATGATATTCTGGTCTGTAGAAATGTCTTGTGTTTTCAAACTGAGGTCTTCTAGTTGTTGTTGACTGAAACTATTAAAAATAATTTTCAGTAAATGAAGTAAAGCTGAAATAAAATATAAATATTAGATGAAAAACTTAACCTTAAAATCTTAAACTGAAATTAGAAATGTTGCCTTGGCAACTAAGTTAAAACTAAAATAACTAAATTAAATCTAAATAGAAATATAAAAAAACTAAAAATTGGCAAAAGCACATAATAAAATTGTTAACTGAAATTAAAACAGAACAGAACAGAAAATATAAAAATTATATATATATATATAATTTAATAGTATTTAAAAAATACTAAAAAAAACACTGTGAGAGGGCTTTTGGAATAGTTTTTTTTTTTTTTTTCACAAAATACATTTTAGTTATAAAACAACAGAAATAAATATGCTAAATTCTTCTAACAAAAATATTTTACACTGGTTGTATGGCTTTATTTTCTGCTTTAGAGTAATATTAAAAATGTATACAAATAAATTTGGTAGAACAAACTGTGAAAATGTATTAATTATTAATTTTTTTTCTGTAAATATTTTTTAAAGTAACATGTTAATTAAAAAATAGCATGGTTTCCTTAGGTTAATAGAGAGATGGATAAGGGACCCCTTGTTAGATGATGTTAGATATTTTTCACAAATTTGAGCACTTTTTGTTGCCCCTGCAGTATAAAACTCCCTGTGAAAGACCCCTGATCTAGAAAAGTACAGCTCTTTCTTATGTGCACGAATGGGGATATGGGTGGTTAGAAAAGTAATAGCCACATGAATAATTCATGTCCATAGCACAAATGATGCATGACAAATTACTTCAAATCAAATGACCAGTATGCAACAGTAATTCTTGCCTTAGCAAACACCACTAGTGATTCTGTCTTGTTGTCTGTTATGTGGCAAGAGAGATGCTGGAACCTTGCTCAGATGGAGGTTATTTGATTGGGCAAGCTTAACTTCCAGCATTCTCATGCTTACAGCCAGAGGCAGTCCTGTCTCTCCTAAGCACTCAGTGAAAACTTGTGTGCAGGGCTCTTCTTCCCAGCAGACAGCAGCTGTAAATTGATGTGTTGCTGTAGAGAACACATGCTGTTGTCATTCACGCCGAACTTGATAAATAGCATGCCTTCTTGGAAAATAAACGCGCACACCAGTGTATTCGCATGCGATTGTCTGTTTGTGTGTCTACATGTGCCCTAAGATGCCGGTCGCTATCCAAAGTGCTGAAAGACACAATAGACAGCATTGTATCTCACAGCCGACAGCGATACGTGTTGCCAGGTAACCACACCTGACATTGAGCAGAAGGTACTCTGTCATAAAACCCCATTCAGTAACTCTTCTCCTCTCACCAACTCAGGAGTCTATATTTAAATTGTAATGGGGCAGTCACGTCACGTGGCAAAATGCTCTATTGTCAGTAGTGTAGCGATGCATGAATCATCATTCACACAGAAGTCACTTTCAAACCAAGCTGCTTTGGTCAACATGGTGAATTTGAATGACCAACTTGAACACAAACGAAATCTGCGCGGAGAACTTTTTCCCTCACACGAAACTCCCAATCGCGTGGATTTCTGTTGAAATGACTGTTTTTCACCACACAAATTTCACTTTAGGAGTATCATAACTATGGCCACATAGACACTGCAGCTAAATTCGGTTGTGAGCACTGAATAACGCATTTTTGATGGACAGAATACATCTAAAAATAGTGGAGCAAAGGTACAGGTTGCCCAAAACATGAGAATTCTTTATTTTAAGCTCTTTTGCATAGATATAGATATATTCACTAAATAATTCACTAAATATATTCACTAAGTTTTCATAGCATTCAGTTGGCACGTTTGTTTGAAGGACAGCACTGGGCAGAATGTGGAATAGTGTGTTTTGTCAATAAAACAAAATAAAAAAGAAAATTGGGCTTTTTATCCGATTAATTGATTAATCGAAGAAATAATCAGCCAACTAATCGATTATCAAAATAATCATTATGCTGAAAATAAGACCAAAATATTGTGACCCGCACCTGCTCACTTTAATAACTCCGTAAACTCGATTGCTTTATGATCAAAGCTTAAACAACAAGCCCACAAACGCTTATAATAAGTGGACTTGGCAAAACTACAAGAACACACCCTGTGAAGCAGCCTTTCCAGGCGTAAGCAAAACACGACACCTCTGTCGACTTTATTTAAAATTGCTGAACATAATGAGACTTTGGTTGCTATAATATTTCTTTGGCCAGAATAGCAGATACCAAACACACAAGATGCCAGAATGTTGCTATAGTTACTACGTTGTCAATCATTGCAGTTTCGGGAGTGAGTCGTGTTCCATACACACACAGAACGATATTTTAGGGGACTTGCTCCCTCTTTTAAATGTGGTTGTCACTCCTGAAACTTTACAGTGTGTACATTATATGTGAATCTTTTATGTAAATTCTGACCTTCATATCATTCCAAACATTCCAATTTTTACAGAATTTCCATTTTTGGGTGACAATTGGCTTGAGTATGTTGGACCAGGGTTGGATTTGCACTGAACCGGTCTGGGGAAAAACATCACGCTGTTTGGTTACCTCATAGAAATGAAGTAACATTATATAAATGGAGACTGATTTATCGTTGTTTTTACATGTGCATTGGGAGTGTAGTACCACATGGTGGCAGTGCTGATCCAAATCCCTTTCTGCTACATTTCTACTTTACACTTAAAGCTTTTCAGGAACTTACTGCCCAGACCTGAATTCAGTTAACCTACTCCCTTAAATTCAACAGAAACCACTTCAGCCCATTTAGACATTTTTACAAGAAATACTGTGCAACTTAATTCAGATCAGTTGATACATTTTATGTTTGTGTGGTAAAGGCATTTTTAATTTCCCTTTTCTTTACTTGTAAGAGATTTATTCTGTTATTACTGAGCGTGTGATTCTGAACATCTTAGTGTTCAGGCGCCATTCTGTTCTTTTAAAGGACACTGCCCCATTGTAGCTGCTTTTGACTTTTTTGACCTGTTTTTAATAGTGTGTGTGTGTGACAGAGACTGTTAAAGACTAATTAATCTCTTGGTGCCCTTCCCGTATCAGCTGCTCATAGATTAACCAAAGTAAATAGTCCTGTTTCTGTCTCCATGTATCTCCACAGAGAACATCGAGACAGAGAGAGGGTAGCTCTGCAAGTTTTAATTTATTAATGTTCGGGGCGAGTATGTTCATATAAAAGTTCTAACCAATGTCTTTACCAGTAGGTTGGACCCCCTTTTGCCTTCATAAATGCCTTAAATCTTTGTGGCATAAATTCAACAAGTTGCTAGAAACATTCCTCAGTGATTTTGGTCCATATTGACATGATAGCTTTACACACCCATGACATCCGTGATGTGAATCTCCCGTTCCACCACATCCCAAAGGTGCTCTATTGGATTGATATCTGGTGACTGTAGAGGCCATTTGAGTATAGTGAACTCCTTTGTCATATTCAAAAACAGTTTGATATGCTTTGTGACATGGTGCGTTATTCTGCTGGAAGTAGCTATCAGAAAATGGGTACACTGTGGTCATAAAGGGATGGACAATGGACATGGTCAGCAGCAATACACATGTAGGATGTGAAGTTTAAACGAAGCTCAGTTGGTACTAAGGGGCCCAAAGTGTGCCAAGAAAATATCCCTCACACCATTACACCACCAGTAGCTTGAACCGTTGATACAAGGCAGGATGTATCCATGCTTTTTGATGTTGTTTACACCAAATTCTGATCCTACCATGTGAATTTTTCTTTAAACCATTCTTTGTAAACCCTAGAGATGGTTGTGCGTGAAAATCCCAAAAGTTCAGCAGTTTATGAAATACTCCGACCAGCCCGTCTGGCCAACAACCATGCCACATTCAAAGTCACTTTAAATCACCTTTCTTCTCCATTCTGATGCTCAGTTTGAAATTCAGCAGATCATCTTGACCATGTCTAAATGCATTGAGTTGCTGCCATGTGATTGGCTGATTACATATTTGCATTAATGAGCAGTTGAACGGGTGTACTCAATTCGTTACTTGACCAGACAGCCGTGTCTCAGAGAGCGTGCGAATACTGAATTGAGCTCTCTTTCACATCATCTTGCACTTGAATGGACAAATTCACACAAAATTATGTAAAAAAATGTCTCTGTGAGCATCCTAAAGATAGTACATTGTGTCTTAAGTGAATGTAAACCGTTGAGAAAGAAAACGCATGTGTACAGTATCAATACACTGAATCCGTGTGTTATGTCTTAAAGTGACAGCAGCCTAATATTCTTGCTGCTGTCTGTTAATCAAACAACAAAAGACATTACTCTAAAGAAATCACTCACTGCTCCTGACTGAATAACTTTTGTAACATTAATAAGGATTAATCTATATTTAATTTACACAGTGAAGACTATGCAGTGTTATTTTACATTTGATTATTAATTCAATTTCTGTACCTGAAAACTACTGTTAGATACCTAAAAACCTGAAAAGCACTGTTTGTTGACATGAAATTTGTTCTACTGTATTTATTTATGCTGTTGCTTGTAATTTGATTTTGACTGTTTACTTGTCTTAATAATGTTTTAATTAATGTTTTAGGTATCGAAATTGAATAGAGAATTGCCAGTTTTCACTGGTATCTAAAATTTTGGGATGCCATGGTTTCATTGGCTGTAAAAATTATTTATGCTTAAGGTGGTATGCTAAATATAATATTTGTTATAATATTTAACATTTTTGCCATTATGTCACTTTTTTATGAGGCCAGTGAAGAGAGGAATGAAATGATGGGCAGTGGGATTGGGACTGGCATTACCGCAAGCCATATTTGAACTAGACCACATATAAATATATTTTACCTACTGAAACTGTCCCATGAATCCTAAGCAAATGGTAATACCCACTGATAATTGGGACTCTCTGGAGACTTCCCTTTAAAAATGAATGGTCACCTTTTAGCATTAAATGTAGAAGAAGAGCCCTAATGGTTTTTGTCTCAGACAGTCCGACCCCATGACACGACATTTCAAAGTGATTATGAAATGTCCTCTATAACAGACGCTAGAAGCCATCCGTCTCTCAGATTAGGACAGTAACTGCTACCCAACCTATAAAATAATCTCTTTTACTGAGTTGACATTGAATGTCCCCTTGGGTCACTTTTGATTGTTTTAGACTCTTTTTAAGGCTGTTTTGGTGAAGGACTGGGGGCTAGCTCAACTGGCACAGGCAATTATGGGTAGTGCTATTTTTCTTTTTTTGCCTAAAGAGTTTTATGAGAAGCATTACAAATGTTAATGAAACATAGCTGAGATTCAAGTTTAATGAGTTATAAAAGAGTAATGGGTTGTTACCGTAGTAACGGTCATTCTACTATTAAATTAAAAAGAAAAATTATTGTTTAACAACCAATGTCAACAACTAATTGAGAGAAAGAGAAGCGAGCAAGCACGAGGTGTTTATGTACTCACACTGAGCTCTCCATCAGCTGATATGAGATGAGATAGTACATTGTGCTGTTGCCAATGTTTCCATACAGTAAACATTAATTTTTCTGAGCCTGAGGTTACCAAAGGTTATATATATTTGTCTTTAAAAGGTCTGCCTGAGAAAATGATGTTTTAAATGTGTGACAGAGTGTCACAGCGCAGCTGGTTTTTGATTAAGTTTTAATTGAAGAAGTTTTAGTATATACATTTAGTCTGAATATATTGAATGTAATATATCATGCTGACTAATTTCATCAGTTGTACAGGACCATTGGGAAGTTTTATTATGTTAGAGCTTTATATCCTTGAGCAGAATGTTTTGTTTTCATTTCTTTTTGTACAA
This sequence comes from Mylopharyngodon piceus, assembly GCA_039654765.1. NCBI lineage: Eukaryota > Metazoa > Chordata > Actinopteri > Cypriniformes > Xenocyprididae > Mylopharyngodon > Mylopharyngodon piceus. Next base: position 21,557,517 of record CM077460.1, on the reverse strand, counting down.
ACTGTTCAATATGACCACAAAAAATATAAACAATCACATGACTTTTGTTTGTTGTTGTTGATAAAAATACATTTTATACACAAGTAATGTGAATACACCTCTTCTATGATGGAGATGTTTTAAATGTCTGCATTAAAGTCATTTTTATTTCTATTTTGTGAACAAAAATGTCAAGGTGTGTAGCCGTCCTAGCTGCTAATGGAAAAAAAACAACTTTAAAACGATTTTCGTCTCAAGGCTGAAAACCTTGAGAATAATGTTACAAATATTTGCAATACACAGTTGTTTCTACATTAATTTGGAGATTCAGTTTGAAAATATGTATTACAATATAAAAATGAATAATGTTAATGTTAGGTGCGATTAATCGCGATTAATTACAGAAAAACGTATGATTAATTCATTTTTTTTTTTTAATGATTGACAGCACTAATATATATGTGTATAAACAGTATACACACTCTCTCTCTCTCTCTCTCTCTCTCTCTCTCTCTCTCTCATGACAGCACTTAATTCATACAACATGACAAAATGAATCATAAAAAAGGCACGATTTTTATAGTTTTTTTTATTTTTTATTTTTTATTAATCATGGTTTGAGTTTGGGTCACACATATTTTTACAACTTGTATATTTCTAAGACCTTACCAAATTGTTCTTTTCATCACGTGTCTCCAAGTAAAGAAATCATTTGAAAAGCAAGCACCTGCTCATAGCTTTGGATCCTCCATCTCAGGTAGTGAAAGGGAGGGACGAGAGGAGGGATGGGAGGCAGAGAAGGAGGGACACACTCACACATTGAGACAGAGGCACAAAACAAGTACCCACTGTCAAAGAAAGACAGAGACGGAGGAGAAGAGACTGTTAGAGAAGGAGGTTGAGGAAAAACAGAAGAATGTCTCACAGGAAGAGGAGCTTTACTTTTGGAGCATATGGGGGGTAAGACAGACTACTGGGTACTTGTGAGGGACGCGTGTGTGTGACAAGGACAGATGATGGTGACTTTAAATTCTCATTTGTTCTGTGAGTAACCATTCACAGAGCAGGAAGCACATTGCTGGATGTTTATATGGTATTGTAGTTAATGTTCACTGGCTACTCTGGTTTTTAGATGCCAACTTCCAGTTCTAGGATGCAGATGTTGACTACCTGATCAAGCTGTTGGAGTTTTTAAAGATTTGTTTGTTTAAATTCCACTTGTGTATTAGACTTTTCATAGGTAGTTTACCTTGAGTCGTACATTTGGTGTTATCAGCAAGCATGATGTATTTCTGAATGCTTTATTTTGATTGGTTGATGTATGTTTCGAGGTGCGGATTCATTTTCTGCAGTGCTATGAAGTAGGCTAGTTCCAGGGACCAGTTGCATAAACATAGCCATTATGTTAAGACGGTGTCTTAAGATCTAGTATGACCCGCTAGCAGTTAGTCAAGGGGCAGTCAGTCCTACTTTTCGTTATCAAATTAGGCCAATGCACATTTTTATGTAACTGACTTAAAGTTATGAACAGTCTTAAAAAAAAATAAAAATTGATGACTAACTTGTAAGACTAGTCTTAGCAGTTTATGTAACCTTCTCCAGGTTTGTTGACAGCATTAGTTACATATCACTTTGTCATGATGTTTCCAAACTAGTAAATCTTACATTTTTTGCAGCAAGGCAGTAGTTCTTACAAAACTTTTCAGAACTTCTGCTAGGTTTTTCAGGATAAACACCTGATAAACACATTATATAGACATATATGTTAAACATGGTATATGAGGGAAAAATTGACACCGGACCATAATTGAAAATTACTTTTGTCTTAGCTTTAAAGTCACCATGAAATCAAAATGGTCAATTCTTGTTTTTGTTTTTTTTATGGAATATTGCAGTATTTATTATGAATGATTAATCCATGAATTGCACATCGTTTTTTTTTAATCATGCAAACTTTCATCAGAATAACTTCCTCTCTCTCTTATAACATCTCTTCTCTGATGATGTGTTTACTGGCGCAAGGGCGGGACAACCTGTCACTCACATGACATCACAGCAATAGCAAACCACAACCATCCAATCAATTCTCAACAGACAAAATAAAGTCCCGCCCTACATTTTTTCTTGTTCGAGAAGCCTTTTTACTCAGATATACGTTACCGTGGGCAAGAAAAGACTGTCACAACTTCCGTTTCATGTCAACTTTAATATATAACATATATTCGTGATATAATTTTCGTGTCAAGGATTTGACTCTTGTACTTGTGTAATTGTCTAACAGTAGACAGACTGCTTTAAAAACTGTTATTTACTAACTAAGTTATTTACTATAATTTTACTATTACTTTATTATTACTATTGTTATTTAAACTTTATTAAAAAATGTTATTATTTATGCATGTGCGTTTTATACTTGCACATGTTGTCACTTGACACCGTCTTGTTATGCCTGTTTGGGTAGAACGGTTCAGTTGGAACGCTGAGAGTTTGATGATAAGATGATGTCAGAGATTGCTCAGATGTGTTTCTTTAAACAAAGAGGGAAACACGAGTCATGAGTAGTGATTTGTGACATTCATCTTGTATCTATTCCCTGAAACTTTATATGTGAAGTTTAAAGCACTTTTGTGTTGAAATAACAGATTATGGAAATAGAGCAACCTTAATGATAGAAAAAATTGTGTATTCTGCTACGGTACATCTGCTGGTCTTTGGCATTTCACCTACATCATCAGGTTTAACAGGTTTGTATTTTGGATTGCATAAGCAATCTGAAACCAGTTCTGTTTGATCCAGCATGTTTACAGACACATGCTCGTACAAACACACACTGATCCCCCATGTGGTGGTTTATAGGCCTTGTTTCCACAGTCAGCGACTGGGCTCCAATATTTACCCCTGAACTCTTGTGTGTTTACAGTGAATTTGTGTAGACAGATCGGTTTACTTATGTCATATACTGTTTAATTACATTTTTACATTAAAATCAGTTTTTATAATTGCCTATGACAAATCTTGCAATACCTTTTACACCTATACACTCTTAAAAATAAAGGTTCTAAAAGGCTTTTTTTTTTTTTTTGCAGTGATTCCATGGAAGAACCATTTTTGGTTTCCTAAAGAACCTTTTAGTGAACAGAAACATGTAAAGAACATTTAAAAAATCTAGGCTCTGTTTCCACTAAACAGAATCTTTTGTGCAATGTGGAAAGTTTCCATGGATGTAAAGTTTCTTCATGGAACCATAGATGCCAGTAAAGAACCTTTATTTTTAAGAGTTATTTTATAATATTAACTAAAGAAAATGTCAGGGATGCATATCTGTATAAACCCTGTTTAATTTAGTGAAGTTAATTATTAAAAAATTGCATCCTCCTGACCTGCCCTTAAAGGATTAGTTCACTTCAGAATTAAAATTTCCTGATAATTTACTCACCCCCATGTCATCCAAGATGTTTATGTCTTTCTTTCTTCAGCCGAAAAGAAATTAGGTTTTTGAGGAAAGCATTCCAGGATTTTTCTCCATATAGTGGACTTCAACAGTTACCAATGGTTTGAAGGTCCAAATTGCAGTTTCAATGCAGCTTCAAAGGGCTCTACACGATCCCAGACGAGGAATAAAGGTCTTTGCACACTGAGTCCGAAATTCACATTCTAAATTTCCGCACATTAAAAAATAAATACGACCTCACGTTGTGTCAATCACGTTTACACACTGCCTCCGAAACTTTCGTCCGTCATAAAAAAAATCGGATCAGGTTCGATTTTCTGCGTTTTTCGCATCCGTGGCACACATTTTGAGAGAAGTTTTGACAATTCAGAGCCACCGTACAAGCGAACGCCAAAATCCAGAATGCCATCTGACAAGTTGATCCACGTCGTCTACAGCACAAAGCAGCAGCACTGTATGACAAAGTGCGGAATACAAAGAGACAGAATATAAAGACAGATTGTGCCAGTAGCAAAGCATCAAACTGAGCCACTGACATCCTGAAGTAAACTTTGAAACGCTCGGGATAATCACTCAGCTCCTTGATGAGGTGGAACTCTCCTTCCTCTCTCTCTCTACGCAATCTCGGGATTGGATGGACCCAATATTTCCTCTTTTTAAGAAGAGAGGACAACTAAATCATGCTCACTGCTTGAAGACTCCATTTTGTATTGTTTTGCGAATTTTTTCGCAACGGATTCATTAATACGCATCGGACTCAGTGTGCAAGGTCTCTGTGCGTGACGAATTTTTAGGATCACGAATACGAAAAAACGCATACGAAATTTTCGTACTCGGTGTGCAAAGGCCTTAAGGGTCTTATCTAGCGAAACGATTGGTCATTTTCTAAAAAAAAAATATATATATATATGTATATATATATATAAAATATACGCTTTAACCACAAATTCTCGTCTTGCACTAGCTTCGTCATCCGCCATGCATGATGTAATCATGTTGGAAAGGTCACGTGTGACGTAGGCGGAAGTACCAAGCAAGTGTTTACAAAGCGAACGTACAAAGACTAAGTCAAACGTCCTTTACAAAAAAAAGCTAAAACAATGATGTCGGACGATGTTGAAGTTGGAGGAGAAAATGAGATGGACTTTTTTGCCCTGCTGCGGTACTTCCGCCTACATCACACATGACCTTTCCAATGTGATTACGTAATGCGTGGCGCATCGCAGACCTAGTGCAAGATGAGCATTTGTTGTTAAAAAAGTATATACATTTTTTATTTTTTTTTAGAAAATCGTTTTGCTGGATAAGACCCTTATTCCTCATCTGGGATCGTGTAGAGCTCTTTGAAGCTGCATTGAAACTCCAATTTGGACCTTCAACCCGTTGAACCCTGTTGAAGTCCACTGTATGGAGAAAAATCCTGGAATGTTTTCCTCAAAAACCTTAATTTCTTTTCGACTGAAGAAAGAAAGACATAAACATCTTGGATGACATGGGGGTGAGTAAATTTTAGCATAAAGTACTACCATTTGATTAAATAATAGACATATCATGTAATTAAAATGATATTTTAATCGATTGACAGCCCTACTTCATTATCCAAAATAAATCTGGAGGACTGTTAGCTAAAACAGCTAATAAAAGTTCACTGTCCTTTCCTTCAAGGTAATGGCAATATTTGTTTCTCTATATGCTCTACCTGAAGTGTTAATTCGTTTTGTTGACACAACAGCCACGCTTTTCCCTTGTGCTCAGCAGACGGTTGGAGGACGCACCAATGCTGTGATTGACAGCCCACAAGCCCTGCGGAGGTCTGACATTTAGAGCAAAGGCAGTAAAGGGAGGGTTGGAAGATGGTTACTTTTGGTCTCAGTCTTTTGTTGAAAGATTTGATCATGGTTATTGGTCCTTTTTCAACTCTTTCTTGTTTTTAACCAAACAGAGGAGTTTGTAGAACCACCTTGTGGCAAGAAAGGAAATGACACCAATTACGTTAGCCAGGAAAATGAGGTTTCTTTTTCACGCAAAATTGCCGTTGTGTTCATCATTGTCTATTTTGATATTCATGAAAGGTCTTATTCAAAACACATCTGAGGGCAGAGCTGTTTTTATACCAAGTGGAGTCATAACGTATTCTTAGAACAAAGCCGCAGCTGCTCTTCAGAGAAACGTTAGAGAAGCTGCTTCTCTCATTAGCGTCTCACAACAGCAAATGCCCTCGGTACAATTGTACGACTTTTTGTTGAGCAGAACTGTTGAGTTTTCCTTCAGAATCACTCAAAGCGTTGTGCATAAACACAAAGTAATACGATCAGGGGTTAAAGGTGTCACATACCGCACACTGAGCGAGGATGGCGGAAATGTTTCAAGGGATTTTAGTGATGGCAATTGCTTGTATTAATTGATGATGTGCTCCAGTGGTTCTTCATTATCCTATTGGCCCTCACCCTTCGTTAACTTGATAGATTTGCTGAGTCATTATCACATCAAGTCAAGTGTTAAAGTGCATGAGGAGTTTCAGTCAGTGCTGAATTGATCAGCCGTTAGCATTTAGCAGGCTCTGGGTGGAGATTGATTGCCAGAATGTGTTAAAAGCGTGAAATCAATTAGTGCCATTTTTGGGTAATGGCTATAAGAGTTTTATAGTTCTGTCAGATTTGAAATGCTTTTGGCTTTTGACCAATAACATGGTTTTTTTTTTCTTCACAGAGTGGACAAAACCTTCTCCAGGTCAAGACATATTTGGTAAGTCCTTAAAGGTAGTTTACATACCTAGTACTAGTGCTAAACCAATGCATATAATGTAATGAAATGTTAGCAAACAAATTTTTAAATATATTTAATCAGTGCTTGAAGTGGAAAAATAAAAGTGCCGGTATTCCCGATGCTCAGTTCAAAACGCATTCCTGAAGAAGAGAGGGCGCAGCGGGGCTTCCGTACATGCAACATGTCGGAAGTGCCGGTACACAAGGAAAACTGGCAGTAGGCTAAAGGTAAAAATAGAGAAGTGCCATTTCAAGCACTGTATTTAATGTATGCAATATTTATACAGAAATTCCTTAAAAACGTTTAAAAATATTATCCATTGATAAGTCTTTGATGGATCTTGGTATAGGCACAAAGGGGAAATAATAACTGTTTCCATATTGAAATTCAAATTTCAAGTGACGTTTTATTGGACTTTTCCAAGTAGGAATTCTTATTTTCCGAGTTTAATTGGATGCAGCACAAAACATTCTTGTAGAACAAGATGAATGTACTTGAGAAGCAAAATTACATATTAAAATGCTTGTTTTCAGACAATATCTATTGAAAAGTTTTTCTTAATTGTCATTTTTTAAATATTTTTGTTAGATTTATGCTATAAACAATATAGTTAAAAATCTATTTTTTTTTAAAGCAAGTCTTATCTTTTTTGCTGCTCAGTATTTTTTTTTAAAAGTTTTTTAAGGATTTCTTTTCTTGTTTTAAGGATATTTTGATGGGTTTTTTTTTAGAAAAATAAATATATATTTCATATATATTTTATAATATATAAAAATATTTTTTATTATAACGTTATTTAATTAGAATTTTTAATTCTATTTAAAGGATTAGTTCACTTTCAAATGAAAATTAGCCCAAGCTTTACTCTAAAATTACCCTCAAGCTATTCTAGGTGTATATGACTTTATTCTTTCTGATAAACACTCTCGGAGATATTTTAATAAATATCCTGATGCATCCGAGCTTTATACTGCCTTCTGTATTCAACTTACGAAGAAAGTGTAAAACTCTTGCAGTTCAAAAAGCTTACGCTACACCCTATGCCTTCCCTATTCAACTTACGGAAAAAGTGTAATTGACGTGACGCCAGTTTACACTTTCTTCGTAACTTGAATACGGAAGGTGGTCTTGCGGAAGCTAGATATTTTACTTCATAACTTGTTAAATATGGATATTTTTTTTTACACAAATGCATCACTTCGCTTCAGAAGGCCTTTATTAACCCCCCCGGAGCCGTGTACACATTTATGATGGATGGATGTGAATGGAAGCACTTTCTTCAGCTCATACTCGTGGGTCCCGTTCACTGCCATTATAAAGCTCGGATGCGTCAGGATATTTATTAAAATATCTCCGAGAGTGTTTATCAGAAAGAAGAAAGTCATATACACCCAGGATGGCTTGAGGGTGAGTAAAGCTTGGGGTAATTTTCATTTGAAAGTGAACTAATCCTTTAATAAAATTAGTATTATACATATATAATTTTTTTTTCTCTCAGTGTAGTGTACCACAACCCCTTAGATGATATTGCATTGTTAAATTAAACCTGTGGCTTTCGTATTATAATATTTTTTTTCCGTTGTACACATGGAGTTTGGACACTTTGTCATCACATTCCATAACCGTAAAGGTCACCTCAAGTACTGTAATCGGTGTGTGAGTGGTTGTGAAGGCAGGTTGGATCCGGTTACCTCACAAATACAAGAAAACTCTGAGATAGCTTTGGCATCAGCCACCCCCACCCCCACCCTAAACTGCTGGTGGAAAGTTTTACGTCTGCTTGACTGACAGCGTTATTACTACAGAGGGAGCTGGTTATGTGTAAAGCTGGTATATAATGGCTGTGAAGAGGATGTGTCTGGAGAGAAGAGGGAATGTGAAGGAAGAGGGCGAATGCCGGAATGTAATTATGCCGGGACCTGGGTTTCACTCCGCGTGTATCATCTCAAATGAGCACTGCAGTGCATACTAATGCGACGAGAGACCCAAGAGAAACGGTGCACATGAAAAACTATCTTTATTTTAGCCATCTTTATACTATTCTTTTTTCCCTTTTTTTCTACAGTTATTTTCTTCCTTTATATCCCCATCTCTCAGACTTTTCCTCTTTTTCACTTTCACAATTTTGGGCAATAAGTGTTTGAATAGCTCACTTTAGTTGCATAAAACATGAAGTAACACATTAAGTACCATTATCCTGAGGTTTGATTTCAGATGAACATCCAAATTCAGTTGTACATGTATTAGAAGACACTAGATATGTATTTGCACTACACAGTAAGTTGTTTTAATAGTATTACTATTGCTGCTGTATTAAACTTTGGCATGTAACTCGTCCTTCAACGTACATATAATATACCTCACATTGAATGGCTGTAAAGTGTCTTTTTTCAATGGGTGATGCAGTATTTTATTTTTTTATTGTGTTTTATTATACATTTTTATTTTAAAATACAGTATTTTCTAAACATTTGCTTCATTTGATAACAGAAAATATCCATTATCTCTTGATGAAGCTGTTGGTTGATTATGTAACTGTTATTTGGTTAACTAGACACAGTTATTGATCAGTTCGAGAATCTCAAAATGATCAAATATCACTTGATTAATCTACCTTTTCTTTGGATATATAAAAATATAACACTCTATTTGCAAAAATCTCCTCAAACACAGTACAATAATGAACAGACTGTAAAAACAGGTTAAAGTGCAGTTATTAATTTCACCGTTTGCCTTTTCAAGGGCTCTTTTGTCGTGCATGTTTGGAATTTCACTGCACTTTGCGTCCGAACGCTTCCTCTCATATACGCCCACTGCCGCTGTCAGAGCCTGTGCTGTTTAGAGACACAATGCTTTTATGATTAGACCTATTCAGATCAGTATTACGCATCAGCTTGGTATTCTCTTCTGCATGGCATGAATGTCTCTGCTGTTACAGTTGCCGAGACGTGGCCCGTGTAGGCTTTTCTAGGCTGTTCTTCATCTTGCAGGCCTTGAGAAAATTGTTAAGACAGCTCACAGATTTATAAGAAACAGGCTGTAAAAGGGCGTGTGGAGGCGAAAGTAAAAGCTGTGCGCTGGATGTTGTGTCGCGGCGTCCTTTCTCACGGGACGAGCAAGTGCTGGGGATGAAAGCTGCCAGGGACAACAGGGACGCTTTCAAGTGATGCTGTTGATGCAGCGTAGGTTGGATAAACTACTCTGAAAGGACAATGTTGATGCTATGGTGCTTTGATTTGCACCATGGTACTGAATGATTATCATGTTTATATACCATGGTATTTATATGGTACACCAAGGTACTGGTAAAGAATACCATGGTAAATTAATACCATGCATCATGTACAGTACATGTCCAAAATCCTTACCTTCTACCTATATATACCTTCCCCTTCCTTGTATATATTACCGTGGTACATTGTTCAAAAAGCATGGCAATAAGTTGACCATTTTATTTTATTTTATTTTATTTTTTATTTTTATTGCTCATACTATTATTGTTCATACTAATAGCCCTGCCTATTAAACTTGTTTTAAATTGACCATTTTATTTTATTATTTTGTTTTGTTTTATTTTATTTTATTTTATTTTTTTATTGCTCATACTATTATTGCTCATACTAATAGCCCTGCCTATTAAACTTGTTTTGTTTTGTTTTAAGTTGACCATTGTATTTTATTTTTTTATTTTATTTTATTTTATTTTACTGCATAATATTTATTTTAACAAGCCCTGCTTATTAAACTTGTTTTAAGCTTAATGTTTTTATTACATTTTTTTATATTACTATTGCTCCTAATATTTATTTAAACAAACCCCTGCCTATTTAACTTTTTTTTTGTTTTGTGTTGTTTTATTTTGTTATAATATTTACTAAACATTTGCTAAATTTGAAAACAAAATATTTATTGTCCATTGATGAAGCTTTAGTTTATGAAATGAACTACCATTTCTGTTAATCAGTCAAGCAGACATGGTTATTAGTCAATGCAATGTCTCAGAATGGTTAAATATTGTCTGATCACTAATGATAATGCCATAATAAATGTAAGTGGACATTTTGAACCATTTAAGTGGTTTTGGAATAAATAATTGTTCAAATAAGTCTTGTTATCGTAGGATATAGCCAACAATACTTTGTTTGTGTTTGTGTTTGAACTTTAGTTCACCCAGATTCCATGAGGACACTGGTCTAGTGAGGACAGCTGTGGACTTTGGGGGACATTAGCTATGTCTCACAGCGACATAATTTAAGTCATCTAAGTTGACAGGATAAGTATACCCCGAGAGATCTGTGCTTCAGTCTAAAAGAGATTATTAAAATGCTTTGAAACATGTTTAAGGTGGCACTGAAAAATTGTTCACTGCTACAGTATATGGTGTCGTGGAGCTCTGGAAAACTTATTTCCTCTTACCTAAAGTCTGGAAAGCACGAGAGCAGACTGGAACTTTAGTTGGGTGGGGTTTACAATGGAGCAGATTGATTACATTTCAATTTCTTGCTGTATTACAAAGTCTGGAAATGTTAGCGGACGTGGGAACTGGTTGGACAGAGATGAGAAAAAACTCTTGGTCGAGAATTAATAATGAACTTTTGGATGGTGTAATGGGTTATGTTGGAAACGCAAGATATTTTTGCTTCCCGTGTTACTACTCTGAATCCTACATTATCAGCATTCTTAAAGGGGGGGGGGTGTAATGCTATTTCATGCATTCTGACTTATTTACACTGTTTATGAGTTGCATTCTCATGCTAAACATGGCCAAAGTTTCAAAACACGAGTTGGATGTATGACGGAGTATTTCTGTGCCAAATACACTACTTCCGGTTTCGGACCGGGTTTCGTAGAGTTTTTTTCGAGTATGGCCTGTATGACGTCAAAAGAGAGCAGAATTCCTTGTATAGGCACTTCTCCCTGATAAGCGTGCACACACACATCACTCAGAGCAAGAGCAAGAGCACGCAACATCAACGCGTTTCGTTCGGGATACGGAAGCCGAGAGATTTTTCAACAATGGCTGTGTCCCAATTCAGGGGCTGCACCCTTTGAAGGCTGCATACATCATCGAGGCAGTCTCATTTAAGAAAAATAAGTGTTAGATTGCAACGTAAGAAAGAAATTACAGTATTTTACACCTCACAATGAATATCAGTCAATTTTATTACGGTTATTTTTCTTAAATATGACATCCTTGATGAAGTATTCAGCCTTCAAATGCGATCTCCGAAGGACGCAGCCTCCGAAATGAGACGCAGCTCCTGTCACCAAAGGAGTGTGTTTTTGGTTGTGAGGGAAAGATTACCTTTTTCAGCTTCCCAAAGAACCCAGAGTTAAGGGAACAGTGGATGTTTGTTTTTCAGGGGCAGCAATGGAGTTGTGCACGTGTGTTTGTTTGTCCCCGGGATTTCGGTGATGAATACTTTGTAAACAAGTCCCAGTTCAGCGCTGGATTTGCAGATCGCGGGTGTTGAGTAAAGCTGCATCAGATGTCTGTTTTGTTGGCAATTGGCGCGCAAGTGCATAAAATGTAAACACCACAACGTTTTTGTTCCCTTTGTATTTATAATGATGTCGCAGCTAGCAGACGATCTCTACGCAAAAGCTGCGCGCGCTCGTGACTCTTTAGCTCCGCCCACGGCACTGACGGTAGGCATCCCTTCGGGAGCTCGCCTTTTTTTCGGAAAGACTCGGTTTAGCGTATCTATCTTTTATAAATATGATAAAACTAAAGACTTTTCGGAGATATGAAGGATGCATTGTTACTCTAGATGTACTCAAGATTAACATGAGATTGGCAGAAGCTGTGTGTGATACCCCCCCTTTAATATGCATTTATGAGATATGAAGTCAAAGCATTTAGTATCTCTAAATGACTTCTTCACACTGGATTCAGTTTATTACATGAAGAGCTGTAGGTTTGGGTCTGTGTGATTGTGATTATAAAGAAGGCAAATGGAATCGGAAGAAAGTGAAACTCAGCTCAACATGACATCAGGTACTTGAGCAGCAGAGATTGGGCCGTCAGTATGTTGCCCTTCATTTCACTCTGAAAACTCGATTATTCTGTGTTTTCTGCTGTTGTTTTTATCCCATCTATGTTTTAGATGTCTTTTTTAATTTATCATCGTTCTGTTGATCTTATGGAAGGCTTTATTATTTGAGTTCCACTAAAAAAAAAGAAAAAACAAAAAACTATGGTATCAGTGGTCAAATTGTTCATTTATAAATAATACAAATGCAAAACTTTTGACTCAATTTTATGTATCCTTTCTTCAAATTTATATTGGCAGTCTCCACCTGCTGTTGTTACCTGATAGCCCAGTCTGAGTTAAACTAAAGGGGAGTTTTCTTAAAACTCAAAATATTTTTCTCCACCTGGGTCTTTTTATTAACTGTTTTAGTGTATTGTTGCCTTAGTCTGTTGATAGTTTTCCTTGGTTAATGAGTTCTCCTGATGATAATTATTTCTCAGTGTAGCAAAGGATCCAAATGAACAGCATTTGCTAGTTGGAATATTTTTAGCCAGAGAGTGATTGAGAGATGGGAGGTTTAAACCTGGGAATGAGAATTTGAAAATAGACCTGATTCCTGTCAGTTTTATTTCGGAAATAATTCCCATGACACCAAAGTCAGCCGAGAGCCTGTATAGTGTCATGTGTCTAAGATCAGACAGTTTGTTTTGAAGCATCCTTGTCAGTGAATATTCATTTCATCCATTTATACAAAGAAAACAGCCAGGATATTCCAAAAAGCAGACAAATGACAAATATATATATATGCCATGCAAATTTTGCCTCCACAGTTCTGATTTGTTTTTAGCATGTTGCTATTTTTGATTGACTATGATCGGATACTTCCCATGACATGACAAAAGGAAAACAACACCCAGCTCTTTCATTTCCATGGTCAGTTATTCTAGCCCTTGAGGCTGGTTTTGTTTGTTTACCTGAAACCTGTCCCGTACCCTCCTGCTGTGGGCAGAGTTAGAACCATTTATGGAGAGAATACTTGAAAACAGGTTTGACTTCTCCACTTCCCCAAGAACCGGTAGTGAAACTTCAAGAGTCTTCTGACACAGAGAACTCAACGATCAGGTGGACGTCTCAGATCTGAGTCTCTGTCTACTTGGGCGTGGACAGAAAAGATTTAGAGAGAAGAGGCCTGGTCCATTTGCTGCTGTCCATTTGCATGGAGCTGCTGAGAAACATGTTGGGGAACTCAAGACATGGGAATGACAGAAGATTGAGCTTTTCCCAGGCTGTTCTACTTAAAGTGCACCACCTTTGGTAAGATACAAAGTTGTGTGCAAGAACTTTAAATATTGTAGGGTGATTGTCATCCTAAAGGAAAGTTTTACTGCTCGAGAGATTGATTTTTTTCATAGCTTAGAAGACCTAATGGAGTTCTCAATTATGTTTCAGTTAACTTTCTAATCTGAGCACAGTAATATAGTTGAGATTTCCTCTGTAACTCATTAGACATTTTAGAGTCTTTCCATTAGTTAAATCAGAAGTAATTTTAAAGTGGTTAGATGAAGTATAATGAACTAGACACTAAGTTGTAGCCTAACATTGATAGATGTGGGTCTATTTGGTGTCCCAGCATGCACCGCACCATGAATAAATAATGAAAATACTGTTTGTTTTATTGTTTGCTGCTTTAATTTATGCTCTTTCTGAGCCACTTGTCATGTAACAAGACAAGTGAAGAGTGTGTATGCTGTGTAGAGGATTTTCAATCTTAAATCAATTTTAAATCCTGCAAATTTTTTTATATTTTCATTTTTTAAAAAACGCATGTACATTTATAACACTATACTTAGTATTATATTACCGTTGCATCAAATTACAAAAAACTAGTTAACGCTGCTGTGAGGGTGTTTCTAATACAGCGGCTATGGGAGTGACAGTAAAAATGACATCTTTCTCTCTTCTGACTGCCGTTATCAATCGCTCTCTATTTTTTTTCCTCTTTTTGAAAGTTGTGAAAACACTGTTGTGGAGTTTTTCTTTTGCTATTTGAGCAAATGGAAACACAAAAAATATATTTAATGTATTCTCTCATTCACCGCTATATAATTTTACCCAACTATGATGACTTCCGCTTCTGAGAAACCCGGAAATGTGAAAAGGGTCTATAAGGTTTGTTATTTTATTGCTATCTTAAAAAAAATCAAGATTGTAAAGTGATCTCATTCACACATTGAACATCACACATTGTCGTGTGTTTCCTAGTTCTAGAAGTCTTGTCGTATAGTGGGAAACCATATTGGTGGTGAAAAAAAATTAGTGTTTAATTTTGTGAGATTTTACCACCCAATTATAAACTGAGGACTGATGGGAACTCTGTGGTGACAGTAGATCTGTGAAGGATGTTCCCATCTTGAGATAGTCCTTCGGCTCAGTTTGCCTACAGCTGTGGGAATGTTTTGGGATTGGCATTGAGTTCTTTAAGGTAGTTTAGAGGGCTGAGTGGGCTAATTGTAGGCTTGACAGATAACATCCTTTTAAAACTACATAAGAGGCTTGAATTACACATACACACACAGAATGTTCAAAACAAGTTAAGCAGTATTGACAGCATCTGTGACATGCTGTCAGTTACCAAAGAAAATAATCTGACTTGTCAAAAGTTGAATTTGTAGTACAGTGCTTACAATGGTAATCGATAGGACAAGGCATTTTAAAAGCAAACATGTGCAGCTAATATTTCTTTCTTTTAAGTGGATGAATTTACTCACTCTCATATCATTCCTTTAACTTTACTTTTAACCAGATCATAATCAGTTATGAGTACTGAATCTACAGATTCGTTTCAATAGAAGTATTTGTTCATGAATCTTGTAAGTATAACACACAAGTTGTATGTCATTTAATGACACTTATGATGCTTTTGCAAACCTCGAAAGCCTCAAGCTGAAAGTATACTTCGGCCATCTGTGTTCCACGACTATACGTCATCAGGAGGGTCCGCGGACGTGCAGCTCAATTTTTGTGTCCGTGTGGACTGTGCATGTGCAACACCGAATGCGCAATGTGCAAGGTGAATGTTGAGACAGAAGAGACCACTAGGTGGCAATACACAGTTGTGATGTATTGTGCAGTAGTTGAAAAAGAGTGTGGAAAGATACAAAACAACAAGCTGTTCTGGTAAGAAATCGAGTCCCCCCAGGAATCGGGTGTCCTTTAGGACCCCGAGTGATCCCATTGGTTCAACTGACTTTTAATGGGTATTTTTAGTGCCTGATTATAATTCCAGCAAAATAACGTATAATTCCAGCAAAATCCTAAAGGAGACCCAATTCCTGGGGGGACCCGATTTCTCATGACAGCGGATCCACTACTTTTCTTCTTCTATCCTTCCGAGCGAATGTCCCGTAAATGACACGACTCAGTGCTGCCCTCCGACATCTTGTAGAGTATAGAAAAGCAAAGTATACGCTTGAGTATTCTTTAAAAGCTGTGCAGACACGACTGTGTGCGAGATGGAGCGTAACGCAGAAAATGAAGTTTACCCAGGGCTTTAGTCCGCAATCAGGTTAACTGCATGGAAAAGAGTAACTAGAAAAACTCTGCAATATCTCCTTTTGTGTTCCACAGAAGAAAGAAAGTTTTATGAGTTTGGAATGACATAAAGGGTGATTAAATAAATTGTCAGTTTTGGGTGAACTATTCCTTTAGCCGAAAGCAGCACTTTCATCAGCAGAATGAATGTATGCCGGTGGGAAAAGAGAAATATTGCCATGAGAAAGAAAGATTGGAAAAATGTCAAAACAGGTCTGATGAAGAGATGAAGAGATGCAGAAACCTCAGACTGGTTTGAAAGCAATATATTGTGTACTGATAACCCAAAAAAGGCGAGAGAGGACAGGAGTGAGTCATGAAATGGTGAGAGAAGCCAGGGGGAGGGAAAGAAACAGAAAGATTTGGGAGGGTGAGAGAGAGCGAGAGAGAGAGGGAGAGGGAGGGAACGATAGGAAAGCGAGAGCTCTGTCCATCACCTGCCCATTTAGTTTGGAGCTGCAGAACAGATTGCTCAGCGCTGATTTGTCGCCTGTGCATGCGTACAAGTAAGTAATGTGTCTCTCTCTTTCTCTCACTCACTCCATCATAAGATCGCCTGTCTTCTGCTAATGTGGAGCTCAGGTGGTCGTAGTGGGAGGCAGTCAGCTGAGGTGTCAGACTGTTTTAGTGGAGCAGGTTGAGATGAAAATGAGTGAGCCGTGTGTGGGCTTGTTTTGGGAGCATGTTGTTGTTTTTGTTAGCGATGCACCAACACCATTTTTTGGTGAATGTGTACTGATTTCTTGTAAATGTTTTTCAAAGATACTTGCAATTTAGATTTAAGTATGTTTGATATGTTTTGAACTGTTAACTCGTCTAATAAAAACATTGCCATAGCTGATCACCAAATGAAAAATTAAAATACATTCTTTGCTTCATGATATCTGAACATTTTAACCAGAGTACATGAGGATCATATATACCGTTAGGAATATCATTGGCATCTTTAGTTTTTGCATGCAGGAGTTTTAGTAAATCATCTAGATTTCCTGTGTGGTTTCTACATAGATCACACTTACCCTAAGTGATGATTTTAGGACTTGGTTTTATTTGTGCTCTGTGCATTTTTGCGAATTGAAAAGAAAAGAAAGTACAGCATTTCTTCAGGTCATCTAATTATCTGTATAATGTTTAGCCATGATTTTCTCTTACTGTACACTCTGTTCTGTAGTTCTTTGCTAGTGTCATATAGCTTATTGCTAATTCATGTAAACGCAGTCAAATTCATTTGTATTAGCAGGTGCACCTGACCCAGGGTGCAGCTCTGCTTTGCATTTTCTGTGTAAATCCTGTAACTCTTTCTGCCTCCAGGTTTTCCTGTGCCTTTACTATCCCTTGCCCAATGTAGGTCTTAAAGGGGTCATAAAGGTTATACTTTTTAAATAATTTTAGTTTGTGTATCAGTGTTCTTGTTGCTCAGTTGGTAGAGCATAGTGCTGTCAATGTGTCAATGCATTCACACAAAGTAATAATGTATACTTTGAATGCTTTTTAAATCGTATGATGTGTCTGCCAAATATATAAACATTATATTGAACAGACAAAACTTTTAATTTATCATTCAAAGGTTTGGGGTTGTTAGGATTTTTTTTTTTAATTTTTGAAAGAAGTCTCATGTTCACCTGTGCTGCATTTATTTAATCAAAAATACAGTAAAACAGTAATATTGTGAAATATTATTATAATTTAAAATAGGCGTTTCTGTTTTAATATATATACTTTTAAATGTAATTTATTCTTATCATGGCAAAGCTAAATTTTCAGCAACCATTTCTCCAGTCTTCAGTGTCACATGATCCTTTTTTTTTCTTTCTTTTTTTTTGCTGCTGTACCTTTAACTCTTTCCCTGCCAGCATTTTTTTAAAAAAAAGTTGCCAGCCACCATCAGTGTTTTTGTCATTTTCACAAAAATTTCATGGCCGCCCAGAATATTTTGTTGTATGAATATTTGAACATGCAATATATCAAAAGAAGGAACAGACTCTCTGCTTTAAAAAAAAGTTTTATTCTAGCTTCATGCATACTTTTTTTAATCAACATTGAATGTGGATAAGTTTCATTAAAAAAGCAACATTTTGAGCAAAAAGCTGAGAAAATCGCGTTTTTGTCAAAAACTATATCTGGATCAAAACAGATGGAGCAGATCAAGTCCATCAACACCCCCAAAGCTTGCACAGTCCTAACCACTTCCTGGGTCCACATTTCACTCGGTAACATTAGGCCGTTTTGATTTATATGCTTATATTATTTTTCATATGTATCTGCTTACATATGAGATCGCTCGTTTCTGCTTCTTCTTTGCCTGTGTTTTGATCTGGAGATACTGTACTCGTTCAGAAGATGTGTGATAGTGCCCCCTAGCGTATTACAGTGAAAACATGGAAAGCCGTAAAATCTCGTCAATGGTGGGGAAAGAGTTAAGACTGCACTCTGCTATGATTTGCTAACCTCTTCAAATGTGAAATGGGTTGCAGATTTACTCTAAGGTGCAGAAACGTCTTTTGAAATGTTATGCAGAGCTGTAGGTGCTACACACAGACAGGAACAGCGCAATTTAGGTGAACGTTGCAAAGGAAATGCAAGATTAATTACGTTTATACATTAAATAGTTTTAGAGCCTTTTGATCTAATGTTTATCCTAAAAAATGCAAATGCCCACACCCACTGTCTCTATAGGAATGTCACTGGCATTGTGTGTGTGTTGTATCAGCCTCTTGTGCCACATCTCAGTCAAGCTCGGCTTATGTGCTGTGACAAATCAACAGCTTGTACCGCTGTCAAAACTCCCCAACCACTTCAGGGGCTTTTCAGCACATAACCTGCCATCAGGCTAATGAAGTGAGTCAGCCCTGGCGATCCTCAAGAGGTAAAGATCTAACAAAACACTGCTGTGCCTTTGGTGACAAGACATGATGATGTTGGCATCTGACAACCCTTTCAAGATGTGTCTCAAACTGAAATGCCTTTTTGTCCTGCTGTCTAGGGTGACCTCAGTTTCATTTGGTTTTTAACAGTATGCAAATTGTCACTTTTCTGTGCAACATAAGCAGACTATACAAAACTCTCAGTTTTTGAAAAAAACCTGCCCACTCTGACTCTTGGGAATTGTGTAAAGTCAGCCAATAACATTGGAGTTTGCCGTTTTGAGAATCTCTTGCCAATATTGCATGCAATATCCATCAGACAGTGTGGGCTTGCCATCTGAAGGTTTATTCACACCAACAGTGAATAAATCTCTGAAGGTTGCCCTCCAGAGGTCACTAGAGGTCATTTTTCATTAAATACTTTTCAATACTTTCAAGCTGGATAGTTTATTCCAGGTATGTTAGACTAAACCTCTATCACATTCATTCAGACTCTGTCATTGGTCCTGTTTTCCCATTAAACTGTAGGACAACCTCAAGCAAAATTCAATGTAATAATAAAATAATCATCTGGCTTCAGTGGAGATGGATGGATCATCATCAACTCGTAAAACAAAGCAGTAAATCCGATACGTGCCTTCAGACAAACATTCGTATTCGTCCAGACTGGCATGGAGGAACAGATTGTGTGCCAAGTGGCAGGGGAGTTTTAATTGATTTAGGATCGGCTGTTAAAGCTACGTGCGCTGAGAGCATTCGATGTGATGTGAAATAATGTGTTTGAACTGAGCCACAGGCCAATGGAGGGAGGGAACAAAAACTGAGAGCTTGATTTTACTCCATGCGGTGTGTGTCATTGAGCCGTACTGCAGTCTGCATTCACACACACCTGTATCTATTTTGGCTTCTTGTATTGCATACTAACTAATCAATTCCTTCTCAGCTGGAGCAGTCGATGATACCGAGCATTTCTAATTTGATCTTCAGGTAACAAAATGTGAATGATCTGATTGCCTTGAGTTGGTTTAGTTCTGAGAATTTTTGTTTGTCCACAGGAAACAAGATGGCCGAATCCCAAGAATATCTGACCCGTTAGAACGTCCTGGTCTGGTCAAGTTCTTTCCGATATCACCTGCTCCAACTCTTCTAAAGGTTTGGCAGATGTTAACATTACACTCCTCTTTCCTCTAATCCAGTTTTATTCCAGCATGGCCTTAGATTCAGTCGGAGAAGTGGTAGGAATATCAAACAACTGCCTTCACTCATTTATTTCTTCCTGCTCTTCACCTTTCTTTTCCTTTTTCCTTTGACAACCAGCTATTACAAATAGATGAGCTGCTTCTTTTTGTGTGTGTGCATACTACATATATCCGACTTTCTTTTTTTATTTTGAATCGTTTTGTTTTCTATGGAAGACTAGATTATTGGAGTGCCACTGAAAAATAATAGGATGAAATAAGTCAACAAATTATTCACACTGCAAAAAATGCTATTCTTACTTCGATTTTTTGTCTTGTTTCCAGTCCAAATATCTAAGTAAAAGCACTTTGTTTTAAAGGAATTAATTCTTTTATTCAGCAAGGATGCATTTAACTGATCAAAATTTACAGTAAAGACATTTATAATGTTACAAAATATTTTTATTTCAAACTTTCTATTCATCAAAGAATCCTGACAAAAAAAAATTATCATCATTCCCACAAAAATATTAAGCAGCACAACTGTTTTCAACATTGATAACAAGAAGAAATATTTCTTGTGGATTTATATTAGAATGATTTCTCAAGGATCATGTGACACTGAAGGAAATATTTCACATTATTGCTGTTTTCGCTGTATTTTTGATCAAATAAATGCAGCCTTGGTGAGCAGAAGAGACTTCTTACAAAAACATTAAAATATCTTACCGAAGTATATATACTTGGCATACTACAGATAAAAGTTTATAACTCTTGACTGACTTAATTTGTGTTTTCTTTACATTTTTGTTAGTGTCCATAATATGCCAAAGGGGCTTGTCTTTAAAATTTATTGGTTGCTCTCACATATTGATTATGCAATGGCATTTTTTTTTAGCTTGACTGGCAAATAGATAGATAAAAGCATGTGAAAAAAACACATTATATTTATCATTTTATGAATTCATAAATGATTCCTTCATTGTATTTTTAGGCAGCACTCCTAATCCTCCATAGAAATGATTCTTTATTAATTCATGCTTAATCGGGTGAAGTGTGTAACCAGATAATTCTGCGCAGGCACTCAAATTCCCCCTCAAGGACCAACATCCAAGTTTAACTTTAGAAATTATACTTTGTTGAGGAACGGAATGCTAATTAGATCTGGAAAGAAATCCAAGCTCCTCCAGGCATCAAGATCTTCCGATGAACCGCAAATTAAAGCATTTCAATAGCTGTGGCACCTTTAAGTGTGAGCTGATCCCATGGCTGTCCATTACAGAGCTTTTCAGGGAGGCTTTAAATACATTTTTGAGGAGGCTCAGCCTCTCTTGCCTCTTCTGACAGACTCTCAGTGAGCAGAACCTAAAAAGGTACCACTCTTTTGGTCGTTTATATAAGTTGTTGAATAAGACTTTATCTAGTTTTATTAGCTGAAGATGAACCATTGTTTCTCCAGTGCTTGCTCTTCTCCTGGGACACCTATTCCCCTCATTTAACACCCAAGTGCTTTTTAATTGAACCCATCTGTGTCTCTGAGCAGCTCTGAGAGCCATTAGCACAAGGGCTTCTGGGAACCAGGAGGATTGAAGTGTCCGTGTTTAGGGATGTCCTAGAATGATTAGTGTCTCGGTCGCATTTTGAGCAGTAGAATAAGATTAGCTCAATCTAGATTGTGCAGTTAAGCATTTATGTATTTCACTAAGTGTCTCATAATGCGAGATGCTTATACAATCAGCTCAGCATCTCTGTAGAGCCACACTGGGCTTATAAAGGCTGTGAATTTAGCTTCTACATGATCCAAGTGAAATTGGATTGTAAACAAGTTACCTTATGATGCATTTTTTAATTCACTGTTTATTGTCTGTAGATTATGGACTCATGCATTATTATTTTGTTGTATTCCCTGACTATTAATAGTAAGCAATATTGTATAATGCAAAAGTAAGTTTTTGTTGTATACACAGAGTCTGCTACAGGTATTACATAGAAAAATATTGCACATGGGTTCCTTTTAATATCTCAATTGTTCCATTTGAGAGCAAATTGAGACTTTATAAATGGCAAATGTTTCATTATATTTGTTTTTGTGCTCATAAAAGCATTAAATGGACTAATTTTTCATGTCTGCTGCCTTTCATGATGGATGCTAATGAATGGCATGGGAATGTGTGCATCATTGTCCTGCAGTGTAATTCATCACATGGCATTTACCACTCCTGTGACTGTCTCAAAAAAAAAAAAAAACCTGACCAGTGTTGTTGTTGTAAAACTATTAGAAATCATTTTCATTAATTGAAATAAAATAAAATATAAATATTAGATTAAAAAAAACATAAACTTAAAAAACTTAAACAAAAAATACAAATAAAATAAGTTGAAATACTAAAATTACAAAAGTATAAATTGAATAAATTGAAAATAAATTGAAGCTAAATAGAAATATAAAAGTGAATAAAAATGATAAAAGCACATAACAAAATTACTAAAAATGAAACTGAAAATATAAAAAGCTATTTCAAAATAAGGCTGTGCAAATAATCGAAATCGTAATAAAATTGCGATGCGAGTATGCATGATTTCTACACCACAGAAAGCACGATTTTTTCGCTAGTGTGCAATCTGAATGCAGCGTGCCTAAATCTAGCATGAGAACAGAACAGGGGTGTGTTTCCCAAAAGCTGTTCGTTAGTTCCAACGAACATTCGCAAACAGCTAGAGATGTATTTCTTAAAAGTTGAACTTGAGCGCAATGTAGAACGCCGTGTCGCGCAAGATGCTACAAAAGACCTGAGCGCAGGGGTTAAAGACGTCCGTCTACCGCATGTTTACATAAAAAAACAATGGCACATTATATAATACAGGCATTTGCAAACTGCACAACATATGAAAAGAGTTCAAAAAGGTATAAAGAAATAACCGACGTCGTCACGTATCATTTATGAAAAGATATAGTGCCGCAAATATCGTCAATAAAGCCAGCTTCCAAAAAAATTATACCAAGTATGTGTGTAAGGAAATATTAATTCAAACTGGTGATTAAAATCGAAATTGTAATATTGATCAAAAAATCTGTCTATATCGCACAGCCCTGTTTCAGAATAATAAAGTCCCCCTGTAGTCAATAATTTTATCTTATAAAACTCATTTTTAATCACCAAAATTACATATTTAAACGTTTTTTCCTTTGAAAAAAATTCTTAATGCCTTAGAATAGCTTGAATGTAACTCTACACACTTGCCTCATTTAATATACACGGATCTATGAATATGATAATTAGCCCCGCCTCCACTCACTCGCACGAGCTCACATGAGATCCACTCGGTCAACTTACTGAGGTAAACGCTGCACAATTGTATCGCTTTTTATAACGTCGGACACATAACGGTAATTAATATGATTAGCGTTTTGCTTGACTATGTTATCAAACAGCTAATAATGTGTTGCTAATGTTACACAAACCATGTTCACATTCACAAGTCAGACAGCTGCCTTCTAACAATCAGTATCCGTAGAAACGCTTTGAACAACTCAGAACGTCGGTGGAGAAAGGCATATAGTTCATCATAACATTGTAATATACATCATACACCCGCTATATTGCTAAATCTACCTGATTTTTCATATCAGCAGAAAAATATTCCAGGATAACCTTCTTTTGAGACTCTTGCGTGGTCAGTTAATGATATGCTAAAGCCCGCTGGCACGTTGACGTGATTAGTTACAAGGTAGTTTGTGACGTCAGAAACACCAGTGATTTCAAACCGCAGGTTTGAGACTGTCTTTAGATGACTGCAGTTTTAAAGAGAAAATATTTAGCAATGGTGTTGACTTATGAATTTGTACATGGTTTGTCTTAAAGCATGTTAAAAACATCAGATTGATTTTCACCACAGGGGGACTTTAATAGCAACTATTATAGTATACACTCTAAAAAATGCTGGGTTGTTTCAACCCAATTTTGGGTCAAATATGGACAAACCCAACCGTTGGGTCTCTAAATTAATTTTTTAACCCAACAGTTGGGTTTGTCCATATTTGACCCAAAATTGGGTTGAAACAGCCCAGCATTTTTTAGAGTGTATAATACTAAAATAACACTGAGCCTGAAAGCAGAACTTGCATAGCAGATTTGATATCTTTTCCGCAAGATGAGCAACTGCCATCGAAATCCAGGTGTTATAGACCTTGTTGGTTGCTGACATCACGTTTGCTGACATGTCTAAGGAGAGAGGTCATGTGGTTGAAGTTAACCAAAGGACTGAAATCATTTACAGAACTATTAAGTGCCCTGCTGATTTTTCTCCTAGGAAAAATGCTAGTAATCAATAGTAAACACCTTTCAGAAGAGATCTCAAAAATGTTGCAAACTGTGCCAAGATTTCTGAGATTTTAAAATGAATTCAAAACATTTCTTGTCGGCTATGCTATCCACATTAATTATACAGCTCTGTACTCTTACTGTATGTCAACAATTGTCTGATTGCTGTCTATTTTTATTTGTTCTACTTAATTTTAAGAGAAACATCTTAGATGAAGTTGATACTTTAATGAAAATAGATCTAAAAAGTCTCCATGAGAAATAACACTTTTTTCCTTCTGGGATCATACATTGTATAGAAACCTGCCTCGGAGGAATGAAATTCTGGGTTTCCCAAACCTGGATCCTGCGAACAGAAGGCAGGGATGATCCTGGAATCAGAGGTTTTGGATGCTACATTAAATTCCCCCGAATCCCAGAACAATAATAGCGTTCCGACAGGATGGTTTTACCACAACAACACCACGTAACTCTTGAATGTAAAAGATATTAGAAAACACAGAAGTTAATTTTGAACAAGGCTTCTGCTTGGCTTTGGTTGCACATTATTCACTTTTATAGCCATTTCAGAAGCTGTTCTGTCATTTTTGCCTTACTACATTCTCACATTAAGGTTTTTAAACTGCCTGCCTGCCCACGCCACTCATGCTGTTGTTATATTTTTATAATACTCTGTTGGCAGATGCATTATAGTTGTGCAAATGTGTCAACAGGAAATCATATCTCTCAGGAACTGTGACATTATGTCATCATTATGACATACCATTGTACATTTTTAGTCCGATTTTAGCAGTATTTCTGACAGACACACTGTAATGGAATGGGAAATTTTTGCATTTATATATATATTATATTAGATATTTGGGGAATTAAGAATGAGATTTGCGTATTACAGCAAAAACATTGCAATCACACACACATTACCTCATCTGTTTCCGCTATTGCACTAACCTCTTGAGGTCATCCAAAAGTTTTCACTCACTTTAGAAAGCATGCAGACCTTCACAATCCAGTCATTGTTTAGTTTTTTTGTTTTCAAAGTTTTGAAAAGAGCAGTTTGGCATTTTGATAATTGATGATTTCTGTCACAGCTTTTTGGACAAACACTTTACATCAATTGTGCAATTTATTATTCAAAGATACAAAAAAAATCTGAGGGGGCATGTGTGGTTTGAAGGGGATGCTTCTGTGCTCACAGCCTCACACACACATCCACATGTCGGTTACCAGTGATTTCCTTCATTAGAGGCTGTTTCGTATGGCATGCTTCACTGAAATATGGGAAGTTGTAGCAGATTGAGGAAGCTATCGGTCTTTTTCTTGCCTTTCCAGCTGCTTTTCTCATAAGAAGAACATATGAAGATTGAGAGAAGAGTGTTTCATTGCAGTTGTGTCTCTCATTTAATTGACTTCATGATGGCTAAGAGTATGTACAGGTTTCGCAGTCCAGCGCTCACTGCCATGCACCACCGCAGGCGGTTCAGTGATGTAAGTAGACTTAATGTATAAACGTGTGAGGGAAAAAAATCAATCATAGTGAAATGTGTGAGTTTGTGTGTGTGTGCTTATATAAAAAGACCAAGAGTAAGAGTGTAGACATGTAATAGGGTAAATGTGTGATTGTGTTCCTTTTTACTGTAATGTGTGCTGTTTTACTTTTAATTTCGTTTTTAATTCTCATTATTGTCAATGATGATTTTTCTTCATATACTGTAATGCAGTAATGAGAATCATGCTGTCTGGACATGATTTAACAGATATTATCATTATGTATAAATACTTCACAATTTAAATAATATATTATTGTTGAATTCACAAGCGTTGAATTGAGAATTGGGGAGAAATTGTCTTAAGTGTCAGTTTAGATGTCAGTTATTGACCTCTTGATTGTGATTGTGTGCAAAATGAAAAGATAATAATACATTTGTATTATGATTTTTTTTTTATATCATATGCATGTTCTGCATCTGATAGGGGTTTCTCAGTAATACGTGCTTGCATAGGATCTGTACAGAGTGTACTGTGCAAAATTGTGATGAAATAATGTTATAGGATGTCTTTGTTGAGAAAGAGTTTTTACTCTTACTGTATGTTGAGAAATGTCAAATTCACTGCTGTGTCCGCTGATTCATAACAGTTTGTGAAATTATGGGACCACCCAACAGCTAATTAAATAAGGAGACTAATTAATGTCTTAATTCAATTTAAATATATATATAACACTTTATTTAAAGCCTTTATGTATAATGAATATATTTTAATAAATAATTGTAGCAAAGATTAGATGCATTATATTATTTGCAGATTCCTTGTTACATCTGAAATTGGTTGTTTGTCATGTGTTTTGCATTATGCTTTCCAAAGGTGTAACATAAGTGATGTATTTTAATATTCATAAGACCATATGATGCATTATAAGGTGCATTACAAGGCATAATTAATGTATTATAAATACTTTTATAATATATTAATTATTTTGTACACTTAATGTATGAATTTTTGTGTCCCATACCAAATCTACATGAAAATCGATCATAATAAAATAAGCATTTTTAAAACTATTTTTAATAGTAACTGTGATATTTTTTATATTAACTTTAAAAAAATGCTTTTTTTAAGAGATCCACAGGCCCAAAAGTGTCCATAGTTGAAGAAACACCCAGTTAGCTTAATATAAAAACAACAGAAATAAATTGTCACCACAAATGTGTGTGTGTGTGTGTGTGTGTGTGTGTGTGTGTGTGTTTTTGATGAATCAGCAAGTGAGAGAAAACAAGTTCTAGTTTCAATACAGCATTTTGTTACACTGAAGTCATTTAAGGTACTCTGAACTGTATAAGTTATGTAAGTGTAATTTTACAACGTGTTTTCTTGTTGATAAAAATCAGTGGCAAGGATTTTGCAGAGTCCTACCTGACTTTGCAGTCTTATCAGAATTAAACATTAAAAATGGAACTGCTTTCTGAAAAACTAGATTTTTTAATCTTTTCAGTAGTGTTTGCAAAATTTGCTGCTAGGTTGCCAGGATGTTGCGATGTGGTTGTTAGGGCATTGCTAGTTGCAGGGTGTTTTGTGTGTTGCTAGGTGGTTACTTACTTTTTTTCACCCATCACCGATAATCGTAAATCCAATCACTTAGTGCAGGATGAGTTGTGTTTAATATTTAGATTTAGGGATTTGTTCAAATCCTAACTCTAAGTGTGAGCATTAGTAATAGTGATGCTAATAATCAGGCAGGGAATTCTGAACAACGTTCCTCTTAATTTATGTTGGCTTCTTATGCTGGTTTATTCTGAGCTGTGTGCTCAATGATATGACACCGCAGCTGTAGCTAGTCAGGTCACATCCTTCATACCCACAGCTGCTCTGTCCACATGTTAAATTATGCTGTTTCACAGTCTTCATCTCCTGTTGAGTTAAACCGTATGATAGGGAGGAAGGACACCTGGTAGACTGATGCACTGTTGATCGTTGGATCAAAGTATAGGGAGCTCCGTCCATTACTGCGAAGCCACTGTCACTTAGAGAGGCGAGAGTAGTTTTCAAGTGGACTCGCCGACTGTCAGATCTCACTCTTTATCATTGTGTTCATCCTCCTCTCTCTCTCCTCCTGATTCTCAGACATCAGATATATTTGCAATGATAGAGCGAATGCAGGTGAGAAGTCCACATTTTCATCCGATTTTGTGTTTATTGCTTTTCTTGCGATCTCTCGCTTTTTATGACCTCTGAACTTTGTCAACCTGCAGTACGGTGACACTTTCCCTGTCTTTTCTTTATTATTACTGTTATCTACCTGTCATCTGTATTCTGAGGTTCTCTTTCAATACGTCACTCAATCATTATTCACTTTACCATTTAAACCTATTACTTGTTCTCTTCTGTCATTCAACTGTTTAAATTATGATGTGTTAGGCTAGAAATATACTCTACGCATGTATGAAAATGCTTGTTTAATGCATTTTAAGGTCTGTTGAACCATCGTAATTTGAGATGTTCCAAAGAGCGTCTTATGCTTCTGAACTTCTGAACATCCCACAGTACTTAACATACATTATCACAAAACTGTGGTACTGCCCCTAAAAGGGGCGATAGAGGTTCTTTTAAATATCTCTGTTTTTATATATATATATATAAAGTTTATAAGTTTATGCCAGTGTCCACTATAGCTTGAATTGTTTGTATTCTTGCGTAGAATATGTTTCAGGCCTAATTTTCTCTGTGTAATATCTGTATTTAATTTTTTTTTTTTTTGTGTGTATATTGACCATGTTTTACATTTTTGAAAGCTCTCAAACATATACATTATTTCAAGTTATTAACTTCAAATGATGAATTCTAATTTCTGGTATTTACCATTCTATTAATGTATATGAATTATGTTACTTAAATTTATTGTATGTCTTTAAATTAACTGTATGTACTAAATATTCTCTCCTTTTAAAAACACAGGGCAGTAGAATGGATGAGCAGAGGTG
Organism: Mylopharyngodon piceus; assembly: GCA_039654765.1. Lineage (NCBI taxonomy): Eukaryota > Metazoa > Chordata > Actinopteri > Cypriniformes > Xenocyprididae > Mylopharyngodon > Mylopharyngodon piceus. The sequence goes on along the minus strand of CM077460.1, from coordinate 21,528,913 downwards.
CTCTCTTCCACCTCCTCTCAAAGTAAGTGTGTATATTTAGAGCCACATAAACACTCATCAAGTGTTATAGCCATCACAAACCGTCCCTGCCATCAGCGTCATGTTTATCACATGCACACAGAAACACACAATGGTACTTTTATTCCAGACAGATGTTTTCACATTAACCCTCATTCTCATAGCTTTAAAGTTCAGAAATTCTCTGTTGCCTAAAAATGTTGACAATTTAATGCATCTCAAGGGCACTTCTGACATAAAGGCTGTTCCAAAAGAATGGCAGCATAATTATGCTGCCTATTAGATACCTTTTGGCCAAATTGTAAGGCAGGACTGCATGTATTCTCTGCAGAGAAAAGACAAAATGCATTGCAACTAGCTCAGTGAAAATATCCAAGATGATGGAAATCTATTAAAATACAAGTATTGATTAAAAAATTTGTTCCGACTGAGTCAACGTACTAGACGTTGCATCTAAGCATTGCATCTTTTAAGATGCTCCCTTGATGGGTTAAAAATAGTTAAACTTTTGACAAGCGGCAGATAAATGTCCATTTTAAACAATGCATCAACGAACAAGAAATGAATAAGAGACTTGTTTTCCCTTCAAATTAAGTTTAAGTTTCTTACCTCATTGGCTTATTTTGAGCCTCAAGTTTTATGTTTTTCTAAAACCACATAATATCTTAATTAATTTTGCTTAATGAAGTAAGTGTGTCTTCTGTGTAGATGAAAGTGTATTTGCAGTATATATAAATGTACCTTCTGTTCAGTTGTGTTGCTCTCTGTCGAGTTGTTTGTAGTGCTAGAACACATCCTGTGCGAACGGGCCCTTAGGGTGCACTCGTACAGTAACTTACTTACAATGTGATGCTTTGTACTTTTATTAGTTTATAAAGGTGAATCACATATTCAACTCAAAATATAAATACCCAGAAAGTCTATATTTACTGGAATATATAGATGTACTGTATGTTATTGTTCCATGCATTTACGACCACATGTGATCTGATGCTCTCACCTCAGGCTTTGTGAATATTGTATATAGTTCAGGGTTTGTCTCTGCAGGTCTGGGGCTCTGTGTTTATAGGCTTTTACTCTTTATGTACCTTCATATTTCTTTCATCTGCAGCTTAAATTGACTCAAAGGGCTCAAAATATTTAATCTCTCTCTATTGCTCCCACAGACAGAGGAAGACTACATTCCATATCCCAGTGTCCATGAGGTTGCAAACTTGTTTGTTTTTTAATATGTAAATATGATTGTTTTTTTTTTTGCTGTACTGGTTGTAAAAATTTTGTAAATTGTGGGTTGGCAGGTATTGGGGCGTACTGGTTCTTTACCACTGATTCTGCTGCCCCAGTTTGGGGGTTATTGGATTGAAGGGACCAATCATGATTTAGGCTCCTCCTCCACACCAGAGGAACCGCCTCCTTGCCCCGCATCACAGGTTAAACTGGAGACCAACAGCATCGCCAAGATCTACAGGAAACACTTCCTGGGCAAGGTGAGATCTATCTATCTATCCATCCATCCATCCATCATCTTGAAATATGCCAGGTTATTTTAAAAAAACACATAAATAAATAACCACATTATCCAATCTGGAATTTTGTATAGTAAAATCAGACACTATCAAGTAAAATCAGTCATATCGCCCACTTCAAACCAATGTGTATCATTTAAAACTTTCAAATACTGGCTAATAAAATATTGGCAAAATCAAATCAGGACTGTTTCCTTGCCAATTAACAAATTGGATGATTCTTATGAAAACAGGAGTTTTTGAGTTGGATGTTTTGTCGCTTTATTGCCGTTATTGTCATTCTCTCTGCAGTAATGATACTGTTTGAGCTTGAAGAATCTGTGGTAATGCAAAGAGTCTTTCTGAGAGTTTATGTCTGTTTATAACTCTTCCGCAGGAGCACTTTAATTATTACTCTGTGGACAGCGCTCTCGGACACCTGGTCTTCTCTGTGAAGTATGATGTGATTGGAGACCAGGAGCATCTTCGACTGTTGTTCAGGTACTTCAAACACGTAGGCTCTTGACTCTTCCCATTATGTTTCATTAATACCTTTGTCACAGATTATTTTCACTTTAAGATACATAAAAGTAAATCGCTGATGTGTATAGTAAAAGTACACAAAAGCCACAAAATGTGCATTTCAACTCTCATTTCCTTTTAATGCTACCTCCTTACATTCGATATGCAATTCTGCATCCTTTTTGCTACTTCAATTCAAATCCAATTCAAGAAGTCGAATTGGAATTTAAAAGGTGTTCTCAATTCAGTTCTGAATGGTGCACAACCCTGATACAGAGACATTCACGTCCACTCTCCTCTGTCACATATTCTCTCGTTGTTCATTTTCGAAGCTGGTCTGACTTAAGTGCTCAAAATATGCAGCAGGAGCACAAGGGCACATCCATTCTTTTATAACCCACAACCTGTCTTGAGGCCCTTTAATGATGGGGATAGGAACAGGAGACAGTGTACATGTCAGAAAGAAGCTGATCTATGTATAAAGCCTCTTTTTTGAAGGGAGCTCTTCAGGGACTCTTTGAATGTTACGTGCTGGCTGTAAGATAATTGACAAGGGCACCTGTGAATGCTGGAGTGATTCACATGGCTACTTTTTCTCTCTCTTTCTCTCTCTTTCTGTCTGTCTGTCTGTGTCTTTCCTGCTATATATAACATTTATATTACATTTACGTTTATGCCTTTAGCAGACGCTTTTAACCAATGTGACTTTTAATACAGGACAATAGAGTTTGACGCTAGGGTTTGTTATAATGCTACTTTGAATAGTTTGTAATGGTGGATACTATGAATTTTATAATTCTTTTCTCGTCTTTTAAATCTAGGTCAAAGTTTAAAACCCACCATGATGTGATACCAATTTCTTGTCTGACCGAGTTCCCTAATGTTGTCCAGATGGCGAAGGTAGGTTGAGCAGAGAAAATTTTTTTTATGGCTGAAAAAAATATTCAAATCAATTACATGAGATGCAGATGTATTAAATAATTGCATTTATTTATAATTATTTTTGCAATTACAATTGTAAATTTAAATTAATTAATTGCTTGTCAATGTTTGCTGAGAAAAGTCCAATGCAAATGAGATGTTACAAAAAGTGACTTTGAAGTCCATTTATTTTATCATAAACCTAATGTGATGATTAAATAAATTAATTGCTTAATTTGCATAACTTTTTGTTCTAGATTAAATTGACAACCTTAGTAATTAAATAAAATAATTTTGATTAGAAATATGTAAATTAGATAAATCACTCATTTATTTGTCTTTTTTCCAAAGCTTGTCTGTGAAGAGGTGAATGTGGACAGATTTTATCCCGTCTTATACCCAAAGGTAAGCTGGAACAGGCACTTAGAAAACAAATTAAATAAACAACGTAATTTTCATACACTGACCCTCATTTTGTAAACCGTTTCAAGGCATCCAGACTCATTGTGACCTTTGATGAGCATGTCATCAGTAACAACTTCAAGTTTGGAGTCATCTACCAGAAATTTGCCCAGGTCAGATCACCTTTCAGTGTTTTTATGTTCTTAATTTTTATAAATTGTGGACTTGTGGCCCAAGTATGTTCTCTCTTCTACAGACAACAGAAGAGGAACTATTTGGAAACAATGAGGAAAGTCCAGCTTTTGTTGAGTTTCTGGAGTTCTTGGGAGAGAAGATTGAACTTCATGATTTTAAAGGGTATATACATACAGTACATGGTTTACCCAAGTAGGACTTTTTTTCCTGGTGCTGGAACAACATTCCTATCGACCAGTCTCATTTTAGGGTCAGGTGGAGAGTTATTGTTGAAATGTCAGTTGCAAACTTATGATTTCAGGCCTAGGTTAGGATTGATTGTTGAGTAACGGCTGTGATTGTTTGATCTGAATGTTGTCCAAAAAAGGACCAAAAAAAGCGTTGTTTGTACATCATGACAGATGGCATATTTGAGTTAAAAATATTAATGAAGCAATTCAAAGCTTTTTTTTATCTTCTTTCATAATACAGTTTTCGTGGTGGCCTGGATGTGACACATGGCCAGACAGGAACCGAGTCAGTCTACCACAACTTCCACAATAAAGAGATAATGTTCCACGTGTCCACAAAACTGCCATACACTGAAGGTGATTCCCAGCAGGTAAGACCTCATGTGATTTGTTTTGCTTTTTGTTTTGTTTTATTTTTAGATTTTTTGTTGTTGTATTGTATTTTGTTTTGGTTTTATTTTTTGTTTTGTTTCACAATCAGTGAAGAAAATATGAAAAACATTTTCAGATTCTACGTGATTCAGTTACCTCAGATTTCAGATTCCAGTTTTTAAGGGTTCATGACATGAGAAATCAAAATTGCCTTGATCTTTTGACATATAAGAGTTCTTTGTACCATTAAAACATCAGGTTTCATAGCTTAAAACGTCCTCCTCATTATAAACAAAGCATTTATTTAGTCAAGCTCCAAAAACAGCTAGTTTTGTATTGCAGGATCTGTGACGTCACACGGGCAAATACATTTGCATATGACTGCCTCCAGAGCAAGACATCGACGAATAATTTTACTTCATCGCACTATAGGCCCCTCCCACTGGTGACTGTTTTTCAGTCACTTAATGACTGACATTTGCCTACACAACACAGCAAATGGAACCCATTATAATCACTGACGCTGTCTACACTAGATACAGTATACAGATGCCCGTTCACTTTTTGATGTTTTCCAGTCCATGCCATGCAGGACAAATGGAAGAGTGAAAGAACGTTCGCTTTGACACGTCCAGTTTAAACAGCTTTTTTGCGTCTCTGTACAGACTTCAGAAGGATCTCAGCATCAGAAACAAGTGGATGGTTTATTAGTGGTGTCCAGAATCACGTCGGAGAATTATATGTTTGTTCGGAGCATTTTGTTTTGTAAACAAGGCACAGTGTAATGGAGAGAAACCTTTGTTTAAAGATGAAGCCGCCAACTGTATTGGATCTGACAGCAGCTGCATCAGAAAAGTAATGATTTCATAATGCTTTGTTTGTATATGACGATTTTATATGGATAATGTTTTCGAAACACTTACTCACTTGCAATAGCGAGTGAGCGGTGATACTGTTTCATATGTAATGACGTTAGCCAATCATAACAGTAGCCGTTTATGCTGGGTACTTTTTAAAACCTTATACGATTTTCAAAATGTGAGAGACCACAAACATGAGTAACAAAAAAATCCTAGATTTAACCATTTGCTCCTATAGTGTGTGGTGAGTCGTGATGTGACAAGGACAGCACACAAAACACGAACAGACTTTCAACCAGAGTCCCAACTGTGAACACGGGAAATCTCGCAAAATCTCTCGAGACTTCAGAATAAACATGGCTGATGATAGGCAGGAAGAAATTGCGATGATAGTGTTTGATATATGTTTTACAGGACACGTTGTATAAACACTTGTGCTGTTGCCACAAATCGACAAGCTGATCCTCCATCTCTGCTGTCCAAATCCATTTAACTTTGTGCTGTGCCATGACTGCATTTGTTATGCTTCCGTCTTCTGTCAGCTCGCTTTCTGATTGGATATTGTTTCATTTCACGTGATAATCTCCAGAGCGTGCGCGCGTTTGTCCTCAGGGTTCCCCCCACACATAAGGATTTCTGATTCGATTCGTGATCGGGGCGGCTCCGACGTTCTTTTGAGCAGATTCAGTCACTCTTAACACACCTCACACCACAGGAAGATCTGATATCTAAGATAATCTGTAGAACCATCAAGATAATTGGGACATTACCTAGGATTGTCGGAAGGGAAATCGGCCCAAAATCAGCCAGATTATCATGTGGTGTGTACCCAGCATTACTGACAAGGAGCCGCCCCTTAAAAATGGATCATTTGAGATTAAGGGTCAGAATGAAGGTTGAAAATAATAGTATTTCCACATATATATTTGTTTTTTTGTTTTTTGTGCAAAAAACTTGAACATTATAAGTGAACCTCAAGGAACATATTAAAATCATTTTAAAAAATCCATGTCATGACCCCTTTAACTAAATCAACATTTGGTCTAGGGTTGTAGCCAATCACAGACATATCTGTTGAGCACGTGAACTCAATGACCAATCAGAGGTGTTTAAGAATCTGCTCAACAGTGCTCAAAATATCAGTAGCTACTTGGTACTGAAGTTTGTACTTTTGACAACCCTACTTTGGTCACCCTTAGAAGGTAAATATGAATAAATACATGAGCACCTTTATGACAAAACAGTAACATTCTGGGATATTGTTTTATGTCACCGTTAGTGTTAGTTTTGGGAATATAACCAGTTGCAGCCCCCCAGAGATGCTTGCCCAATGCTGGCCAAAGCACTGACCAACAAGCATGCTCTGTTAATTAGCGAGCAAACCACACAGTGCAAAGGACTGATCCTGGAAAGCCATCTGTTGTCATGCATGTTTTGCTTCGCTCAGGGAGAACATTACCTAGGGGTTTCAGCACAGACTGCCCTCTTACAATGCTGGCCACTAAAACACACCCTCTTCAATATGGTACCTCAGAGGCCAGAGATAACATATGGGTACAGACTCATCACCTGCTGCTTTTTAATCTCTATTCTACCAGATATGTGATGTTATATGAGAGCTACTGTATAGTGATATGGTAATGGCCTCCAGACTGACAGAGACAAATTTGTTTTTTGCCTTAAAATGGTTTGTCTCTATCTGAAAACATTGTTTTGAACGGGCGGTAAACGTGCTTCAGTATGTCTTATTAATTTCTCGAACACTTTGATGATAAAGACAAGCAGTTTTCTTTTGAACTTTTGAATGTCTGTGAACTGTTTTTCTGTTATGACAGTACTCACTAACAAGTATTAATGAGCAAGCTGTAAAGACAAGCGAACGAGCGGTTCAACTGAGGAAAGCTAATCGAATAAACCTTTGAAGGTTTATGGGAGATAAAATTGACACCCTGCAGAATGCTAATACTCTTTTGTCACATGTTAAATCAAGTATAAATTTAATTATTGTTCTGAAAGCCAGGGCTTTGACATCATTGGTGTAATAAAACACAAATCGGTCTGCAATATGTATAATATTATGATCCAATATTGTTATTTTGTGGGAAATTTAATAAATAATAAGTCAGTATAAGGGCGAATCTCACAAAGCATATCAAGAACATACCAGGTCATATTTCACCCTAAAATCAAAAGAAAAACTGTAGTGCAACAATAAGGAATATGCTCATAATACAACATGCAAAATCATTTTCTTTATGCAGAATTTGACTGGTTTTCCTTCTGAGATTCTCCATTTGTTGTAATGTTTAATTTATCAGGAAGTTTAATCTAGTATCTGGCTAGGGAAAATGACGTTGTTAGATAAAACTAATGGCCGGCTATTTTTTTTTTTTTCCTGCGAATTTTCATCAACAGTAAGTGAAGACTCTCACGAGGACTACTCATAACTAAATAAACATATGTTCACGTGAATTAAATGTTTGTTTAGTTACAGTATGAGTACAATCTTCATACATATTGTTTTTGGATGAAAATATGCAGGAAACTGGATACTTTCACACTCAGAACAAACCAGTTTTGGTTAAAAATTTCCAGGCCAGTCAGAGCCAAAATTAAAAGTAAAATTCTAATGCAACTATAGGAAGTTTGCCTAACTGGTGTGAAAGTAGTATAATATACCTTACAAACTTGTATAACAGTGTTGATTCTGTTTGAGACCACAAACATACATTTTTCAAGTGTGTGTGGTCTGTTTTAGTTTTCAGTTCAGGTTTCTCTTCTAGCCGGTCTTTTCAAAGAAATGAATCTAAAATTAGTTGTTTTATGGGCAGCTTCCTCTTATTACTTCACAGTTTTGTTGACTTGATTTCAGCTCCAGAGAAAGAGGCATATAGGAAATGACATTGTGGCTATTGTGTTCCAAGAAGAAAACACACCATTTGTACCCGATATGATTGCATCAAACTTCCTTCACGCTTACGTAGTGGTGCAAGTGGAGAACGCCTGTACTGATAACGTCCTCTATAAGGTAATTAATTAATCCTGTTTAAATCAAACTGAAGCTTGAGCCATTTCTTTGTTATAGGAATTCTTCACATTCTTACTTGGAGTGATTGTGTTGTTTTTTTTTTTGGTTAAAATCAATATGCGTTGATGATTAGCAGTATAATATATTATGGCTTATTGTGCAGAGACAATTATAGATCTGTTTGGAAGCTTTCCTGCTATCTGTTTTATGTTATTGTAATTTATTTTATGTTATTGTAGGTATCTGTGACGGCAAGAGATGATGTGCCTTTCTTTGGTCCTGCCCTCCCAGACCCAGCTGTCTTTAAAAAGGTCCATATTTCCAGCCAGCATTCATGTAATATGACTAGTTCAACATGGAATCATTGTCCTGGAATCACAAAGTTCTACACATCCTTCAACCATTGATGTTCATTTATGAAGTATTTTGGATTATTAATTATGCTTTCAGATGCCAATAAGTGTCAAGTACTCTTAGTTCAGTTATACCATATTTAAATACATTCTGGAGATTCCAGATTTTTCCCATAAAAATTAGCACAGAAAATGTGGAAAAAGTCAGCAGATTTTGCAGATCTGGATATGACTACAGAAACATCTTATTTTCTTTTTAATTATGCAAAAATGAATTTGTAAAGCCTTTTATAAAATGGTGATGAGCAATATTATTAAATATAGTTTTTTTTTTATTAATAATGAAATCAGTATAAACAATTCTTCTGCAAATATAGACTGTTAGTTTAATTGTATGCGATATGACTTGGTGAATTAATAAATAATTGAATTGATATATAGTTAATCTAAAAAAAAATTCAAACTGTTCTTTGTATAAATCTTATTTATTCACTGTTCATTGTGTTTTGTTTAGAGTCCAGAGTTTCATGAGTTCCTCTTGACCAAACTGATCAATGCTGAATATTCCTGCTATAAAGCAGAGAAGTTTGCCAAGCTGGAGGTGAGGAGGGCATAAATGTGTGCGTTTATGTTTGTGTGGGAGCATCAGCATGCATACTACATTAAAAATGTTTTTGTTGTCCAGGAGAGGACACGTTCTGCTCTGCTGGAGACTTTATATGAGGAGCTGCATGTGAACAGCCAGTCCATGATGGGACTGGGAGGAGACGACGACAAACTGGAGAATGGAGGAGGTGGAGGTGGAGGCTTCTTTGAGTCTTTCAAGGTAGAATCCCTTTGAATCTCTAACTAACAATAAGGATGGTAAAACTTTATTTTAGGGTCTTTTAACTAGTTGCTTATTAGCATGCATATTACTAGAATATTGGCTGTTTATTAGTACTTATAAAGCACATATTAATGCCTTATTCTGCATGACCATATTATACATCCCTAAATCCTACCTAAACTTCAAGCTACAACAACTACCTTACTAACTATTAATAAGCAGTAAATTAGGAGCTTATTGAGGCAAAAGTCGTAGTGAATGTGTTCCCTATACTAAAGTGTTACCACATTTTTTTTTTAGGAATCTTTGATAAATAGAAATGTTGTTAAAAACAACATTTACTGTATTTGAAATAGAAATCTTTTGTAACATTATAATTGTCTTTACTGTCACTTTTCATCAATTTAATGCATTCTTGATAAATAGAAGTATTCATTTCTTGCAAAAAAAAAAAAAAAAAAACACTCAAAATTGTTCTGACCCCAAACTTTTATATGTTAAACAGTATGAATTGTGGAACAAATAAATGTTTCAAACAGAAGGATGCAAGCGTTTTGCTGTAAAAAGGTCTTACACAAGTCAATTAACTCAATAGAAAAAGCACACTGGAAAAAATTGAGCGCTTTGCATTGTGGATTACAGTGTTCACACACTCACATTTAGGCAAATGAAGCTTATCTGGTATTCTGCGGATATTGAAAATGCATTATGTATACCGTGAAAAAAATGTCATTGTATACATACTGCAGTAATTGTAAGTATGTAGTATGCCAGAGATGGGCACTCGAGTTAGTGACTCGGGCTCGAGTCGCACTCGAGTCGCATTTTAATAGACTTCAGACTTGTCTCAGACTCGACCTGAAATGACTTCAGACTTGACTCGACTCGACACAAAAGTCTTTTACCCTTTATATAGTAATTAAAGATTTTGTTGTGTTTGAATGGCTTCATAATATCTGCGTCACATATATTTCCCTACGTGTTGTGGTAGATTGGACTCTTGTCATAGAATTTGATTACGTATGTCTGTGTAGTATGCTGGTCCAAACATAGCCACTTTCTCACTTTCACTGTCCTTTACTCTCTCTAGCTCTCCTGTTTCTCATATAAGCAGTACTTGCACCCTCTAGTGTTGTGTTGCAGTGATGCACATGCATCGTTTTTCTCTTTCCAGCGAGTTATCCGCAATAGAAGTCAATCTATGGATGCTATGGGCCTCAGTAACAAGAAACCGCACACTGTCTCCACAAGCCACAGTGGAAGTTTTACACACAACCCACCAGAAACTCCCAAAACTCCTGGAATTGTGAGTATGAGACCCTTCTGAATATCAGTGGACCTTAAATTGTTAAAAAGACACAAGAACTTGACTGGCTGTCATGAGATGCCCCAAAACAGTGTGCCAGCTGTAGTTTGTGCCAGTCTTCATGCCCTCTGATCCCTCTGCCGGCGGAGTCGCAGCTGGCATCCACTGTGCCCTCCGAGTGGGTTTGACCCTAGAGTGCTTGTGTCATGATGGCACATCTGTGCTGATGGTAGACCAGGTCTTCTCCTGCCATTTCTGATCTTCATCATTTCACCATTAAAAGAGATAAAAACTGATGTGTAATCAGCCCTTATGATCTGTTTGGATGGTGGTCGGTGAAACAGATGGGGCTCTCCACAAGTGACCGTCCCATCTCCATCGCTATGACAACAAGAGCAACAGCAATGACTGAGAGAGCCTTTCATGACAGGTTGACATAACAGCCTATTAGCCATCCAAATGTGCTAGTGTGTTTGCAACAACTGTCCCAGGAACCAGATAATGATCAAACATTTGTGCAAAACTGTAAATTTGCAGTCAGCTTTGTTAAACCAGGATTTTTCCATCCGGACCGGTTTTCAAGGTCATCTAGCCTTCATTTACACTGCAAGACTTAATGCACAGATTTGATCTGTGTTACACTTAAGATCAAGTGAAATTACTCAACTCTGATGATACTGAAAGGCTCCTTGCAATTGGACATTATAACATGCAATTGCAAGTTTATATCTCACAGAATTGTTTTTCTCATAATTGCGAGTTTATATCACGCCATTCTGACTTTATAACTTGCAATTCTGACTTTATATCACGCAATTCTGACTTTATAACTCGCAATTCTGACTTTATATCACACAACTCTGACTTTATAACTCGCAATTGTGACTTTATATCACGCCATTCTGACTTTATAACTTGCAATTCTGACTTTATAACTTGCAATTCTGACTTCATATCACGCAATTGTGACTTTATATCACGCAATTCTGACTTTATAACACGCAATTGTGACTTTATATCACGCCATTCTGACTTTATAACTTGCAATTCTGACTTTATAACTTGAAATTCTGACTTCATATCACGCAATTCTGACTTTATAACTTGCAATTCTGACTTCATATCACGCAATTCTGACTTTATAACACGCAATTGTGACTTTATATCACGCAATTCTGACTTTATAACTCGCAGTTGTGACTTTATCACTCAATTCTGACTTTATAACTTGCAATTCTGACTTCATATCACGCAATTCTGACTTTATATCACGCAATTCTGACTTTATAACTCGCAATTGTGACTTTATATCACGCAATTGTAACTTTATAACTCGCAATTGTGACTTTATATCACGCCATTCTGACTTTATAACTTGCAATTCTGACTGTCACGCCATTCTGACTTTATAACTTGCAATTCTGACTTTATATCACGCCATTCTGACTTTATAACTTGCAATTCTGACTTTATATCACGCCATTCTGACTTTATAATTTGCAATTCTGACTTTATATCACGCAATTCTGACTTTTTTAACTCGCAATTGTGAGTTTATATCTTGCAATTCTGAGAAAAAAAAGTCACAATTGTGAAATAAAAAGTTGCAATTTTTTATTTCATGGTGGAAACAAGCTTCCATAGATATCATACCTGATATCTTTTGTGTTTAATCATAAATCTACCACCACCCTAATGACAATAGACACAGCAAGTTGATTTACACAAAACATTTCATACACAATGGTAATTCAATGTGCTTTATGTAAGCATAATAATAATAAAAATGCATATAAAAGTCACCTTAAAATTAATAAAGATAAAAATAGTTAAAATTAATAATATTAGAAGAAAAAAAATATATATAAAAATGCATTCATTGAAGAAATTATGTAGTGGCACTTGAATCAAAATCTGACCCAATTGTGATTTCTCCACAGTCCCTGATTATTCCTGGAAAAAGCCCAACCCGTAAGAAATCTGGTCCGTTCAGTTCCAGGAGGAGCAGTGCCATTGGGATTGAGAACATACAAGAGGTTCAGGAGAGAAGGTAAAATGAACAGACAATTGTATGGAAAAGATTGGAGTATTTCCTGTTGAAGCCATTGTATAAGGTTTAGAACAACCGTAGTTTATGAATGTATTCAAAAATACATTCAAATGCAGTTCGTGACTTGAAAGCACTTATTCTTTGAAAATTTATTTTTCTGTTTTTGTATGTTTTTAAAAAAATGTCAAGGTGGACATTCTGTCTTCATAACAAAGAAAAAATAAATGGCAGAAATTCTTAGGGGGCAAAGACACTTTAAGTAGACATGCATGAAAGTTGTCTTGTGACAAGAAAACCATAAAACAGGAAATATTAAAAGATTACACTCTCGTTAGTGTGTGTTAAGGTTAGTAAGTATCTGAAAAATAATATATTTTTACAATTTTGTGTCATGTTAAGGTTAATTCAAAAACTGCAGTTCTGAAAACAATAACTAAGATGTGGTAATCATTATGTTCCAGCAGTCGAGAGGTGTCCCCTAGTCCACAGAGGGCATCTGATGGTGGACACACCTTTCAAGACCTCAGATTTGACAACTCGTCCAATCAGAGCTCACCTGAGATGCAGACCAGCAAGATTGGGTGAGCACTAATATGCTGATTTGGTGCTCAAGATATATTTCTTTTCTAGAAATATTTTGTTCTTTCTAGAACATTAAAAAAATCTTACTAACATTTTGAATGGTAGTGTATGTAATTAAATATCCCCAAAGTATCATGTTCATGTGTAGTGAGTATAATAGCCTAACCTGAGGTTAAGTTGCTTGTTCAAAGGGAACAACTACAGTTGTTTACGGACCGCTCCTTGTTAGGTTCAAACTTATTATTACCCTTTACACAAATCCACTCCCAACTGCAAATAATAGATGTTTGCTTTCATTTATATTAGTTCAAACAATTAAACAATAGTTTTACTCGTTTGTCATTGAATCATTACTCATTAGTAATACAACTTCTTTGAAATGCTATGAATGTGTTGAGAAATTGTATATGCAATCACTAAACATGAATGTGGCATATTGTGCTGTCATAACATACTGCTTTATCATTATGATATAGCAAATTACAGCCCAAGCAACACCTTTTAACCACGTAGACAGAGTAGCTAGTGCAAAGGTCAAAAAGTGAGCAGCTTTTGTTTTGTTTTGAATGTGCAGATGATTTGTATTTGGTGATATGTTGATTGAAATCAAAAAGAATATACATCTAATCATTAAGTGCCCCTATTATGCTATTTTAAACATTCCTAATTTTGTTTTGGAGTCTCCTACAACAGGTTTACATACATTCAAGGTCAAAAAACACTTTAATTTTCTCATAATATACATTGTAGCATCACCTCTTTTCTCAGTGTCTGAAACGGTTCGATCAAAGATTCGGTCTCTCTAAACCCCTCCTTTCCGAGAGCCTACTCTGCTCTGATTGGTCAGATGGCTCAGTCTGAAATTCCCAATACCATATCTGAATTTCAGCTCTGGATCTTCCTCAGCACAGTGATTCAAACAGTAACAATGGTGCTGGTTTTACCATATCAGTTCCAACCCGGGTCCTCGTCATTCGGAAGTGCCTGCAAAGTGGATTTGCTTTGACAGTGCAGAAAACAGCGTCTTCTCGACAATTTCAACAACACAAACCAAACTCTTCCAGGCCTCAGATACAACTACAGGACCAGGCTGGCATTATGCAAATTTGTTACAAACCTACATAGGTTCGTGAAGGAAGTAAGACTGAAATTACTGATGACTTGTTTCAGGCGGTTTAGAATCAGTTCTTTCTTTTGGGAGACAGTAACTCCATTTATCGTGCACTTTGATCTTTAAAACTTTGCAGGCCTTTTACATTCACAAACAGCTATATCACACACTACATGAAAGGTAATATCCGAAAAAGCACAATAGGGGTACTTTAAGGGTCGTTAGGTAATTATTTCGGGTTCATTTGACCTCATATATGTGCATTTGTGTTTGTACTGTAGTTCTGCCCTGTGCTGTCGAGCTCCTTCTATCCCAGAGTCTCAGGACCTTTCTCGCTCCTCATCCAATGCCAGCAGCTTCACCAGTGTGGTGGAGGAGAACGAGCAGGAACATGAAGCGACGGAGGAGTATGACACGGGACTGGTGCGGCCACATCCACCTATGACTCATCATTTATTAATACATGACTCATGTTATACTTAAACGATAGCTACATTGTGCTCAAATTGTTGTCATTTGATAAAAATCTAGTGTATACATAAAAACTGACAGGCAGAGAAGACAACCTGTACTTAAACGCCTGTACTATTGGCAGCCAAATGCGTATGGGCATATTGGAATTTGCATTTAATTGCCTGAACAGAAAAATCAATACACCTAGATAATTTAACAAGACTGACTGGTTCTGTTGTTTGCATATGTTTTTCATTTTTCTGGAACACAGGATAGTTTGTCTTCAGCCGGTACGCCTCACAAACGAGATTCATTTTCATACAGCGCTGTGTGGTTGGAAGATGGCTCTGGTAGTGCTAGTCAGAGCAGTTCACATGGTGAGATATAACAAACATTTCACCTCCCAACTTATGAACAACCCAGCAATATTTGTGATAGTAACAGAATTATGTAATGATGATTTAAATGTTTGACTTTGCAAAAATAGTTCTTTCATTTTTGTGTCTAAACGCTACATTGAGGAGGCCAGAAATTTGTTGACTATATATGACTATATAGAAATATGTTGAAAAGAACCGTTAAATTTTCGCAAAGAATCACTACATTTATTCAAAACCAATCGATACATTAATTCAAAATGCATAACAATCGATATATTTATTCCAAACGCATCGATACATTTATTAAAAAAGAATCGATACATCCATCCGAAATGAATCACTACATTTTTCCAAAAAGAATCACTACATTTTTAAAAAAAAAAAGTTGCATTTTTCCAAAAGAATCACTACTTTTTTTCCAAAAAGAATCGCTACATTTATTCAAAAGGAATCGTTACATTTTAAATGAATTGATACATTTATTCAAAACCAATCGATACATTTATTCAAAAAGTATCAATACATCCATCCAAAATGAATCGCTACATTTATTCAAAAAGAATCGCTACATTTATTAAATGAAATCGCTACTTGAATCGCTACATTTTTTAAAAAGAATTGCTATATTAATTCAAAATGCTTAGAATAGCTAATTTTTTTAAAAGAATTATTACATTTTCAAAAAGTCGCTACATTTTCAAAAAGAATCGCTAAATTCTTTAGAAAAGAATCGGTACATTTCCCCAAATAGAATAGCTAAATTTTTCAAAAGTATTGTTAAATTATTCAAAAAGAATCTACATTTTTTCACTGTAAATATTACGCAGTGAACCCCATCTTAAACTTGTAGAAGACAGTATTTGCTTATTTTACACATGGATAGCTTTAGCATTAGCATCCCTGTAGCTCAAACAATAGAACATGATGCTAACAATGTCACGGTCATGTGTTTCCCAAAATTAAAGGCATCTGTCAAATGTTTAAATGCAAATTATATGTTACTTGATTGGTAATAGTATAAAAAAAAAAAAAGACAGATAATCATGATATATCACAAACAAAATCACCACTTCCCACTGTGATATTATTTTACGTGATATTTTTACTTTAAGAGAACTGTGAGAACTCAGAAGTGAGAACTGGAAAACATTGGAGAGCTGTTTTAACCTATTTTGCCCATAATTAAGTATTAAAGAAGTTTTCCGCTGCATTGTGCATCTATACTGTATATTTTCAATTAGCATTTATTTTTATATTTTCAGTTTTCATTTTGATTTTAGTTTAAGTTTATTAATTTTATTGTTTTTGTCATTACTTCGAATGAAACTTATTTAAGTTAGTCGCCAAGGCAACATTTCTAATTATTATTTTCAGTTTTTTTTAAGTTTAAGTTTTTCATCTAATATTTTATTTCAGCTTAATTTCTGTTACAAAAAAAAAACTTTTTTAATTGTTTTATGTTTAGCTAAGGATAGCAACACTGATAAAATCTGTATCTGGCCTTGTCACTGCAGTACAGTTCATATAGTTTGTATTTGTGTCCAGGCTTTAACAGTCGTCCGTTTCACTGTAGGTCCCATTCGACAGCAGTCTGAACCTCTACGTCCAAAAACAGAGAGACAACACTCGGTAAGAAATGTGCTTGGCCTCAAAAATATTCTAGTCCTAATAATGATGTTTATATATACAGCCAGAGCAGAATAAAACAGTGTCAGGTAGGGTGGAAGATGGTCATGAGAAACTGAATTATAATTATGAACCATGACTATTGTTGATTAACATACTCGATATGATCCCTTTAAAGTCATAGCATGACCATTTCTCTCTTGAACTGCTCTTGAACATCAGATCAGATTAGGCCAGAGGATCCTATTGGAATTGCTCCGTTTATGTAGTTTATCTTAGTATTTGTTTAGTCAACTAAATCATCTGTGACACAGTGTGCCTGTGTGTTTTTGTCCTACACAGAACTGCTAGCTGTCCTGTAGGCTGTAGATGACTTCATGGATGTCCATCAACAGGTTAGGAAAAGAAAAAATGAGGATTATATCTATGATGATGTATTTATGGGGCCTATATGGTTGTGTCATTTAATATTATACCTCTTAATAGCCTCATTTATGATTTTTATGTTTTAGTATTTGATAGTTGTATTGCTATTTGTAATGTAGCATGACATTTATAAAATTGCACTACTGTTCAAAAGTTTGGGGTCAGTAAGATTTCAGATTTTTTGGTAACACTTTACAATAAGGTTTAGTTTGTTAACATTAGTTAACTAAATTAGTTAACAATAACTAATAAAGAATAATAGTTCTACAGCATTTGCTAACATTAGTTAATGTATTAACTAACATGAACTAACAATGAGCAATACATTTGTTACAGTATTTATTAATCTTTGTTAATGTTAGTTAATAAAAAAATACAGCTGTTCATAGTTTGTTCATGTTAGTTCACAGTGCATTAACTAATGTTAACTAATACATTTGATTTTGTGTATTAGTAAATGTTGAAATTAACAAAGATTAATAAATGCTGTAGAAGTGCAGTTCATCATTAGCTTGTTAACTAATGTAGTTAACTAATGTTAGCTAATGAAACCTTATTGTAAAGTGTTACCGCATTTACTGTTAATCTCAACATTTACTAAAAATCTTGGTCAAAAGTTGTATCTGTTAACATTAGTTAATGCACTGTGAGCTAACATGAACATTTTTATTAACTAACATTAACAAAGGTTAACGAATGCTGTAAAAAATATATTGCTCATTGTAAGTTCATGTTAGTTAATACATAAACTAATGCTAACAAATGAGGCCTTATAAAGAGTTACTGATATTTTTAAAAAAGAAATTAATACTTCTAATCAGCAAGGATTCATTAAATTGATCAAAAGTGACAGGAAAGACATTTATAATGTTAATTTATAAATGACATTTACAATGAAATTTACAATTAAATCATCAAAGAATCATGAACAAAAAATGTATCATGTTTCCACAAAAATATTAATTTTCAACATTGATGTTAATGTTTCTTGAGCAGCAAATCAGCATATTAGAATGATTTCTGAAGGATCATGTGACACTGAAGACTGGAGTAATGATGCTGAAAATTCAGCTGTCATTGCAGGAATAAAGTACATTTTAAAATACAAATGTAATATTAACATCAGTTGTTTTCAGTTAAAACAGTTATTTTAATTGTAAAAATAATACACAGAATTATTGTTTTACTGTGTTTTTTCAAATAAATGTAGCCTTGGTGAGCAAAAGCGACTTCACATAAAAAACATAAAACATAAAAAATCGTACTGACCCCAAACTTTTGAATGATAGTGTGTATATGTATGTGTGTGTGTGTGTGTGTGTGTGTATATATATATATATATATATATATATATATACTGTATATGTATGTGCGTATCTTGTGTACTTATTCTCATTATTCATATGTCTTATTCTAGCATTTTCATAAGCAGCCCTTCGCAGCGGACACTCAATGTGCTCACAAGTTCCTCTAGAGACACGGATGTGAAGGGGAGTGAAGCACTAGTTACAGCCCCGCGGCGTACAGTCGGGCAAGTGTGCATCAGAATATCAGCGCGCTCTTGTAAGGACACCACCCCTTTATCTTCTGTCATGTGGCTGTTGGTCTGTAGGCAAAATGGCAAACCCGCCTAGCATGTGTTGAAGGCTGGTACACGTCTAGAGGAACAGAGAAGAGCTGCCAGCTGGGAAATTAATCACGCATGATTATTATGGCCTTATCATAGGCTTCTTTCTTTCTTTTTCTTTCTTTCTTTCTTTCTTTCTTTCTTTCACAGTGGCCCTCATTGTGTGGGTTTGTTTTTTATTTGTCATATTTATTTATTTATTGAGGCTCACTGTGGTGTGTAGATCTTTCAGTAACGGGGGGTGGTAAGCTATCACAAGCTTTCGGCATCTTTCAGAATATCAAAGGAGGTTCAACCTAAACCCATCATGCTTAAAATACACGCAAACCCGCAAAGCACTGTAATACACATCTACATGTATGTGTGGTTCTGTTTGGTTGCGTTTTGTGTCAGTAATGAGTAATGATGTTGAAAATGAATATAGGTAAATGTTAAATGTTGTTCTTCGGTTAGGTGTTTCTTCTGGTGTTAGGCACCCAAGCCATTTCAGATCCTGTCCAATAAATAAAGCGTAGGCATTATAATTTATGACAAAGCAAATAGATCAGGTGTGAGATGCTGTATACGTTTTTTAAATATTATTTATTAAGATTATGCTGTTTTACTGATCAACATATTTTGTATGGCCACAGCTTCTTGTGGTAAAACTGACGTGTGTGTAAACTGTACACTAATGTAGTAGCTTCATGTTTGTAGTTTCATGTTTTAAAGCCTGCTGTGCAGATTGAAGGGTCAGTGTCTCTCAAGTCAGATAGCATGAAGCCTTTTTAGCTTATATGGCAAGTGAGCAATATGAATGTAAAACTGATGAGGTACATATGATAGTGGGTATGGACACTATAAACACTAGGTCAAAATACACTCAATGGATGCTTGATGTTCAATAGAAAATGGTGGAAATGGTGTTTTCAAATACATATTTTTTGAGAAAAAAACCTTCCCATTTCAGATCATAAAATCAATGTTTCAGTTTTTACACTTAGTACTATGTTGTTAATGCTATCCGTTAGCATTCCCATTCATCTCAACTACTTTTTTTTTGTTGTTGTTGTTGAGCCAATCACATGAGCTGTAAATGTGATGAATTATTCTAAGGAACTATCCCAAGCTGTGACATTAAAAAAAACATCAGTCGCTAGCAAAATATCTACTCTAATAAAATGAAATATTTGCAATTAATGTTGTTTGCAAAAAAAAAAAAAAAAGTAGTCCGAATACACGGCTACTTTTACAGCTACTTAAAATGCCATGGTATTTACTGTATATGATACTCATTTCAAAGAATACCATGGTATTACCATCATAGTAGAAACATTACATTGGACATTACCAAGGTTACATGTCCAAAAACATGAAAATACCATAGTACGTTTTGTTCGACTAATGTCCCAGTTCACAGAATTTTTTGAGGGATTTTTGCTTATAAATAGTGCTGTTTAGGCACTTTCAGGGGTGATACTTATAAAACTGTACATGGAGAAGGGGAAAAATATTTTTGGGTGGCTAAATCCATACTTAAAGCTGTGTTAGAGCCCTAAATCTCTGCTGATTGGTCAAACTGTACATAGTGTGTTTGCACATGCTCGAGACATGAAGCACAAACTCATTCCAAACACCGACTGCTTTCTGCAAGTGATTGTGTTCTCTTTTACAAGTGCTTATTATGCTACTTTTATGAAATGTTTTACTGTAAATAAGACATTTTTTCCTTTTTTGTAATAAAACAAGAGAAATCATGTTTAATAAAGATCAAAGGGTTCATGGAATGTTTATTTATTGCTTTAATGTATATTACTTTGGAAAATCATCCAAGACTGTAAATCACCAATTATAAAATCAATTTCTCAGTCATTATTAAAAAGAGGCAACAGAGAGTGAACATTCATGGTTAATAGGTAACCCTTTTACAATAAGGTTCATTTGTTAACATTAGTTAATGTATTAACTAACATGAACTAACCATGAGCAATACCTTTGTTACTGTATTTGTTAATCTTTGTTAATGTTAGTTAAAGGAACACTCCACTTTTTTTGAAAATAGGGGAGTTGGAAAATGAGCCTAGAGTTAAACAGTTGAGTTTTACCATTTTCGAATCCATTCAGCCGATCTCCGGGTCTGGCGGTACCACTTTTAGCATAGCTTAGCATAGTTCATTGAATCTGATTAGACCGTTAGCATCTCGCTCAAAAAAGCGTAATATCATTGCGCCTGCTGCACCCATGGTACGGCAGCAAAGTTCCTTGATTATTACGCCGGAATGAGAGTATAGTTCCTAGCCATATCGGCCTAGAAAATTGCAACTTTTCATTTTCCGTCAGTCTTAGTACACGATGTAACTACAGAAGAGTCAAGTTTTAAATAGGAAAAATATCGAAACTCTTTGGCCATTTTTAAACGAGATGCTAACGGTCTAATCAGATGCAATGAACTATGCTAAGCTATGCTAAAAGTGGTACCGCCAGACCCGGAGATCAGCTGAATGGATTCGAAAATGGTAAAACTCAACTGTTTAACTCTAGGGGAGTTGGAAAATAAGCCTATTTTCAAAAAAAGTGGAGTATTCCTTTAATAAAAATACAGCTGTTCATTGTTCATGTTACTTCACAGTGCATTAACTAATGTTAACAAATACAACTCTTGACAGACATATTTCTTAAGCTCGAAGTGGTTATCATTCATTTGAACCACTTTTCAAAGCATTATTCCTAATTGTAAGCCCTTAATTTTTATTTTTTAGAAATGCTGAAGCAGCACCACTGCAGCCCGAGGAATAGCTGTGCAGCTAAAACAAGACCTGGTTGTCAGAGGAAAGTTTGAAAAACTATTAAAAGGTTATTAAAGATCACAAAATTGTCATCATCTGCTCACACTCATGTCATTCCAAAAGTATACGATTTGCTGTCTTCAAGTTGCATTTGCTGAAATCCATAGCTCTCAAATTTCAATATGCGGGTGCAACAAAAGCAGAGATACAAAAGAGCTGCTTGAACAACTTGAGGGTGAGTAAATGATGACAGAGTTATTTTTAGATGCATTATCCCATTTTGCTGAAAGGTTAAGGCTATATGCATTGTTTATTGCTAGAATGAACTAGTTTAAAACACCCGTTAATCCCGTTTTAGACATAGTAGGCACTTGACAGGTCTCTCTTCTGCCTAGTCTCTCTCTCTCTCTCACAGGTCTAGGTTCCACCATCTGAAAGGGGATGGTTCTCGACGAACGTTGGAACCACAGTGAACTTCACCCAGAAGTTTGTGGTACGAGGCAAAGTCATCAATGAAGGTACATTTGAGGCCTAGAGGCTCCAGAAGAGAACACATCTCTGTCTCCAGGACACACTGGCCTTTTACCTGGGGCCCAAAAGGTTTTGGGATGCCCAGCTGGTCCCCCAACACGATCATGTTCACCTGAGGGTAAATACAAGTAATAAATACAGGTTTTAAAAAAAAAAAAAAGTAAATGTGATGGAAAACTATAATGTCAAACTCCTCAAGTGGCTTATCAAGCCTAGTTTCATAATATAGAATATTAATGTGCATTACATCTGGTAGAATAGGTTAATGATACTTCACATTTAGCTGTTTTCAACATTGATAATAAATATTTCTTGAGCAGCAAATCAGCATATTAGAATGATTTCTGAAGGATCATGTGACACTGAAGACTGTCAGCTGTCACTGCAGTAATAAATTACATTAAATAAAATATATTACATTTTAAAATTTTTTTATATATATATATATATATATATATATATATATATATAAAACATAGAAAACAGTTATTTTAAATTGAAATAATATTTCACAATATTACTGTTTTTACTGTGTTTTTGATCAAATAGAGGCAGCTTTGGTGAGAATAACACAGTGTCCTAAGTAGACACGACACACGATAAAAGGCATATTTTCCATGTTAATCAGAGTTTTTGTCCTAACCAGCCATAATGACGATATGCGACAACCCTATTTTAGAAACGGCTGAAATAACAACATACAAAGTATGACAGTGATCATCTCAGGTGCTGTTTATGTCCTTTTTTTTTAATGTTAAAAGCGTCTAATGTGAGTTTGAATATCATTTTGTGTGCCCTTTATAGCCATACTGAAAGATTCAATGGATAATTCACCTCAGATCTTGAAAATAAATGAAAGAAAACAATAACCTTCAAACTGTCAATTCAGTGTAAACAAACACGTGTATTCTGTCAAAGATTGCTTCAGTCTCTCAGTATGTTTTTTTAATAATGTTAAAATGGTGTAATATTTATGAATTTGATTATTGTCTAATTTCGTTGTGAGAGCAGTGAGCTTGCAGAGAGACTCCGCCCACACGCTCATCTGATTGGCTGTGATTTTTGATTGATTTTTGTTGTCTAGTGTAGACAAATTGCTTGTCGTTGGAATCTTATCGCATCACGTCAGGATATGACACGGTGTTAGAGACCTCTTTCAAAAACATTACAAAGTTTTACCAAGGCCCAAACTTTTGAACAGTAGTGTATATTAATTTTTCATATAAAGAACAAGCAAGTGGTCAAAATGTGAATGGACTTTCAATAAGTTCTTGATAATATGCTGTACCATGTCAGGGTAGTAAGCCACGGCCCTGGGGATCGATTTCTCTTCTTCTTCTATCACTTTGAACAGGATGGGCAAATCGATGATGTCCTCTTCATCCAACCCCAGTTCTTTCTTCAGCACATCCCTGTTCCAGTCAATACAGCCCTGAGTGAAAGATTATATGATTCCATCATTATTATTTCCCATAGAAAAGACAGATCTGTAACACTGGACTGATCTGCCGCAATCTGGCTTTATATTTATATATATATATATATATATATATATATATATATTTGGATACAAAACGCATCTTAATACAATGTGTAATTTGTGAATGTTGTGCATTTCACTGACCTGCACGTATCGGTTTTCAGCCTGTAGCTTTTTGTCACTCAGGATCTCATTAACAGAAATGGCCTCTGGCATACCTGTTCAAGTAAAAATGTTAGCTAGAATATGAACATTGATGGATAGTGAAACACATCTTTTTTCCAGCGTTTACCTGGAAACATTTCCACTTTTCCATGTCCTTTGTTTTGTAAGCTTTTGAAAACTTTGTATCCGGCATCAGGGCTGGCCAGCAGCAACCGGAATTTCTGAACATTTAAAACATTACAGCTTGCATTGTTTTGAGTATTTTAAAAACATTGTCTGAATATAGTACTGGCATACTGCGCAGTATATACTGCCTACTATTTAAAAGAAGGATGTGAGGCATCCTCACAGGTAATATGCCATTCAAAACATATCTGTTTACCTTTCGGTCAGGGGCTGGGACAAAGGTCATGAACTCGTCCACATGACCCACAGCCAGCCAATCAGAGTAGAGCGCTATTGGCTCTTGAACCTTCTGTGCCCACAAGAAATCTTGGACGACTTTGGTCATGTTGCGCCCATCTGTTGCACTTAAAATGAAACACAAATATTGTCAATGATTGGTAATGGTTTGATTAATCAATCAACATATATATTGTTTGGAACAACATGAAGTCAAGTAAATAATGTCAATGTTCCTTTTTAGTTGTGGTTACTGTTGGAGTGGTACTCACGTAGGGAACGCCACTCCAATGATAATCCTGCCGAGTGGGTAACTTTTCCCGTTCACTGTCACTGGTGGAGTAACCTCCAGGTTACCAAAGGAGTCCAGACTGCTCACCTCCTCATTCAAAGCATGCCGTGTCACATATCCAAAGTCTGGTCCCTGTGACGCAATGATTTAGTGATTTCAAACATTTTTGGTTTAGTATGTGATCATAAAAAATGTGAATAAGTCGGGTTTGGAACGACATGAGCAAATGACAATTTTCAATTTTGACTGAATTTTTCTCTTGAGTAGTTCTCAGTCTCACTCACCAGAAGGGACTCGTAGGGGAAATCCTCAAGGCCTCTATCACGAGGAGAATCCAGTACAACAGGAAACCGATGATGGGGAGAGTCAATGTAGCCAAACTCAATCTCATCCTGTGGAGAGACATAGTCAGTAGGAATTACTCATTTCATATGACAGTCACCTGACATGTTTGTCTAGTCAGTCCTATAAACTGCTTCAGCAGTTTGATAAGGTTATTTTCAAAGTAAGGTTTTAAACATTCTAAAATCTCTTTCTGACTCTTATTCTATCAGATAAATAATGTTTATTATTAAATTGACATACATTTACACATACACTGTGTTCCAAATTATTATGCAAGGGATGTATCAGTAGGATTTCAGTACAATAAACATTCAGATTTTAGTTTTTCAAACAAAGTGTTTTTGTTTTATTCCTCATATCTTTAGGTAACTGGTATCATTCTCAGACAGGTTTAAGTAGTTTGCCAGGTCTTCTTAGGTAAATTGACACCCTACTTAAAATGGTTGTTCCACATTATTAAGCAAGTCACAGAAAGATCTTTCTGAAGATGAAAAGCATGAAATGGTGCAATGTTTTGAAAAAGGCATGAAAACAACTAATATTTTGCAAAAACTGATTGAGCAGAAAACAGGTATTTGAAGCTGCTGGAGTCTCAAGAACCTCTTCATACAGGCTGGTAGTTGTGCGTAAAGTTGCATTTCAGCCACCCCTAACCAAAACCCACAAAGAGAAACTTTACAATGGGTGTGGAAATACATTTTCAATATTTGAATATGTTGGTGGTGTTTTTTGCAGCATGGGATAGTGCGTTGTCCTGAAAAAAAAAAATCCTTTTTTTTTTTTTTTTCAGAAGGCACTATCCTTCTCTTTATACCATAGCAGAAAATGGTCAGTTATGAACTCCACATATCTTTCAGAAGTCATTTTGACACCCTCAGAGACCCTAAAGGGACCTTCCATCTCACTTCCCAATATTTCAGCCCAAATCATCACCCGCCAGCTCCCTGCTGACGTCAGACTTGTTGGAACGTGGTGGCCACTCACCAACCATCCACAAATCCATTCATCTGGACCATTTATTGTTGTACGGCATCCGTCAGAGAATAAAACTATTTAAAAATGAGTCTTCATGTATTTCTAAACCCACTGTAAAGGTTTCTCTTTGTGAGCTTTGGTTGGGAGTGGCTGAAATGCAACTTTATGAACTGCCGCCAACCTGCATTGAGAGGTTTTTGAGACTCCAGCAGCTTCAAATACCTCTTTGCTGCTCAACACTGGCTTTTTTATAGCTGCCCTTTTAATACAATTAATTTGTTTGACAGAAACTTTCCTTAATAAGCCTTTATCTGACCAGGCTCTTCTGTGCTGTAAATCTTTTGATTGTTCAATAATCTCTGTTTAGTTTTTGCAATATTAGTCGTTTTCTTGCCTTTTGCAAGACATTGCACCATTTCATGCTTTTCATTTTCAGAAAGATCTTTCTTCATCCTCATATTGCATGAGAACTGTGTCTTGCTTAATAATGTGCAACAACCACTTTAAGTAGGGTTTACATTTACCTAAGAAGACCTGGCAAACTACTTAAACCTGTCTGAGATTGATACCAATTACCTAAAAAAATATGAGGAATAAAACAAACAAACACTTTCGTTGAAAAACTAAAATCTGAATGTTTATTGTACTGAAATCCTACTGATACGTCACTTGCATAATAATTTGGAACACAGTGTATGTAAGAAGTATCTTGGCTGCATTTGATCAGAAAATATATTAAAAACCAGCAATATTGCAAATATATATTTATTTATAAAACAGTTAGTTCCTGTCCTTGATTCTGATTGGTCAATAGCTGTGTTTTATTCACGATAAAACACGGCTATGACCGCTTCACCCAACGGTTCTGTGTAGCACTACACAACACCCTTAGCAACCACTCTTAGCAACGTAAACTGTATGTTCTCAATTGATATTGTTCATTGAAGCTTACTGTATTATGTAGAAGAGTATTGTGAGAAAGAGATCGAGTGAGCGAGTTTATTACCTGCATTCAGATTTAGCATTTTCCTTCAGGTCAGTCCTGTGTTCATAATAAAACATCTGTTTAAATATCTGATGTATTATCTTGTCCTTTTATCAGTTAAGGGGTTTTCCCGTGACTGACAGCGCTAGTCAACGCATTTGTCAGTTGCGTCTTGTTCCGTGTTCACAACAATTCAGTCTTTTCAATGTAAAAGTCTTCGCTACTGACTGACACACTCATAAAGACAGTCTTTGCCGCCTTCTAATGGCGTGAAAATGTAACTTCTGTGGTGTTCACGGTCAGGGACTATTTTTTCCGGTGGAAGGAAGGCTTTTAGAAAAAGTTTACTTCATGAAAGTTGAATTGATACATATTTCTGGCTTTAATATTTGTATTGTGTGGTAACTGTTTTATAAAAGCAATAAGGTACTTGAGGCTAGTGCTGTATCATGAAGAAGTCACGGCTGAAGGGGTTGCTAACAACCCCTTTTTTTTTTCTTTTTTTTTTTTTAAATATTTATTAACTATATATATTGTTGTTTCCCCAATGAGTTCACTGACCTGCATCCAGCGGTCACCTCGGTTCATGTACTCGTAACATATCTTCAGTTTGTAACCACTCTTCTCCACCAAGTTCTTAATGCTCTTCAGGAACTTGTAGTTATCAGATGTGCTGCCAAAAACATCAAATAGTCAACAGTCACTAAAGCTTACAAGATGAAAGACTGAGTAGCAATACATTTTCAGAAATTCATATTTCTGTATATATTTCCGGAAAATGGTATTGTTATATGATCCATAAAGGGTTAAAGAAAGTGTTGATTGAATTGCTCCACTCTTACCTGCACACATACACCTCCACAGGTTTGAGGGTGTTAGGGGTCATGATCCAGGGCGAAACGTGAAACATGACTTTATCTGTAAAGATGGGCGTTTCAGGGATATCCTTTTTAAGAAAACAAGCAGAAGAGTATTTAATTAGTATTTAGAAGTTATAAGATATTACCCAACAGTGTAACTTTTATTGCAAGACTGGAATAGTTATTGCGGTAAGCAGATAAACAGAAAAGCACCAAGAACAGGACGTTTGATGTCCTACAGGTTGCATTAAGGATCAGACGGTGGTCTCTTTCACTAACCTTGCCACTGGGCTCTAGTAGGCTAAGGTTGATGGTGATGAGCCCATCAAAGTCTTTATCAGGGAAGCGAAGACCTTCTACATAGAACACCAGTTCGGAGTTTCCTCCCAGATAGGGCACTTCCTGTGTCAGCTTCTTCGTTCCCACCACCATGAGATAATCTTTCAGGAACAACTTCAGGAGTTTGTACTCTGGTACAAGGAAGAGGAGCCATTCAGTAAGGTAATGATGTTCCGCCAGCACTTTATTTTACAGTCCTGTTCCTGATGTACATACTATGTACTTATTATAGTAATTTCAATAACTGGGTAATAATTAGGTACTAACCATGAACCTACCCCTAAACCTTACCTTAACCAATCTAGTTACCTTATATTACCCAGTACTTTCTTAGGTAAGTACACAGACTGTAAAATAAAGTGCAACCGATGTTCTTTTATAATGTATTTGGCTTTTGCATCATCTATTTAATCAATTGCACATTATAGTTATATATAGACTGCTGACACAATTTTACATTTCCACCACCTTATGCACATGTAGGTGGTGATGGAAAAATTTTCCCCAATGGTTTTCATGCATCATAAAATTTCACAATATGCATGTGTAAAATTGTTACACATTTACAAAGAATCTTTTTTCCTAATAGTTTAAGGAATAGATCATCAAACAAATTAAACTGTTTTACAATTATTATTTACAATTATTTATTTACTTTCTAGTACTTTTTTTTTCAATTCTTTGTCCTCATTTCCTTAACCCGTATGCTGTTTTCTTCAGTGGAACAAATTTTTTGTAGCAAAAATAGCTATACAGCTCTTTAATATCTTATACTTTTAACATACTGTCTCTGTATTAAAAAAAATGTATTTAGTTACCACTTGTAGTACACTTGAACCCATAAGTATACTACAAGTGGTAACTAAATACATTTTTTTAATACAGAGATGGTATGTTAAAAGCATTTTAGTTCATATTCATGGTGTCTCAAAATAGCACAGTTGAGTACACTAAAATGTGCTTAAGATTATCTTAAGAAGTACTAAAGAAGAATTTATAGTATATTAAGTACAAAAAATAGAGCACTTTAAGTACATTATGGAAGTGTACTTTTTTTTTTTTCACCTGGGCTTACATATGATGGTTGACGTGCTCAGATGATTTTTTTAATTAAACAATAGATAAAAACAAGATATGTTTTTTTTTTTTTTTTTTTTTTAATATAATACTGATTATAGGCATCGATAGAGATCCATTTTCCATGCCGCTTATAGCTTACTAGCCTGAGTAAAGAGGTTAGGGGAACGTTATAATAACGTTATGGGAATGTTAAAATAACGTTAGAATAATGTTATACAAACCAAAAAAACTAACACTATAATAAACATTAAGAAAACTTTCCTGGCTAACCAAAAACAAACTTTAACTAAATAATGTTCTGGGAACCAAAAACAAACGTTCTGGGAACGTTGTAGTAACGTTATGAGAATGTTAGATTAATGTTACAGTAATGTTCTATAAACCAAAAACGAACATCATAATAACGTTAAAGGTGCAATATGTAAGAATTTTGCAGTAAAATATCCAAAAACCACTAGGCCAGTGTTATATATTTTGTTCACTTGAGTACTTACAATATCCCAAATGTTTGCAACTATTTGTAAATCGTGAGAAAATTGCAATTTTAACCAAGGCTCCGGGACGTGTGAGGAGTTGCCTGTCAATTGCGTCATACCCACGTTACCCTCGGTTTCTGGTTTTATTTTGTAGAAACCATGGAAACACCAAAGACGCTTTAATATATTACATGTTTTAATAGACAAGGGAACAATTGTTTGGTTACGTTTATAGACAGACTAATTATTGTTATATAGCTCAACACGTTTAGTCTTATTGTTTAAATCTAATTTTCTTGATTTTTTGTGAGTACCATGTTTTTACCATGCCTCAGAGAAAAACACTAATTTGTGAAGTAGCTAACATAGCATAATCAGATGCAGCTTTATTTTTAGTAACAGTAATACAGAATTTTCTCCATCATACAATACGTTTTAAAATTAATTGCATGCCATTTATCAACACAAGCCAAACAGCATTTATTATTATGATATTCTAAAATCGATCTCTTACTGCAGTGTGCAACAGTGTCTCACATCAGCCACCGAGCGAACGCAAAGAGTAACGTTATAACATCATTTTCAACACACTCAAATGTATCTAACATGATAAACAGAGCTGCGTTACCTCATAATCATGACCGGAAAAGCAGAAGCAGCGCCCACGACTGTGGCATAATAAAAGTTCCGCTGCTCGTGAGGTGTGTTGCGCAATCGCTCCAGCGGCCTCATTCAGCTCCCACATCACTCGGCCCTGCTCTGCTTCATACTACAGTAACGTTAATAATCGCATCCATGAACATGATTTCTTCCCGAGTCCTATCAAAATTGTTTTCCACCGGCTGTGATGTGAAGACCACATCTCCCAAGATTCCGCGCTCAAACTTGGCGTCATCAAGCTACGCCTTTGTTTTGAAAAGGCCTCTAGCGACCTCTAGCGGACAGAAAATATTACATATTGCACCTTTAAGGGAACGTTAGATTAATGTTAGAATAACGTTATACAAACCAAAATCTAACGTTCTAGGAACATTAAATTAACCTTAGATTAACGTTAGAATAACCAAAAACTAACGTTCTGGGTATGTTATAATAACGTTATGGGAACGTTAGATTAACGTTAGAATAACGTTATACAAACCAAAAACTAACATTCTGGGAACGTTATATTAACCTTAGATTAATGTTACAATAACGTTCTGGGAACCAAAAACTAAAGTTCTGGGAACGTTATTCTAATGTTATGGAAACGTTAGATTAACATTACAATAACATTCTACAAACCAAAAACTAACGTTCTGGGAATGTTATATTAACCTTAGATTAACGTTAGAATAACGTTCTGGGAACCAAAAACTAACGTTCTGGAAACGTTATAATAACATTATGAGAATGTTAGATTAACTTTAGAATAACGTTCTACAAACCAAAAACGTTATA
Organism: Mylopharyngodon piceus; assembly: GCA_039654765.1. Classification (NCBI taxonomy): domain Eukaryota; kingdom Metazoa; phylum Chordata; class Actinopteri; order Cypriniformes; family Xenocyprididae; genus Mylopharyngodon; species Mylopharyngodon piceus. The sequence goes on along the minus strand of CM077460.1, from coordinate 21,497,982 downwards.
ATAATGTTAAGGAAAGGTTTTGAAAGGTTAGAAAGCATGAAGCTTGTCAGTATGCCAGTTTGTCAGTCAAGTCTAAAGCAAGACGCAACCCTTAAATAGTCTGAGAGCATATAAAAATAAACAGTAATTAAATGACTTTTGAGTGATTCGTTAAAAATCACAGAAGCTTGAACGTGCACGCGTGACGTGCTAGAACAGACCTCATTGGTTCTCGTGCGTCACGCACATTTAAGCTGCTTCTTTACCTTTTAATGGAGGCTGGCAAACCAACTTGATGGTGCATACCATCACTTATTGCACAACACCTGTGTGGCAGCTGACGTAAAATAAAGGATCGGGCTTAGGAAAGCCGATACCGATCAGTTAAAAAGTGCTTAAATCGGCCCTGATACCGATCTTTGAGATTGACTCAGGACATTAAAACCCTAATTAAAACATTATTGCCTAATTTTGCAGGTGTTTGTGTCTACACTCACTCCACACATTGTCTTTTTGTACATTTGTCCGAGGTCTGAAGACTCTCACGCTCTCTGAAGTGGTCTGCGAGATGTACATGCTCAGCTTATAGCCTTCAGGAAGTTGAGATGGCCCGTTGGTACGCAAGATCATCTTGGACATGTCCTGCAAATCTGCCATCAAAAAAAAGATACATTTTTTAATAACAATTCATGGCATTTGAAGAGTAAAGTCTAATGTTAACTAAGCTAAATAGCTCAATACACACAGAAAAATACAACTATTGGGTGAAAATGTGCACCTAATTCAAATGTTTATGGATACTATTTTCTATGGATATTTTTCAGTACTGAATAAACTGAAGAGTTTGATTTAAATTGAAAGGTTGAAAGTATTCACTGAACTTGCAATGCGAAAAGGATTAATAATGAATGATTAATAAGGAATAGGGATGAGACGAGATGAGATGAGACACAAGATTGAGTTCAAGAGAATAAGACAAGATATTTACACAGTATTTTTAAGAAATCCTCAATGATGAAATTCATGACTAGAAAAAACAGTCTGCAGGTGCATGCATTTGAAATGTTTTAACTAATCATCTTGTAATGAATGTCATTTCAGTTCTACTTTCGGAGTATTAATTGTCATATGCAGTAAAAGACAACAATACTCAAGCACTGTAAAAGGTTTTTCCACAAACTCAACTGACTTGCTTCTCTCCTGTATGATTTCATATGAGTCTCTTCAGACCTTAGAACTGTACATGATTTATGAGCTTCTACAATTTTTGACCACCCAATTGAACTGCTTTCCACAAATTGATCATAGAAATAAAAACAGTATAAATAAAAATGAATAACACTGTTTTTGCAAACAATTAGTGCAACCATAATCAAAGTACTCTCTCAATATTCAAAGTGCAAATAGAGACCAAATTTTTCTTCAAGCATGATATAGAGCTAAGAGATAGTTACAACTACACAGCCCAGCCTAAGATAGCTTTCATATTGGGAGATATTTGCATGCATCAGGGAGCCGCTTTCAAATGGTGGGGTATTGAAATCGCGATTGAATGCGCGCTCGCGTTTTACTTTCGCTTTCTATTTCGTGATCGCAACACCATCTTACACCAGACCTGCCCAGACTCACCCGAGACTTTACTGATCTCATTATTCTCACTGTCCAGTTTCTTCTTGTATATGGTCTCGGAGTCACAGTTGACCAGCAAAACTGCACCGTGGCCATTAGGACCCCATTTCCAGGATGCCTAGACCCAAATTCCAATACTATTACACATTATTCAAATAAAATCTTGAATATCTACAATATAACTAAGCTGTTGGAACACACACACACAAAAAAAGCTATTTTGAAAGTCAATAAGGTTCACAAAACATTGGACCCCATTGACTTCCATTGTATTGACAAAAAAGAAAACGCAGACATTTTTCAAAATATCTTTTGTGTTTCACAGAAAGGTTTGGAATGACTTTTCAGTAATTTTTTTCATTTTTGGGTGAACTATCCCTTTAATATGCAAACAAATGTGCCTTTATCATGTCTCTAAGGCTTCTAATTCATGTAAATTAATCAACTAATTAATTTTATCAGACTTTTCAGCCCCATCTCCAAGCCAAGAAACAATGAGGCAAAAACAAATCTCCCAAATAATGATGATACAGAACAGATCGCAAGACTACCAGCAAACAAAGCTCACCTTGTTTGGATTGTTTTTCTCAACAACACCATCTCGGTCGGCATCTACGTCCAGAGATATCTCTGCAACAGAATAGAGACAATATGAGGCTTGCTCTTTCCTTCACAGTCCCACCAGCATCATGAGGCTGTTTATAGTTGCATCACAGATACTGGTTTATGTTATTCATAAATACGGGCATATGTCTTGCATGGTGAGACGTACCGACAGCGGTTAGATGCAGCACGGCGTCCACAAGAGTCTCCGTTTTCTCCCCATAGTACCTCACAGATAACTGAAACACATCCGATTCTTATAAACAAGCATGAGCTGGATCCTCATGACAATTATTGTGCAATTATTGCAGATTTATTCAAAGATTACTTGAGTGATTAATTTCAGTACTGTAATGATTGCATTTAAAAATGTACTAAATATATCCAGATTTCAAACTGACAGTGCTAGACAGTGTTGTGAAAGTGAGATGTTTCGGGTAAACCACAGCATGTGCATCAGACAAGTTCTTTCCTGTCTGCAGTTGTCAGTTTCTTTCAGTTCTGTTTGTTTTCTAAAGGACTATTATCTACTTTAGCGCAAAGGTTGTTCATACATCGAGAAACATACCAAAATGGAATCTGCCCACACAGAAACCTCCCCATCACATCCTCCTTTTCAATGTTTTTGTTAGTTTAATAATGCTTTCAGATACTATAGCGTAGTACTTTTGGCTCAATTTCAAACATTTATCATGTTTGAATCCATTCTGCAGAATTTTCCTCAAAATCAGCGTAGAGAAGGCGAATAAATTCCACAGATTCTTTCTGCATGTGCTGTACTCTGCTCTTAATGTTAATATTTTTTTAGAGCACAAAGGTGATTAGATGTAGGTACCTTGCTGTCAAATGCAGTCTCACTGACTGTGTCCATGGTTATGATGAGGATAGAGTTTGGGGTGAAGGGCTGCGGAAGGGTGTTTTTGTCCTTGGTCGGGGGCGTGACCTTGTAATACACGTTTGGGGTACATTTTATTGAGAAGAACTTGGCCTGTGGTGGGGCACACCTGTAGAGAGGATAGAGAAATACAGAGACACATTATGAATTTCATTTCATTGTAGAATACAAAGGTCATTTCTTGGTCCAAATACCTCTTCAGATAATCTTGTGCTTTAAAGGTGCAGTAAGCGATTTCTGAGAATCGCTGATGAACACTTGATATTTGAAATCAACCCAAACAAACACACCCTTCCCTTCAGTGCTCCGCTGCCAAAATGCATGAACACACAATGCAAGAGGGGATGTCTCTTTATCATAGCTAAAGCGAAGCATATTATATATATATATATATATATATATATATATATATATATATACACACATACACAAGCAAGAGCTCGTTGTTCAATGTTACTCGCCTATCGAGCAGAAACAACGCAACCTTGTTTTCAGGCCTTCTCGCTTAGATCTCTCCAGCGGTGTCAAGCTTTTCTAATATTAACGTGGGTCCTAAAGCTCTTGCCTGATCATAACCCTTCTTTTTCCAGTGATATTCCTCTGACCTTTTCTCTTTTGTAATGTCTTTCCGCCATCTCTCTTTCTACAGTCTTTCTTCAAATCTACCTCTTGCTTACTCTCTCTCCTCCCCCATCATGAGCGGACACGCCTGCTACTGCTGATTGGCTAAGCGTGTTGTAGTGCTCGGTCCGATCACCAGCGTTCCTCAGAAATCACTTACTGTACCTTTAAGGGTAAAAAAGGGGGATTGTATTGTATTGCATTTTAACACTAATTATTGCACCATTTTAAGCCTAATCATTTTTAATATACACAAAAGAGTGGTGCTGGGATTAAGTATTTTTGTAGGCCAAAACACGGAAACGAGTTCGCATTTTATGTTTCTTTAGAAACAAATCAGCATATTAGAATGATTTCTGATGGATCATGTGACACTGAAGACTGGAGTAATGATGCTGAAAATTCAGCTTTGCATCACAGGAATAAATAGTATTTTAAAATAGAAAACAGTTATTTTAAATTGTAATAATATTTCACAATATTATATTTTTACTGTATTTTTGATCAAATAATTGCCAGCTTGGTGAGCAGAAGAGCATCTTTCAAAAACACTGAAAGAAATCTTACTGACCCTAAACTTAGTAGTAAATGTTTGCGATATAATAATGCTTTCAGAAAGGTAACAAACATTTTGTTTGGCATTAAAAGCTTTGTACTCAATGTTGTGAAACTACAATATGGTTCTTAGAAAATTTCATGTAGAAATTTCTACATAAGAAAATCTGCTTGAGAAATTCACTTGAAAAAGATGATATCATTATGACAGTTTTTTTTTTTATTTACTGAAAAATACGATGATAAAAAGGATTGACTCATAACCTATGGACATCACTTAAAAACTATTTAGTAATATGCTATTTCAAGTAAAATCTAAAAGAGAGAACAAAAGTAAATTTCTGTTAAACCCTGAGAAAAGATCCTGTGAAAAAAAAAAAAAAGAGAAATTGACACTTTGGTTAGACAGTGTGAATGGATGTTTGACATGACAGAAGTATATGCTTTACTCCATCTAAACAATTTTACACACCATTAAAGGGTAAGTTCACCCAAAAATGAAAACAATGTCTTTAATTTCTCACTCTCATGTTGTTCCACACCCGCAAGACTTTCGTTCATCTTCAGAACACAAATTAAGATATTTTTGATGAAATCCGATGGCTCAAATTGAATGCCTCTATTGACAGCAATGTCACTGAACCTCTCAAGATCCATAAAGATACTAAAAACATATCTGAAACAGTTCATGTGACTGCAGTGGTTCTACCTTAAGCGACGAGCATACTTTTTATGCAGCAAAATTTTTTTTTTCAACAATATCTAGTGATGTTTACGAATCTTTTAATTCGAATCAGTGGTTCGGAGCGCCAAAGTCACGTGATTTCAGCAGTTTGGCAGTTTGATACACGCTCCGAACCACTGATTCGAAACAAAAGCTTCGAAGCTTCACGATGCAGTGTTTTGAAATCGGCCATCACTACATATTGTTGAATAAAGTCGTTATTTTGTTTTTTTGGCGCACAAAAAGTATTCTCGTCGCTTTATAATATTAAGCTTGAACCACTGTAGTCACATGAACTGTTTTAAATATGTTTTTAGTATCTTTATGGATCTTGAGAGATTCGGTGACATTGCTGGCAATAGAGGCTTCACCGAGCCATCGGATTTCATCAAAAATATCTTAATTTGTGTGCCGAAGATGAACGAAGGTTTTATGGGTGTAGAACGACATGAGAGTGAGTAATTAATGACAGAATTTTCATTTTTGGGTGAACTATCCCTTTAATTCATGTAGAATTATCATACATGCTGTTACTATGACCTCATATTTCATATTTATACTAGGTATTGTGACATGACACAAACCCAAATGTCATAATTACTGCATTAGATAATGGTTTATGAATAATACATTCAGGATTTAACTAAGACAACAGACACAGTATTGATGATTTTGTTAGGAGAGTGTCTCTTTCAGTATGGACTAATAAAAAATTGATAAAGTCTTCCAAAAACCTAAAGAAAAGAGCTATTAGTAGGTTTGGAAATCGATCAAAGACAATAGCCGACAGTGGAGGTTATAAACAGAAGTTCAGTGTTCAGTGATGAATTTAAATAATGTCGCAGCACAAGAAGTGCATTCATCCGCCTTTGGAACTGAAAGGAGAAATTCAACAATCCCACCTAAATTCCCCCAGCAAATATTCATCTACACAGAAGAACAAACAGATAAAAAGACAAATCTTCATAAAATTATGATAAACAGACCAATATCTGCAAATATTACAGCAGGCAGATTCAATTCTTTAAAAACTCAGTTGATGTTGCCAATGAATTGTTACAAACTTTATGAATAGAATTATAAAACAATAGGCCATTTTAACTGTAAACTATGTTAGCAAAATGTAATTATATTTGTGTCTTCTCTCTGCTATATTTCAACTGTTGGTCTAATCCATCAGACGGCCATTTTTGGGGACGTTGTGTTTAGATCGACTGTTTTTATGTTTGGGATCACAGAGTCTGTAATCACGTGCTTGTCAAAATAATAATAGTCATTTTCAAATGAATCCTTTTATTTTCTATTCAAACTCCTTAAACATGTTCCTTTGATCTAAATAAAACTCAGAAGTCAGACAGTAGTAAGCTTTAACCCTTTGCTTGATTTTTCAGAAATCTGGGTACTCGTATTATACAGTAGCATGTTTCTAAGTCAGTTTGACCCTTATTAAAAACATTGTTTAAAAAATACATAAAAGAAATCAAAATAAACAACTAGCAGAAATGCACTTCTGTAGCATGAAAACATACATTTTTATTTATGTCTTGTATGTTCGGGACTGACAGCCTCAGTCACCATTCATACTGTAGGAAACAAGATGCAATAAAAGTCAATAGGGACTGCGGCTGTCAGACCCTAACATTCTGCCTAACATATCCATTTGTTCTCCACGGAATAAAGAAAGTCACAGGGTTTTGAAACAACATGAATGTGAGTAAATGATATAAGGATTTTCATTTTGGAGTGAACTGTCCCTTTAAATATGCCTTATTAAAACAGACTGCTGTGTCTAATTCCCTTGAGCTCAGTCGCGCTCTTTATGAACGCGTCATGTGTTACTGTCCCAAAATAAAACAACGTTATAAGTATGAGTCTATTCGCATAATGCATGGAAATTAAACTCTCCCACCTGTTTAAATTCACCGTCAACTCCGTTCCGACAATGTATGTCGTCTTGGTCGGTTTCTCAGTGTCAATTGTAAGTGATCGGCGCGACACCATGATTGTTGAAGATGCGTCTTTCTTTCAAAGTGACTACAACAATTTACCTTTAATCTTTTATATACTTGAGATGTAACCGCGCCAGAGAGCCTATTGGTTGAACAAAAGCAGGTGGATGTCAAGGAAACTGGAAAGACTTCAACCGACTAGAAACGCCCACAACTCAGTGTGCAGCAGCACAGGCGACTCACAGCTAGAGGGCGCTGTTAACACCAGCGCGACTGAACTGAATTAACCCCTCAGGATACCAAACCCTTTTCTTCAATTTGCACGCAAATACCAATTAAAAGTAATTTAATGGTGATTTTTATATCCCTTTCTTTCATGGTGAACCGTGTGGAGGCTGCACAAACTGCCTTCAGACAAGCCATTATTTTTCACCCAAAATATAGGCCCTATTTGTTAGTGGGTAAACTTAATTTTATTACATTTAGAGATATAAATTATTTATATGCTATGGAGGAATTGCCTGCATTGGTCTGTTGCATAAGGAACATTGTCCATTTAAAGTGGTGTTGATATTGCACACCTTTTTTTTTTTTTTTTTTTTTTTTTTTTTTTTTTTTTGCATTAGTGTTAATTGTTAAAATATTTTTAGTATTATGACAAAATATTTACAAATATTTAAATAAAAAAAATCTACACTTTCAGAGACAAAATTGCTGATTACTTTTATTTTCTCATGTGGACATAACCTCTTCCGCTAGTAAGCAACCATCATGCCTATTAAAGTAGCCTATTTTTTACTTAAGTCTTTAATAAAAAAAAAATTTAAAAAATGCATTTAATGTTTAGAGATCATACCATAATTTTTATATTTTGCATTTGTATGCCTATGTATAATAAAAACAGCTCTAATGGGTATTTTTTTCCCCCACTCTACAATATAGGCTTGGCTACTACTGTTCCTCATTTCATGCAACAGCTGTGCAATTGTTTAAGAACACAATGGAGGAAAACAATGGATTATAATATTATATTATATTACCTACCTGTCTAGGATCACCTTAAGTTCCGTACCAACGACATACACAATTTGTGTGGGTGAACTGATGTCCAGTCGACAGGTGCGCTGATTCATGTTTGTCACATCTGACATCTTCTTTCTCTTTCGCAGACTCCGAGGTGAAGGGACTGAATGTGTTTGCTCCTGCGACATATCCATTGTTACAGACTAACACGTCCACAGGTCTTAAATAACCGTTTTCCCTGTGAAATAGGGGCGTATGATATAGCAGGAGATAAAAGACTTGTTCTCACCTGTCTAAAAACTTGCTCAAAGCTATTTTAAGGCATTTCCTAGAAAGAATTTCAAAGCCTACAAGACTGAACAAAGCAGTTAAAGATTAACAAGGCCTAAAGAATTAATCAGTAGCTCAGTAAAAATGGATATCTTTATTTACTCTTAGATATGTAGCTGGATGAGTCTGTAAGATTTAAAATGCTGTGATGCTGATTTACCTGCCTACATCAAACAGTATTATGCATGTTAAATACTTGGTGTCTGTGTAATATTATGATATTCAAAAGTATATGCATCTCTCTCTGAAAATCTGTGACCCACATGCTTGCAACTGCAAGTATAAGCAGTATTAGATTCAGTATCAGTTAATACCTGTTAATACCTAATAATAGAACACTTTAACTATTCTTGACATCACACAGTACCACTTCCTGTACTTTTTTATTAACTGTTTTTCTTTTTGTAGAACATATCCTTTTGTCTTTCAAATTTAAGTGAGTTAAAATATTTTAAGACCAAATGCAAACAGCTCACAGCAATATTTATGGTATTGTGTATTAAAGGTGTTCTTGCAGGCTGTTAATGATTTCTTTTTTTATTAGATGATTATTAGGTTTTATTGGACCTCAAATGTCTCATTTAGCCTTTACCAAGATACCATTTATGAGCCTTATCTTTTGATTTTCTTTACTTCACCAAATAATCTTTCAAAAAAAAAAAATACATATATATATATATACACACACACACACACACACTATTATTAGGCTATCTATCTCTATAGCAACATGCTAGCACTGTACTAAATCATGCTAGCAGCATGTTAAAACACGTTAGCACTGTACTAAATCATGCTAGCAGCATGTTAAAACACGTTAGCAATGTGTTATGGTAGAAACATACTAACAACATGCTAAAACCATATGTATACGTAGATTCCACATTTAACCGTTCCAGACATGTAGGCGCACCCCCACATCTTGGAACGTCAAGCATGTCATCACTCACATGTCACAACATAGCATAGCTTCTGGTTGTGAAAACGCCAAGAAACTGGCTAACCATTCTCAGGTGAGAATGGGTTGGTTTGTGTTTTTTTACATGTTTTAACTTAGTATTACAGGTTTTTAAACCATGGTAACTTTTTAATGTTGTGTTAGCTAACGCCTTCGTCTTGTTGTATTGTGTTAGTTTAGCAAAATCATCTGCTGAAGTCTATTGCAGATATAGATTTTCATACATGCGTCTAACTACGGTTGCAAACGCTTAGTCAAATCAGAGTGCTCACAGACCGGATTTGACTGTTCCAATATGCCGTCCGGCTTACGTATAGCGGCCCATAAAAACAGCCGCTAATGAGGCATCTATATATATAGGCTAAAACATGTTAGCAATGGGTTTATGCTGCCTTCACGTGCAATCGGAAATCTGATAATTCCCACTTCTGAAGCCGTGATTACGAGCTCATCTCATTCGCATCGAAATGGGAGGGCATTCATGTGCAATTTTTTCATGTGCAAACTCGTATTTATGATAATTCCGAGAACACGTGAAGGCAGCATAAATCATGCTAGCAACATGTTAGCAATGTATTAAATCATGCTAGCAAACATGTTGAAACATGAGAGCAATGTGCTAATTCATGTTATAATCATGTTAGCAATGTTTAACACATTGCTAACATGATTATAACATGAATTAGCACATTCTAGAAACACTAGAAACTAGAAACATGTTAGCAATGTGCTAAATCATGTTAGGAACATGTTAAATCATGCTAGCAATGTGCTAATTCATGCTAGAAACGCCTGCAATGTGCTAAATCATGTTAGCAACTTGCTAAAACATGTTATCAAAATGCTAACAACTTGTTTAAACATGTTAACAATGCGTTAGAACATGTTAACATTTTATTGACTTTCAGTAAAATCTTCAAACTTCAAGCTTTTCAAAGTTATTTCAAACTTTTAAGGCTTTGTCAAGTCAACATTAAAGTTTATCATCAAACTTTACTCAGTTATTATTATTTACATTTTATATACATTACTTTATTTTTTATTAAATTAATTTTTCATATTTTGTAAAACACTTATTATCTGCTTGCTCTACATGCATCAATAACCATGTGTCAAATAATTTATGATTAACCTGTCTGGGCAATTCTGGTATGAAAAGTGGATTATACCTGCAGGCTTCATTTCTGCACGCACTGTTAGACAGTAAATCTGTCTGTTTATGTCAAGTTTTTGTGTTTTTTTACACTAATAGAACCCAATTTAAAACATGCTTTAGCTAGAAGAACCTTTTTTTATTTCACTATTTGTTTTTAATTTCAACCAATAGTTGCTTTCCTTTATATTGGCCTAAATATAAATGTCTTACACAATATAATACAATAGTTGTAATATACTAAATAGAATATAAAGATAAACTAAACTGAAAAAATGTATATGGTAAATGGATCTTATAACTTTGTTGTTATATCATTGGGCACAATATATTACTGATGTCAGCATGCTGACATAGCTTAAAAATATCTCATCTCACTATAGTGTCTAATTTATACTTTGAGTTACATCGAGAGTGTAGTCAGAGAAATGGCCCTTAGCACATACATATGAGTTAGATCATTTCAGTGTTACACATCAATAAATAAAATCTTTTTCATAACTTCATATTTCAAACTATGTTGCTGTGGGAATCACTCTAAGACAGCAACCAATCAGATGCATTATTATTTTTTTAATCTTTTTATTTTGGTAACACTTTACAATAAGGTTTTATATGTTAACATGAACTAACAGTGAGAAATACTTCTAAAATTTTTATTAATATTAGTTCATGTTAATTTTAATATTTACAAATACATTATTCAAATTAAAAGTGTTTCTGTTAATATTATTTAATGGGTCTCGGCTACATTAACAATGATTGTTGTATTTTTATCAACTAACATTAACAAAGATTAATAAACAAGTGTTACCTTAATTTCTTTATTTAATTTGAGAAAATCAACATTACATCTTTTACATAGACTACATTAAATATTTTTTAAAGATGTTTTTGAAAATGACAGTACTGTGCAAGTACAATTCTGTTATAAAAAATAAAAAATGTACACATAAATATCAAATGAATTTAAATATGATTTACATTTTAACACCTTTTAATAAATTTATTACAGAGGGGAAGTTCTGGGTAGGAGGAAAATCTAACTTCATAATTAGAAAAAAGTAATTAAAAAGACGCAATCAGATTGAAAGGCTGTCATAATATGCGCTTTAAATTAATAAATAATCACTAGAATAACTGTTTTTAAAACCAAACAAAACTTGAACAGTAGTGCAAAACTAGAGAAACAGTGAAAAAAGTAAAGTTTGATGGATTTGTCGACTGGCCAATGACGTGAGGCCTCCAGCAGTACGTGACAGAGGGGCGGATCACGTGTCAACGGAAGAAGATGCTTTTGTTTTTCCTTGGGAAAAAAGTCGAGGAACAATGTTTGGAAAGGCGATTTTTCAGTTATATCATACATTTTTCTCAAAAGAACAGTCGTAATCTCATATAGGACATGAAATCTTTTGGGATATCTGAACTACATTTCCACATCTTGAAGCTTGTTTGACGCTCCATTTGGGAATTCTTGAAGCTGCAGAGATTTGCAAGGCGGAAGAAGGGAATTTCGAAGGGACGAACTGAGAGAGCCTAGTGATGGCTCCGGATTAATTTTATGAGAGCTTTGCAATGTTTTTCAACTTAATTCGGATTCATATGAAATCAAATGTATATTCTAAAACACAGATTAATCTCTGTGTCTCATTAATGCATAATTTGCATTGATCATTTGCGATCAAGAAACTCAAAATGGCGGAGGTCTGGCCCATCCCCCAGGCCCTGTTCCTGCTCATAGTGAGTGTCGTGGGCCTGGACACTTGTCCTTCTCCCTGTACGTGTTCTGGTGGTCCAGGTTCAGCACAACTGCTGGATTGCAATAGGAAAAGACTGACTTCTGCAGCTCTGGAAGCTCCAGCCTGGATCACCCATGCGTGAGTAATTGAGAAGTTGTTTACATTGCCTGACGATCAGTCTGCAGGGCTGCACATGTGCACAATACTAACGCACCACTGACAGTTATTCAATTTTAGTAGTATTTATTTTTTGTTTATCAAATATTGTGCTGTATCATTGGTTTACTTTACAAGCTATCAATATTTAATCTTAATTTTTGTCCATATAAATAACAACATCTGTACCAAATTGCATGTTTTCTCGCTCAGTTTTGGCCTCTGAATAACATTGAGGTGTTTTCCTCCTCGAGTATGAGCTCTATATTCTTATTATATCATACTTCAGTATATGAGCAATAAAAGACTGACGAAAATTATACAAAACATAAAACACGTATGGAAATTTAGATTTTCTTTTATGTTTTGTCTAAAGGTTCAATAAGCTTTTCCAATTCAAAACATTACATTTTTCTGACTATTATCTCATATGACAGGCTTTATATGTTTAATTTAACTGGAATTTTAGAGAGAATTTAAACAGTAACTTTTGAGGTTTACTGTAGGTACCTATGCATTCAGCTACCTTGACATATCTTCTGTTTATCCTTTTTTTTTCTCTCCGTCTTGGATTTTAGTTAAGTTCTGTTTACTATTCCTAGTTTAGTTTGGTGTATAGTTTAGTTTGCTTTGATATGTTGTAACTAAAGCTTTATTAAAGCATGCAATGGTGTGAAAAGTCTTTTTACCAGATCTGAAGGTGCAAATTATAGGCTTGACATTTAATCCCCCAGTCTTAAATATTTGGTTACACACTTGTTGCCATATTACTTTTTTATATGAATACAACCAGATAAGCCTTTTGATATTCCTTTAATCTTTTTCCTCAGTTTTCGGGTTAATAATAGGCATTATTGTTATGTAAAGGTTTTTTTTTGTTTTGGTGACTGCTTTTTCAGTTTTTAATAATTTGCTCTGTGTGAATGTAGGTCTATGAATCAGAATGAACTTACAGCGGTGCCTTTTCTTGGAGATGCCTCGTCCAACATTACTGTGCTGTCACTGTAAGTTTTCTTCTACGTTCATCCTTTTTCACTCTTTACTGCTGTTTATAGCTCACGAAATTGCTCCAGTTGCTTATAATAAATAACATAGCAGATAAGGCATTGTAACTGAAGTGAAACAGTACATGGATTGTGTGATTGTTCACTTTTTTACATTTCATTAAGAGTGAATGATCATATAGTACATATGTAACCATCTGTTGTTTATTTTCAGTGTTCATAATCGAATCTCTGAAGTCATGGCAGAGCAGCTGTTGTCATATTCATCTCTGGAAAGTCTGGACTTGAGCTCTAATTCTATATCTGAGCTTAAGGCTGGATCATTCCCTCCCATGCAGCTGAAATACCTGTGAGTTTTTCATTTTTTGCCCTTGTTTTTGTTCTTGGGCTTGTCTGAACTGTGCACTTTGGTAAGACTGTAGTGAACTTCTAAGTAGATTAAGGGGGCTTTTACACTGGGGTCGTTTGCTGCGGTCCGAGCCCGGGCGCGATTGTTCCTGGTGCCCCCTGTAGCGTTGTTCTGGTTTCACACTAAACTTTATTCTATTGAATCCTGGTGCGTTTGTGTTCATCTTACATCATCACAAACGTGCACGGCACATGATAGAAAACAGAACGCGGGTCAATAAACTGTTTTTTTTTATTAATTTGGTGCTTTTATGTGCAGCAGAGTAAACGACACTTGGGTGCACTGTATGTGCGTTGCATGTAGACTGCTTTCTGCTGCTTGCAAACAGACTATTTTGAGGAGACAGATGATTACCGTTTATTTGCCGCTCTGATTGCACTCGCAACGCGCGAATACACTGCAAGCTAACTCTCGCTCGAATCCAAGGTAAATCATTAACACTATCATCTCTTACATGTGTTTTTTTTTTTTAAGTAAATACATTGTAATGGCTAAAACGCATGCGCAGGTTACTTTACTTCATGAAACAAGTGCGCACCTGAGTCCGTGTTGCTTTCATATTCACGCGAACCACAGTTCGAGTGCAACCGAACTCAGACCACCTCCTTCAGGTAGTCTCGGGTTCGGTACCCCGGTGTGCACGCGGGTTCGCACTAGCTTTCACATTAGAGATTTTTCATGCGAACCGTGCCCCGCTTTGAACTAAACTGCCAGTATGAAAGCCCCCTGAGAGAGCTTTCTGAAGAAGTTATCTTCTACACTTCAGTTAGGCTATCAGTTTGACGACTCAAATGTCGTCAATTGTTGATTTGATCTTTGTTTTGTCATTGAATAATGGGCATTTTTCTTGGAGTTTCTGATTACATTTGAGGTTCATGGATATCTGTCTGTTTCCTTTCTCCATCACAACAGCAACCTGAGCAAAAACAAGATAAGTTCCTTAGAGCCTGGCTGTTTTGGAAACATCAGCTCCCTTCTGGTGTTGAAGATAAACCAGAACAGACTCTCTCTGCTGCCTGATAAAGTCTTCACCCTCTCTCAGCTCCAAGTCTTGTGCGTATTCATGGCTAATGAATTGGATGTTATTGCAGTGCTCAATTAGATTGTATCTGACAGAATTACTGCTTTCTAAATGCAACTGATATTATCAAGCGGGGAGTTAATTTCCTTGTTGTCTTGTCTCTCTCTGATTGTTAGTCCCATGGTTTAGATGTTCTCATTGTAATGTGCCCCTCTTCATGTTTCCGTCACTTTTCAGAGAGTTGAGGCGCAACAGGATTCGTGTGGTGGAAAGTCTCATTTTCAAAGAACTGAAGGCTCTTAAATCGTTGAAGATGCAGCGCAACGGCATCACAAAACTGATGGATGGAGCTCTCTTTGGTTTGGAAAACATGGAGGAGCTGTGAGTCAATGCTTTTAGGATTTTTAATTTTTTTTTTATTTTAATTATTATTATTATTATTTTTTTTTAGACATCTTTATATACATATACATACATATATATATATATATATATATATATATATATATATATATATGACATTGCATTTGTTCTCCATCACGAAAGTTTATTATTTGCATGCGTTTTAAAGACTGGCCAGTTAAACTTTTTATTTCGCGTTCTGTTCTGACATAAGCTTTCTGAACGCGTACACCCAAAGTGTGCGCACAGTGGATGCCTGTCTCACAGCGTGTGAGTACTGAACTAAGTTCTCTTTCGCGTCTTATTGCGCTTAAACTGTCAAATACACACAAGGTTTATTTGTAAGGCAAAATTTTTTGTAAGGAAATTAGTTTGGCTGTATTGCTTGGTGGCTTGCAAAATAGTTTTTAAAGCCAACATGAAAAAGAATCATGATTAATAAGATCGAGGATCGTGATCCTGTCTGGAAAAAACAAAATAATGATATGATATTTTTGCAATATCGTCCATTCCTATATATTTAAATGAGACTTGGTTTTAGTAGTATTTTTTTTTTTTATTTATTTTTTTATTTTAAACCATATATCTAAACCTTAAAGTGGAGGGTTGATTTAGATGTTTAATTCAGCTAATTTATAATTAAGTTTCTGTTCCACATGAGTCAAAGCAGTGATTTATAGGTGATGTGTTCTGTTGATGTGTCCTTTTCCAGAGAGTTGGAGTATAATAATTTAACGGAGCTGAATAAGGGCTGGCTGTATGGACTGCACATGTTAAGGATTCTGCGTGTCAATCAGAACAATGTTGGACTCATTCGAGCCGATGCCTGGGAGTTTTGCCATCGCTTGGAAGAATTGTGAGTGACTTCAGCCCTGACCTAGAACTTTTATCCTATATGTAATAATGTAATGCAATTTTTTTTTTTTTTTCTAGAAATGCTTGGTCAGTCTTTGTTTTCTGAGTGTAATGCGTGTTTGTGTGTGTGTGTTTGGTTTCCAGGGATTTGTCTTTCAATCACTTGAGTCGTTTGGAGGATTGGGTGTTTTCTGGTCTCAGTCTCCTGCAGAGTCTCAACTTGGGTGACAATCAAATCACACACCTGGGAGAAGGAGTGTTCAGCAGCCTGGCTAACGTCCGTACATTGTAAGATAACCCACATTCCCCTTCTGTCTCTCATATTATACAGGTCTTTGGTAACACTATAAAAAGTCTGTAGTTTATATGCAAAATGCATTATTAAGAATTTTTTTTCTGTTGTGCCGGTCAGGACAGTTGTCCAGATTTTTACTTGCCCTCCTAACATTTTCACACATCCTACTACAAAAAATAAATATATGTGTCAACATTTAATTTTCATTTTCATTTCACAATAAAATTATAAATAGTTTATTATGTTTTGTAATTTGCAGTAATACATATATTATTACAGTTATAATTTAATGTAACTCTGGGACAGCTATAAGTTATAAACACAGCAATAAACACTTTTCATGTAAAATGGTGTACTGATTTTTCTGTAATGTATCTTCTTATCACGTTCAAACATGCCCATATTTGCTCACAGATGAAGACAGAACAGGTGTGTTTATATGTGTACAACTGATTTAATGAAAATGGAAGTAGCATATCTCTATAAAATAAGATAAAGCCCATAATTACAAATAATACATTCTATACCTTTTGTTTGAGCCCTATATAAGTCCTTTTAGCTAAGTTTCTGTGTTGCAGCTCACCTCGTGGGAAAAGAGCACATTCAAACATGCCCACCTCTTGTAACCTCCGCCACGTCTCTTTGGCACGGTTGTAAAAAGATGCCAGCCTTTTACAGCCAGCAGTGCGTGAAGACAATCTCACAATACTCCCACGTACCGGCCTGTCTGTACAAAACCCCCTGTTATACATGAAAAGCATACATTGAGCTGAGCTGCCGTTGAGACTTAAAACCTTAATTCTCTGTTTGTAGAAGTACAGTCTCTTAAAGAAAACAGCTCTGACATTTAGGCCTGGTTTCACAGACAGGGCTTAGATTAAGCCAGGATTAGGCCTTAGTTCAATTAGGATATTTAAGTAGCTTTTATAATCGTGCCTTAGAAAAAAAAAACATTACTGGTGTGCATCTTGAGACAAAACAATGGCATTGACATATTTTAAGATATGTCAGTGCAAGTTGCTTTCAGTTAAAACTGCTCAAACATGCATTTTAGTCTAGGGGTTAAGATTACAGAAAACATTCTACTCAGCAGCAGTTGGAAGTTTGCTAACATTCTGATGGTTATCTTTTTTCTGTTTTTTTTTTATTCCAGGGACATCCGTAATAATGAGATATCTCTTGCCATCGAGGACTTCGTTAGCATGTTTGTGGGTTTGAAGAGGCTGAACTCGCTGTAAGTTTGTTGGTGGATACGAGCTGTTTGATCTGACTCAGAGATGTGAAGTGTGGCTTGACATAAGCGTATGTGTGTTTTCCAGAGTTTTACAGAATAATAAAATCAGGACCATCACTAAGAGGGCGTTCGAGGGTCTGATGGAGCTGGAGCATTTGTGAGTCTCTTTTAGCCTTTAGTTTTTTTGGGAACATCATGTTACTAAATGCAGTAATATAGAAATCCTTTCAGATATTGTTCTGAAATATTCACCAAAAAGAAGTCTGTTGTTTTCAACGGGAGATTCAGTTATGACATTTTGATATACATTACAAGGTCAAGAATTTTTAAAAATGAAACAAGATATAAAACATGCATTTAAAAAATAGAATTTTCACATCATGCAGACTTTTTTTTTTTTTTCCCCTGTGATATTTGAAAGTCACAGTTATAAGCAATACAGTTGCAATAGACCATTATCACACTTCCTGTTTCCGGTAAGCGAAGCAGTGTATCGCTATTTCCGGTCCCATCGCAGCACAATCAGAACTAATGGCTGAATTCTTTCGCCGGTGTTACTGCAGCGATCCGGCGGCTGTAATTCTAAACAACGACACACTTACTTCAGTTTTCACGATTTCCCGATACAACAAGAATAGAGGAAAGCATGGGTGAGACTGATACGGTTTGATGAAGATCATTCTTTTAAAATAATATGCGGCGCATACGTTCGTGTGTAGAAGACCTATGCATTTCCAAACTGAGGATGTTTACATCTCATATCTTCAACCTGCTGGAATGTTCCTATAAATATATTTCCCTTAAATGTGCATTCTGAATAATAAAATAAATGTTTTTCCCAACTAACCTGCTGCAGTCCAGTGCTCGTCTTTTTATTAACAGTGTTTTTCTCTTACTGATCGTATTTTATACCTGTTGAATTTACATTTTCAAATTAATTTGACTGATGAGCTCTCTTACGAAAATTAACCATGGTTTTTTTTATTGAAAAAATTTAGTAAGCATGATTTTTCACAGGTTGATTACTACTTGTATTACCACAGTTTTACTACAAATACCATGGTTGATTTGTGGTTACCATGGTTTAACTATAACCATTGTTTTTTGGATTTACTTGTAGTAAAACCATGGTTAATTTTCATAAGAGCAGTATTTAAAAAGATGAATGAATGTACCTTAACTGCCTTAAAGAAATTTAATGATGTGTTAATCTTAATCAGAAATACGTTGACAGCGCGACTGCTTCATATTAATTATGAATTTTGACATGTTGTGAATTGCATACAGTGAAATGATTTTCAATGAAAAATGACGCAGAATAATGACTAAAATATTTAATTCAAATGAATAAATATGTTCATTCTGATCTCATTCATCAAGTCTCACACACACTGCAGCGTTGCTGTTACTAGTTAAGACGAGCACTGACACCGTGTGGTGAAATAATCACGTATGTTTACAAGCCACGGCTTTCTCAGATAAATTCTGTACACCGCAATCAGCAAAATATCTCTTCTCCTGTCTCTGAAAATGTCCGGATTTTGACATTATCCTGCAGAGGCGTTTATTCAACTAGGTTAACATCACATTGAAAATAAACATAACCGGAAGAATCGATGCACTGCTTCGACGAGCACTTCCGGTAATCAATTCCGCTGTGATAAAGGTCTATTGCAAAGTAAAAAGCCTTTTTTTAACACAGAAATAGGCTTCTATAACTCCACAGAGCTACAATTTTCCTTTATTCAATTAAAATCAAGCATCAAAACTTTATAAAAAATAAAAGGATAACACATTTTAAACCCTTTTAAACTCTGACCCCATAAAATAATTTTTCAGTCTGAATATAATTAAGATTTTGATAATAGATATTATTCTAAAGCAGCTTATATTGGCTAATTTCATTAAATTCACCAGTGTTATGCTGTTCCTATTTGCATTTGTGCAGTTACAATGTAAAGACAATATGATCCAATCCTTTTCATTATTTAACCCAACACAAAGACCTCCTGTTTTGTACTGTTCCCATATGAATAATCTTTTCGAATTTGTTCTGCAGGGACCTGAGTAAGAATGGCATCATGTCTATTCATCCTGATGCTTTCACTCATTTAAAACTTAAAACACTGTAAGTGATTGTTTACTTTCTACAGACTGTATGTATTTAATTAATTTTTTCGGTGTCTATGCATTTTACATAATATATTTTTGTTGCATTTATGTCTGAAAGGATGGTGTTTGTATGTTAGAATAATGTGTTTTACCTGTATTCTCAATAATGCATGTTTTGTGGTCTTCCTCAGTGATTTAAACACCAGCAGTCTCCTGTGTGACTGTCAGCTGCAGTGGTTGGGCCAGTGGTTGACTGACAGCCACTTCCAGCAATCCTGCACCGCCATCTGCGCTCATCCCGCCTCCCTGGCAGGATCTAGTGTGCTTGTTGTTAAACCGGAGGAGTTTGTCTGCAGTGAGTGACCTGACAGTTACCTCATGCTTTCTCTTACAAAAACACTTTTTTTTTTCACAGCTCTCTAATGAAATGTCTTCGATGTGTCTTGTGCCATTTAAAAAAGCAATTTTATGATTGTTAAAAAGTGAAACTTTAAATATAAAAGCTATTAGCTGTTTCTTGTATTAAGATCTTTTTATTTTGGTTTCACTTGCAGATGACTTCCCTAAACCCCAGATCAGCGCTCACCCCAAGACTGCTGTGGCCTTACGCGGGACCAACATCACTCTGAACTGCTCTGCGTTCAGCAGCAGCGACTCTCCCATGAGCACCGCCTGGCGCAAAGACGGAGAGGTGCTGTATGAAGCTCAGGTGCAGAACTACGCTCGGTACCAGGATCACCGCCTCCTCTACACCACCGTACTCCACCTGCTCAACGTCAATTTCACCGATGAGGGCCAGTACCAGTGTGTGGTCTCCAACCATTTTGGGTCCAACTACTCCACCCTGGCCAAGCTCACTGTTAATGGTTAGTGCCTCATGGAAATTGATTGTTACAATTTTCTTACAGGTCTAGAGGAAGTGATTTGTATGGAAGCTTGTTTCTGGCATGGAATGAAAAAAATAAATAAAAAAGATAATTGCGACTTTTTTCTCGCAATTGTAAGTTTATTTATTTTAAAAAATCAGAATTGCAGTATATAAACTCACAATTGGAAGGGAAAAAAGTCAGAATTGAGAAACTCACAATTGTGAGGAAAAAAGTCAGAATTATGAGATTAAAAAGTCAGAATTACCTTTTTTTTTTTTGTTTGTTTTTTATTATAAAATCATACAACTGTGTTTCACACTTTTGTCTGGTTTTGATCTAGTTACGGAATTAAAAGTGCCTGCTGGTGGCAGATTGTCAACTAATGGACTTTTTTTATTGGCATATTGCTAAAGCACTATGATCTCTCCAATGCTTTAAGCTGTTTGCCATTTGTTTTTTCCCTCCCCTTATTTTCCCCTTATTTCTCCTTGGTTGTTATCAGAGCTCTGTCAGTTTTTAATTTTCCATGTCTGTTGAACAAACATAGCAGCCCTCTGGGATGCCAGACCTCAGCGATATAATTATTCTGTTTATATCAGTTCAGGATACTGATGGAAGGGTGGATTTGTAACCTAATAATAGAATGACAATAACAGAAACATGATACTCAAAGTAAACAATGTAACGGTGCTGTTTAGGGTTTTGATTGGCCAATGGCTTGCTTGTTTTTGTTTACTCAGAAGATGAATTCTGTTGTTGCATTTCATAAGTTGAAAATGATGATAATATTAGTTATTTATTGTTGGTATTATATTTGCTTTTTAGGCAGTTTCCTACATAAATTTCCTTACATAAAATGATTTTAAGGCTTTAATACATATTGCACAAGGTAGAATAATATGAAAATACAATTATTTGAATTTTATTATAGTGTTACATTTCTTTTATTTTGGCAATTTCCTTACATAAAAGTACTCCATCATACTTTTAAAGATGAATTACTACAATAGTGGAATTACTATTGTACATGAAAGAAATCATGGTAATACAATGGTGCAGTTTTGTGTTGTAGTCACATTTTTCGAGATATTTTCCAGATATTTTTAGGACTTTCTGGAATTACTTGTGTAAAGCAGTGAAAATAACTCACTAATGGCTTTTCCCAGAGCTCCCCACCTTCCTGAAGACACCCATGGATCTGACCATCCGCACTGGTACGGTCGCTAGGTTGGAGTGCGCTGCAGAGGGACACCCGACACCCCAGATCGCATGGCAAAAAGATGGCGGTATCAATTTCCCTGCTGCCCGTGAAAGAAGGATGCATGTCATGCCAGACGATGACACTTTTTTCATTGCTAATGTGAAGGCGGAGGATATGGGTGTCTATAGCTGTACGGCCAAAAACGAGGCAGGCAGCCTGTCAGCCAATGCCACTCTTACTGTGCTAGGTATTGTATTTTACTATGATGTAATACCATAAATGTTCTTCTGAATTATTTATATTTAATAATAATTTATTTAATAATTAAAATCTGGTCTTTTTGATAGAAACCCCATCCTTCCAGCGCCCTCTAGAGGACCGTAACGTCGCCCGAGGTGAGACTGCTGTCCTCCAGTGCATAGCTCGTGGTAGCCCCGCTCCCCGCCTTAACTGGACCAAAGATGACGCCCCATTAATACTGACGGAACGTCACTTCTTCGCCGCAGCCAATCAGCTCCTCATAATCGTAGATGCTGGCCCTGCTGATGCAGGGAAATACACATGCATTATGTCCAACACGCTGGGCACAGAGCGCGGCCATATCTACCTCAGTGTCTCGCCCTCGGCCAACTGTGACCCGGTGACCAGCGTATATGGTCAGGATGGATGGACAACGGTTGGCATTGTTGTGATGGTGGTCGTTTGCTGCGTCGTTGGCACCTCGCTCGTGTGGGTCATTGTCATTTACCACATGAGGAGAAAGAGTGAAGACTACAGCATAACAAATACAGGTCAGTAGACAATTCTGCACCAATCAGTTTAAACATTTAAAATTAAAATAGTATAAACAATAAAAAAATAATTCTCATTTTTTTTAGGGGTTTTTGAAGATGTTATCCAGTTGATAGACAAAATTAATAGAAAATAATGCCTAGTAGTAGGGCTTTCGTGATTATGAAATTTTGGTTGGCTAATAATTAGCAGAGATAATTAATTTAACAATTTGAAAGTCTATTTTAGTCATGTTAGTAAGAATAAACATGATTTCTTTTAAAAAATAATTTTAGTGTTAAACAAAAATTGCACAGGATAGAATAACATGAATAATATACTTTATAAAATATAATATACTTTATTTAAATACATTATATTCATTAAATATTATAGAATTTAAATATAATTTTTACTTAAATTTCGTAAATATTTTAATATTTAAAATGTCTCTTTTTGATCCGCTTTAAATGTGATAAGGTTTAAGTAGGTTTAAGTAGATTGTTTGAATATAATATTATAGTAAAGAAAATTATTCATAATCCATAATCACGTTGCATGCAGTTATCTTAAATAATCACAAACAGGATATTACACAATAAATGCGACAGCTCTACCATGTAATTGCAAAAGGCATTATAACAGTTTGTAACAATCTTAGAAATTTATGCACAAAAATTACAAGTTTAATGTATACATTTTTCTGTTGGTGTATTCCAGATGAGATGAACCTACCAGCGGACATTCCCAGTTATCTCTCATCTCAGGGTACGCTGTCAGAGCCTCAGGAGGGCTACAGTAACTCAGAGAACGGAAGCCACCAGCAACTCATGCCCTCTCATGCTAATGGTTATGTCCACAAAGGCACCGATGGTAATATCATGCTGTGCTCCTTTAGCAAGTGTTTATTTCTTGATAAAGGCTATAAAATACAACAGAGATCAAATTTGACAACTCATTTAGTTTCTACACGAGTCATTATAATGGATGTTGTGATGTGTTTCAACAGGAGTATGTTATGGTGAAGTGAGCAGTGATGTTGATCCAGACGCTAATGGAATGCTGGGTAGTCATGTGGGCTCTTTCTTTGCTGGACGTAGCAGCTTCCATCGGAGCGAACCTAGAGAGGGACAGGCAAATGTCCCCAATGGTAACGTTATGTTTTAAATTTTATAAATTTGTATTACTTAATTTGCTTAAATGAATTTTCTGTCATAATTTACCCACCTTCATGTCATTACAAAGTCAGCTGTTTGCCTCACCAGTTGACCAGTCAACCATCCTGACTCCTGTTTGTCTTTTTAGGGGGTGCGGGCCCTCTAGTCATCTGCTCAGACTGCTACGACAACGCCAATATCTACTCGCGCACGCGTGAGTACTGCCCATACGCCTACCTGACAGAGGACGACCCACTTGTGGCTCAGATCTCTCGGGACGGACACCAGAGCGGCCATCAAGAGCGGGATCAGCACACAGACACGGCACTGGAGAGTTTTATAAGCCAGCAGAACGCCTCTGTGTTCCTTACCAACCATGAACCACGACTACCAGCGTCACAACATTATAGCACTGGTGAGATGAACACCATACATAGATAAATGATAGGGGTGTAACAATACGATGTTATATCGAGATATTGCGATATAAAAATGTGATATGTATAGTTGATGTAAACAATATGACTTGTGATATAGTTAGTTTTATCCAAGGCTCAACTTACTGTATTTATAAAGTATAATTCACCCAAAAATCTAAATTCTGTCATTGTGTACTCCCCCTCATGTTGTTTCAAACCTATAAGATTTTCGTTCAACTTCCAAACACAAATTGAGATATTTTTTTATGAAACCTGAGGGATTTCTGTCTCTCGTCTCCATTTAAAATCCATTCCCTTAAAACTTAAAAGATCCAAAAAATGTCATAAAGGCAAAGTAAAAATATTCAATCAAGTAGTCTAATGATCCAAATCCAAGTCTTCTGAAAAGACACGATGGCTTTATATGATGAACAAATTTACAACGACGCACATACTGTAATAAACATGGATGTTCAAATGCATTTGTGATCCGCAAAAATGACATGAGAGTGAGTGCAAAATTAAAATTTTTGGATGAACTAAACATTTACAGTTTGGGAATGGTCATTTTGACACGCTTTCTTGCGATTAGAACTGTCATTGATCATCTGAAGCGCATATGCTCTGGAACGGCACTCCTCAAAGTGAAAGCGCAAACATCATTTAAATCACCATATCACATTTAGTTTTAGTAGTATGATCATTCAAAGCGTTTTAGATGGTTTATTCTTATATGTGTAGTGCATTAATAGCGGGAGAGGCGAGACATAGCGAGCACCGGGAGAGTCTGTGCGTGCGTGGCTTGTCTGTGTAAGAGATCCAGCTAATGCCTGCATTAAAAGTGCAAGTACTGCGTGAGGGGAAAAAAATGAAAGTTTAGAGTTTCAGTGACAGTACTACATTAAACTACTTATTATTGCATTATTATACTATAATAATGCAATGGGGGAATATTTGTGGGTCCTGATGATAATAATAAAATAATAATAACATTATTTAGATAATAATAAAGTAATAATAATAAAAATAATCTCTTTATAGGCTTAAAATATTGATACGTATCATGAGTTCAGTATCGAGATTTGTATCGAATTGTGATATGAGTGTGCCGTTACACCCCTAATAAATCACATTTAGTAATGCACCTCATTTCAGTCTAATATCCTGTTAATATCCTTTTTACCATTGCTTTCTTACTAAACTAAGTGATGTGCCCACCTAGGCAATGTTTTATGCTTTTATAGGCTTTATTCCAAAAATATACAGTTAAGCTGCCTATAAGATACTTTGTATTGGCCCAGATTTAAGAGAGCATTGTGAGTATCATTTGCGTATGAAGCAATTCCAGAATGAAGTGTGATTTAAATAAGAGATAAATGAGAATGTCTTTTCAGGCAAAGAAAACCTAAGTAAAATAAAATAATTATATTTCATTCCTTTTTAAATGTTTAAATTTGACAAGTTTGGGGTTTTGATGTTTTTGAATGATGTGTTTTATGCTCACCAATGCTGCATTTATTTGTTAAAAAATACAGTAATATTGTGAAATATTATTACAATTTAAAAACAATTCTATTTTAAGATATTTTAAAATGTAATTTATTCCTGTGATGACATTTTCTGAATTGACTCCAGTCTTCAGTGTCACATAATCTTTCAGAAATGATTCTGATATGCTGATTTAGTGCTCAAGAAACATTTCTTATCAATTTTAAAAACAGTTGTGTTGCCTAATGTTTTTGTTGAAACTGTGATGGAGAAATCATAGAAAGTCTTTGACCAGGATTTTTTGGAACCTTCTATTTTGAGTGTTTTTAGGTGTTATTTTGTTTGCATGATGAGCACTAGTTGTGTGGCATGTTAACATGTTTGCTTTAGAAGGTGTCTGTCTGTGTAAACCATTTTCACAATCTCTATTTTTCTTGTCTCAGATGTCCCAGGCAGATCATTTTGGGATGGTGAGGAAACCCATTCTTCCATCCTTGCCCAGGCCTCAGTGACTGTACACAAGCCCCCGACGGGTCTGTCCGCTGGGGACAGCCGAGAGGAGAGGAGGGGGGCACTGGAGGAAGGCTCATACAGGACTAACTCACAGGAAAGCGCCTCTGCGCCCACATAAACCCCAGCCAGCCCTGTCTTCCCCAAACATCACCACCTTGTCCTTCAGTCACCTCCCAGTGCCCTCAGCCCACTACCTCCTTGGAGAAGCCTCATTATCTGCCAAATGAAATGCCTCTCTTCAATGTTTACACTGCCTCTCCTGTCCCTCCCCACCATGTTCCTTTGTAGCCCACTTGGATGTGCATTTTGCGGAAAACTCTTTGAAACAGGAGAGAGAATTCCTGCTTTCGCTATTCCTCAAAGTCTGGTTTGAGCCCTGAATGTAACATTTCCAAGAACTCCGCTAGTCCTACCGTAACCTGTGACGTACAGATTATGCCATGTTTGGTTTTCCTACCTACTTAAGAGCGTTGAGCCTTTTTGCGTATGCCAAAGCTTGACTCAGACTCACCTATAACTTGCTTTTGCTCTGGTACAGAACTTGTATGAACATTGACTGTGAAGATTGGACTGCTGAAATAGGGCAGTGATGTTCTCTGAGTGACATCAGAGGGTCAATCAGCTGTGTTGCATTTCTCATTCCTATTGGCAAGTAGTACTCACTGATGACCAATAATGTGTTAACAGAGCAGAAGACTGTTGTTTCCACTGTTATTGTACGCCGGAGTTACTGTTATTTGTCATTTTCTTAAGGCACTATAAAAGACAGTAAGAAAGACCCGATATATTGCACCTTTGACAATCTGCCCAGTACAGCCTTATGCAATCGTAATATGCTAACTCGTTTTTATTTTTTTACGCTTCTTTCCTGTATTATGCTTTCATCTTTCTATTTTGTGTCTTTTGCGATATAATTTTAAGGGTTAACATTTTAATTGGTCTAACCCCACTATGTGCATTCTTGCAAGTGTGCACCAAATGGAATTGCAGTATTTTTGTTTGAGCACCAACGGTGTGAGTTTGGAGTTTACATTTATTGCAGTTCCATACATGCTGCATTTGAAATTTGTTGTTACAGATGGATCAAACTAATCTCATCTTGCCTTTGAGTACCTTTTTTTTTTTTTTTTAGGCTTTCAGGTCATCTTCTCAATTTAAGGTTTAAGAACTATTGTGACAGTTAGGCATGGTCATGCCTAGTCATTTTTATTGTTTTGGCCTTAAAAGGACCACTGGATTTTGACTTTCTTGTCTGTAAACATTCACTTAAGAGAGTTGGGCTGTGTCCGAAACTAAAGTCTGTCTTGCTGCCTAATTATTCAACGGACACCTTTTAAGGAAACACATTTTGGGCTCCCTTTCAAGGCGCTAACATCACTTCTAATGATCTTGAACAAATTCAAGTGAGCTTTGGAGATAGGCAAGGGAATATTTAGTTGGATATCAAAACGAACCAAATTAACTAAATCAAGGTGTGGTATCTTAGTATCTTGATTTGAACATGCCTTGATCCCTTCCTGCCAGTGTTTCCAAGTTCGCATTTTTCCCGCGGAATTGGGCTATTTTAACACTGTTGCCACAGGTTGTTTTTCGCGGGTTGAAGCGACCCCAAAAATCATGATATTTAGCCCCTGGAATGCGAATTTTACTGGGGGAAAAAGCCAAAAAGAGAATTTTACCCCCCTGAAATGCGACTGGGCTAGTTTTGGGCTAGCTTTGAGTAGCAATTGGGTGGGTTTTGTTGTGAAACCCTGGCAACTCTGCTTCCTGCCTCTAGAAGAGCATTTTTCAGATATAGCCACAACCTTGCTTTAAAGGTACAGTAATGTTTACCTTTGAATGGCAAAATTCTGTTGGCAAAATGCAGTCATCTCAATAGAAATCTGCACGATCTGGAAATTTGTGTGAGGTGAAACGTCCCCATGTGGATTTTGTTTGAAATTCAAGTTTGTTGAACTTGGAACACACAAATCACGCTTTGACCAATATAAAGATTACGTTTACGAGTGCTCTGCGAAATTTCATGGGTGAAACCGAGTCATTCCAATAAGAGACTGCGTGATCGGGAGTCTCATGCAAGGATGAAAAAATTCCCCACCCAGATTCCGCTCATTTTCAGGTTGGTTATGTGAATTCGCAGAAAGTTGGATGGTGTAAAAGTGACTTCTGTGTGAGCCGTGCTTTATACATCGCTATGCTATTGACAATAGACCTTTTTTGCCCACAAAATTTTGCTGACATTTCACTAATTTAACTGCACCTTAAGGCCGTTTAGTTTGGAAGTGACTTCTGAGTAAGCGGTGCTTCATGAATCGAAATTTCACCGAAGTTTTGCTGAT
The DNA here is from genome assembly GCA_039654765.1 of Mylopharyngodon piceus. Taxonomy (NCBI): domain Eukaryota; kingdom Metazoa; phylum Chordata; class Actinopteri; order Cypriniformes; family Xenocyprididae; genus Mylopharyngodon; species Mylopharyngodon piceus. The sequence goes on along the minus strand of CM077460.1, from coordinate 21,469,579 downwards.
GTGACCGCGCCTTAAGAGGGAACCTATTTTCACATTGATTTAATCTTGACTCACAGTCTGGACTTGAATGCTTGATGACCCAAACCATCTGTATGGATCCCTGATTACATCTTAACCATTCATTTTGCAGTACAACTGACATTTTGCACTTTTTGAGCATACAAAAGCTGAATCTTTCACTGCAGCAGATATCTGTGGTCACTGGCTTCTCCTGCCTTCTTTTAATGGAAATGTTTTATCATCAACCACTTTCCAACTGTGATAACTACCCCTTGATTTGCATATTAATTTGTTGCATTTTGCACAATCTCTTGCCTCACAGTTAGCTATACAATTACACTAATCAAGAGACCTTGATGCCAGATGATGCAGCTGACTCCTCGCTGCGTCAATTTCCCTTGTTGAAAGGAAAGGAGTATGTGTCATCAGCGGCTTCCAGCCACATTTAAAACCTCAACATTTTTCAAATTACTGTTAATGCTTGCCTGGCCTCTTACAGTGGTCTCTCTTGGTTCAGCCTGCGGGAGATTAACGCAAAACGGTTTCGTTTAAAAGTAATGTAAGAGAAAAGCAGATTTATTTTACTCCAGATTATACAGGACTTTGTTGGGATCTTTAAAAATGAACAAGTATGATTTCACTTACAGTTCTGTTCGATTTACACCAAAGAAAATCCACACGGATCAAACATTCCTGCCTTCTGCAAACCAAAGTTTAGCTAGAGTGCTTTGACAAAATTTAAATGCTGCTTTATAAATTGTTTTGTGCATTTTTTGTGGGTTTTTTTTTTTTTTTGTATGCTGTACCTGTACATTCTGTAAAGCATGTATAAAGAACATTATGTTTCAGAAAATTCTGACATTTAGCTGACATTTAAACAATAAAATGAATTCACATGCATCACGAGTGAAGATGTAGCCATTTTATTCAAATAAACTGTTATTAGTGAAGCTAGGAGAACTGCTAAGAGAAGCACTATTACTATTGCTCATTCAGGGTCTTACTTACATCATATATAATGTATATTATACATTTCTAAGGCCTCTAAATTATTAACATGATCAAAACATGCCTTCTGTCGTCTGATTGATAGTTTATGCTTTATTAGCAAATAAAGGCCTTTTAGTATATTCTAAAAATGTCCACCTTTAGGTTGTGGTACATGTTTTTTTTTTTGTTTGTTTTTTTGCTGTGAAATCTGTACTAAATTTTATAAAGTAACGTAGGAATAAATTGTATAGCCAATTGTTAGTAGTATTTCTAAATGAAGAACTTAGTTGAACTTATCCATATATCATTTTTATAAAAATCTTGTTAAAATGTATCAAATATGATTGATTAATATGATAATCTCTCGATCATCATTGTTTTGCATTGAGTTTTCTCCATAAAACTAAGCATTTAAAAATCATCTTACGGCATTTATTGTAAGTAGTTGTTATACTGTTACAAAAAATCTTATTTTTTACATTACAAGCTATCAGAATTTCACATTATGGTGTATTGCTTTTTGGTTACTCCACCAAATTGCATATTTTTGCTCCGTTTTGGCCTCTGAATAAATCTGAGGTGTTTTTTTCCTCTTTGATTGTGAGCTCCATATTCTCCTAGCATACTATATAGCCATAAAAGCCTGATGCATCGAATATGGTATAATAATATTAATAATAAAAACACATATACATCCTTTTTTTTTTTTTTTTTAAGATTTTGTCTAAACGTTCAATAAAATGTTCAATTTTTATTTTTTATTTTTTTAAATGAGACTATTTTTTCATATGTCAAGCATTACAGGCTTAATATCAAATTTGATGAGGTTAAGATTGATTCTACAGATTGATCTGCTAACATTTTGTGTTCCATGGAAAAACAAAACCCATCTTAGGTGAGTAAATTATGACATTTTTCATTTTGGGTGAGTTATACTTCAATTGATCTCTTTTATGTAATAATATTACTTTGTTGGAGGAAAAAAGTATTGTTATTGTAAGTGTTTTGTGTTAGCGTTATGCCACAGGTTACTTACAGTGTTGAGGTCTCAAAGTGTGATCAAATTATGCTTTTTTTATTGAACTGCAGAACTTTTCTGGAAGTTTTCACTGAGTTTAAAAGGATACAGACCCATTTGAATCCCTCTAAATACTTG
>CM077460.1:21258255-21466933 GCA_039654765.1 Mylopharyngodon piceus | reverse complement strand
AAATCAAGGTGTGGTATCTTAGTATCTTGATTTGAACATGCCTTGATCCCTTCCTGCCAGTGTTTCCAAGTTCGCATTTTTCCCGCGGAATTGGGCTATTTTAACACTGTTGCCACAGGTTGTTTTTCGCGGGTTGAAGCGACCCCAAAAATCATGATATTTTAGCCCCTGGAATGTGAATTTTACTGGGGGAAAAAGCCAAAAAGAGAATTTTGCCCCCCTGAAATGCGACTGGGCTAGTTTTGGGCTAGCTTTGAGTAGCAATTGGGTGGGTTTTGTTGTGAAACCCTGGCAACTCTGCTTCCTGCCTCTAGAAGAGCATTTTTCAGATATAGCCACAACCTTGCTTTAAAGGTACAGTAATGTTTACCTTTGAATGGCAAAATTCTGTTGGCAAAATGCAGTCATCTCAATAGAAATCTGCACGATCTGGAAATTTGTGTGAGGTGAAACGTCCCCATGTGGATTTTGTTTGAAATTCAAGTTTGTTGAACTTGGAACACACAAATCACGCTTTGACCAATATAAAGATTACGTTTACGAGTGCTCTGCGAAATTTCATGGGTGAAACCGAGTCATTCCAATAAGAGACTGCATGATCGGGAGTCTCACGCAAGGATGAAAAAATTCCCCACCCAGATTCCGCTCATTTTCAGGTTGGTTATGTGAATTCGCAGAAAGTTGGATGGTGTAAAAGTGACTTCTGTGTGAGCCGTGCTTTATACATCGCTATGCTATTGACAATAGACCTTTTTTGCCCACAAAATTTTGCTGACATTTCACTAATTTAACTGCACCTTAAGGCCGTTTAGTTTGGAAGTGACTTCTGAGTAAGCGGTGCTTCATGAATCGAAATTTCACCGAAGTTTTGCTGATGTGACCGCGCCTTAAGAGGGAACCTATTTTCACATTGATTTAATCTTGACTCACAGTCTGGACTTGAATGCTTGATGACCCAAACCATCTGTATGGATCCCTGATTACATCTTAACCATTCATTTTGCAGTACAACTGACATTTTGCACTTTTTGAGCATACAAAAGCTGAATCTTTCACTGCAGCAGATATCTGTGGTCACTGGCTTCTCCTGCCTTCTTTTAATGGAAATGTTTTATCATCAACCACTTTCCAACTGTGATAACTACCCCTTGATTTGCATATTAATTTGTTGCATTTTGCACAATCTCTTGCCTCACAGTTAGCTATACAATTACACTAATCAAGAGACCTTGATGCCAGATGATGCAGCTGACTCCTCGCTGCGTCAATTTCCCTTGTTGAAAGGAAAGGAGTATGTGTCATCAGCGGCTTCCAGCCACGTTTAAAACCTCAACATTTTTCAAATTACTGTTAATGCTTGCCTGGCCTCTTACAGTGGTCTCTCTTGGTTCAGCCTGCGGGAGATTAACGCAAAACGGTTTCGTTTAAAAGTAATGTAAGAGAAAAGCAGATTTATTTTACTCCAGATTATACAGGACTTTGTTGGGATCTTTAAAAATGAACAAGTATGATTTCACTTACAGTTCTGTTCGATTTACACCAAAGAAAATCCACACGGATCAAACATTCCTGCCTTCTGCAAACCAAAGTTTAGCTAGAGTGCTTTGACAAAATTTAAATGCTGCTTTATAAATTGTTTTGTGCATTTTTTGTGGGTTTTTTTTTTTTGTATGCTGTACCTGTACATTCTGTAAAGCATGTATAAAGAACATTATGTTTCAGAAAATTCTGACATTTAGCTGACATTTAAACAATAAAATGAATTCACATGCATCACGAGTGAAGATGTAGCCATTTTATTCAAATAAACTGTTATTAGTGAAGCTAGGAGAACTGCTAAGAGAAGCACTATTACTATTGCTCATTCAGGGTCTTACTTACATCATATATAATGTATATTATACATTTCTAAGGCCTCTAAATTATTAACATGATCAAAACATGCCTTCTGTCGTCTGATTGATAGTTTATGCTTTATTAGCAAATAAAGGCCTTTTAGTATATTCTAAAAATGTCCACCTTTAGGTTGTGGTACATGTTTTTTTTTTTTTGTTGTTGTTTTTTTTGCTGTGAAATCTGTACTAAATTTTATAAAGTAACGTAGGAATAAATTTTATAGCCAATTGTTAGTAGTATTTCTAAATGAAGAACTTAGTTGAACTTATCCATATATCATTTTTATAAAAATCTTGTTAAAATGTATCAAATATGATTGATTAATATGATAATCTCTCGATCATCATTGTTTTGCATTGAGTTTTCTCCATAAAACTAAGCATTTAAAAATCATCTTACTGCATTTAATGTAAGTAGTTGTTATACTGTTACAAAAAATCTTATTTTTTACATTACAAGCTATCAGAATTTCACATTATGGTGTATTGCTTTTTGGTTACTCCACCAAATTGCATATTTTTGCTCCGTTTTGGCCTCTGAATAAATCTGAGGTGTTTTTTTCCTCTTTGATTGTGAGCTCCATATTCTCCTAGCATACTATATAGCCATAAAAGCCTGATGCATCGAATATGGTATAATAATATTAATAATAAAAACACATATACATCCTTTTTTTTTTTTTTTTTAAGATTTTGTCTAAACGTTCAATAAAATGTTCAATTTTTATTTTTTATTTTTTTAAATGAGACTATTTTTTCATATGTCAAGCATTACAGGCTTAATATCAAATTTGATGAGGTTAAGATTGATTCTACAGATTGATCTGCTAACATTTTGTGTTCCATGGAAAAACAAAACCCATCTTAGGTGAGTAAATTATGACATTTTTCATTTTGGGTGAGTTATACTTCAATTGATCTCTTTTATGTAATAATATTACTTTGTTGGAGGAAAAAAGTATTGTTATTGTAAGTGTTTTGTGTTAGCGTTATGCCACAGGTTACTTACAGTGTTGAGGTCTCAAAGTGTGATCAAATTATGCTTTTTTTATTGAACTGCAGAACTTTTCTGGAAGTTTTCACTGAGTTTAAAAGGATACAGACCCATTTGAATCCCTCTAAATACTTGAACTGACAATTTTTATTTCCGTCCTCCAAGAGATGTTCTGAGAGAGAAATTATAGTTGTGAGATCAAAGTACATACCTTCCGCCTGCTGCTAACCCTCTTTGCTCAGCTTTATCAATAATTCATTCAATCACTAGACTCGCTTTGGATTATTACACTAGTCGAATGGGGACGTGCTGCGTCCTCTGCATGCACCATCCTGCACCGCTCAAGAAAAATCTCAGGCTATTGCCTTCATTTAGACCACAACTGAGACTAGAATTCCTTTAAAATGTTAGTATTTGGATTGATACTTTGTTTAAATGGCTTGTTGGGTTTTGAACAACCAGTAAAGGTCTAATAAACTAGTTTATTTGTGTCCAGAGCCTTGTAGTTTCCAGGTTTTATATACGAGAGACCAGGCCTTATTGTCGTGAGGGCTACATTTCAGTAAATTTAAAGCTAAAAGTTGTTATATATATTGGTTTGTTCAACACATGATCAACACATGATTCACATGGATGCCTAAACATCTTAGAGCTCAACCACTACATTTTTATATCAAGTATCAGCAGGTCTTTGCTAAGTACAGGTGGGTTTAGCTATACTATACACTATGAGAGATTCTAAAAAAAAAATATAGTTTTATTTAGTACTGCCCATACAAGAAAAGAAACCATAGAAAAACTGAAAAGGTACTACTAATTTTCTGCCAGGACATTATCTGTTATCTGGAATGGAATATTGCAGTATTTATTATAAGTAATTTGTTAATGCATATCATTATTTGTCCTTGTAACAAATTAACGTCCCCTCTCTCTTGCAGCTTCATCTCTTCTATTCTCTTCCATCTCTTACATGGTCGCCATTTTGTTTCTACAGTAGCCCTTAACGGACAAACTGCTCTACAGAGCGTGTTACACTGTGTTGTTTTTCTTCTTCGTTGGTGTTTTTAGAGGCAGCTTGCATCATCACTACGCTGAATACACACAAAGTAGCAGTAGTAGTCATCTGGTTTATTAGAAGCAGAGAACCTCCTTTGTTTGAAGTAAGAAGAAACCTCACTGCTTGACTGGCTGCTCTCTGCTGTCTCAGACGACGACATCTTTGTCCTGTGTCGGCCACCATAGCTTCTCTATGTGCTTTGAAAGGGAGGGGTGAGCAGTGGATTGAGCAATTCGCAACCTCACCGCTAGATGGCGCTAAAATTTACACACTGCACCTTTAAGTTTGCAGACATTTTAAACCTAAAACACAACATAATGCAAAGCGTAATTCACAATACACCTGTGAAAAATTCCTTGATATTAACGGAGTAAATTGGGCCCTACTTTTTCTTAGAGTGCCGAATAAGTTATTTAAATATATTTTAGAATATGGTATTACTCTTCTTAATATTGTGTTAGCATCAATGCCTTTTTGTAGTGTATTAGTCTTTCATTTGTCTTTAGTTGTCTTTAGATTTCTAGCACATGAGCCATATAGACGCTTATTATGCTTTTATTGTGTTTTTCAACCTTTTTTGAAGCTTAAAAAGCTCCTGTCTCCATTCATTATAACTGCACGGAAAAGAGACTGGAACAGTGTTCATAATTTCTGCTTTGGTATTTCACAGAAGAAAGCCAAATGGGTTTGAAACAACATGAGGGTGAGTAAATCAACTGAACTATCCTTTTAAGGACCAAATGTGTTAAGTTTTGAGCAGGATTGTTTGTGCAAATGCAGTTATTATTTTGTCTTGCGGAATTAATTTTTCTGCCAAATAGAAAGAAAAAAAAAAACATCTTAAAGGTTCTGTGGTAGTGGTGGGCCTATATGTTATTTGAGCACAACTGTACATATATGTGTGAGTGGGCTGGTCTGTATAAATAGCTCAAAGCTTGAATCTACCTAACACACTGAAATTAGTTTCATGCCTGGTCTTGTGATATAGCATAATTAATCATGTCTACACACTTCCTGCTGTGTTTCCTGTGTCTGATCTAAATACTCACGGGAAATACAAGTGTTCTGCGTTGTGAAGTGCACAGCAGTGATTGGGAATTAAATTGGATCCTTTACAAACTCGAGAAAGCACTGTTTTGATTTGTCTCGACTTGTCTGTAATTAATAAGGGAACTGAGCGTATGAATAGTGTGTCATGGTTGTCTGCCATGGCAGATTGAATGAAGCGACTCAAGTCGTGGTGCAGTTACAACAACATACCGTAAGGTGGCAGCTTTGAGTCTTACTCTACACTACAGGACTGTGCTATTAAGATAATTGACCCTATAATTTGATTACAAGATGAAATATTCACTGATTACTTGTGATATCCTCACCTAGGCTTAAGTTACTGATTAAATTACTTCAGCAGATTAATATGAGAGAAAGAAAAGAGGCAAGCTCTGACAGTACATTTATTATTTTATCATATTTGGTCATGGGAGCTTATTCTGAAATGTTCTTATACATTTGGCAGACGCTTTTATCCAAAGCGACTTATATCACATTCAAGGTATACATTTGATTAGTTCATGCATTCCCTGGGAATCGAATGACCTTGTGCTGCTAGCACCATGTTTTACAGTTTGAGCTGCAAGAATCTTAATCTTAGATAATGTTAATCTTATTATATAAAAAAAAGTACCATAATACTTTCAATTTTTTGAAAATGGTATTATGGTAATACCATTTTTTGGGGGATTTCTAGTATGATAATACCAAGTTTTTTGACATTTGGAATTCTTCGCAGGGAATGGAGTTTGTTTAGAGTGAGGAGCAAGTTAAAGTGTCCGTTTTCTTTCATGAATGGAAGCAGACTTGTATAATTTTGTCTGTAGGAAAAGGCATGTTTTTGAAAGTCAGAGCATGGGAGTTTTTCTCACTAGTGAGCAGGAAATGCAAGGTATGCAAGATTGTGTATTGCTTGGTGACATGCAAAAACTTATGCTTTGACTTTTAGAACTATTTGCATTGGTGGAAAGGAAATACTGGCATTGTTTCAGAAATGTAAGTTAGTACTCAATAATAATTACTTTTTAAAATAACTATTGCATATATAGGAGCAATTTTTGCACATTACTTAAGCAACTTGTACTTGCATTGTTATTAATTGTGTTTAACATTTCAGAACAGGCAAAACTGATATCTAGAGTATTTAATTACAAAGATTTTACCACAATGTAAAGCAGAAAACCCCTCACTGTGGTAAAATTACTGCAAAACATAGACTCTCATGGCTTCTTTTATATATATAAAACTGTGGCAATGAAAATATGACGAACGTATTAGTAGAATTAAATAAATTCTTGCATAAGTCCAGCCTAACTATTGCATAGGGCTGCCAAGTAGAGTAGAAACTTGCCATATTGATATAGAATCCAACTGCTACAGTTGAGCGTTTATTGGCTCATCTTACAGCGACTCATTCACTTAGAATTTACAATCAAGCCTATCGGTTTTATAATTGGTTCATTTGTATCTTCATTTACTAAATCAGTTTACTAGCTCAGTTTATATAAACCTCCACCCGAGAGCCATCCAGTCACAGGCCGCTGTTCGCTGTGAGCGCGCGCGCACACGCTTGCTTCATTTGACAAATAGAAGCTGAGCGCAACAGTAGCCGCCGTGACTGGAGATCTGAGAGAGCAACCACCGCGTATGACAGCATCGCAGCGACCATTTGAAGCGATAAAGACATGTTCGACAGGTTTATTTCTCTAGTAGGCTATTTTTAACGGCTCATAATGTGTGTAAAGCTGACGGTTCAGGCATAAGCCAGGAATGAAGACGCGTCAGACGCATCTACTCACTGACTGGGAATCGCGTTTCGAAGACTAACCTGAGCTTCGGCCGTTTGGACAGAAGCGAATATATCCAAGACAGCCGCTTCGGTGGCTCTTTATACCTGTGAGACACTATTTTACTGCTAATTCCCTTTATAGACACGCGTTTTTATCACGCTGTACTGACAGACACGTTTCTCAGTGTGTCAGTCTAGTGCGCTTGATGCTGTGCATGCAAAACCTGAGTGAACTTAACAGGTAAACACAGTTTTACTTCATTCTTGTGTCGATTGTTGTTTACGTTTGATTTTATTTTGCATAATGTAGCTATAATAGTATCCTCGCGCATTCGTAAAGGACGTTTTGATGATTTGATTAAATGCTGTCTTGAACTAATAATGGTAGATGCGGCTTATGGAGTTATCACGGGCTGGATGGCGTTCCACATCCGCGCGCTGTCATCCCTACACCGGGTAAAGTGAACGACACACCGGAAAGAAAGGCTTCAAAACCTGTTAACGTGGAACTGCACTGAAACTTAAAGGATAAAGGATGTCTAAAACGCTGAAGAGGAAGAAACACTGGTCCACTAAAGTGCAGGAGTGCGCCGTGTCGTGGGGAAGCGTTGGGGAGTTCGGTGATGTTGTGGAGATCCTCGGAGGCGCCGAGCACGGGGAGTTCCCGTTCCTCGGTCAGATGAACTTGGACGTGCTGGTGTGTCACGTCGGGAGACTACCGTACTACGGGGATGTGTTATTGGAAGTGAACGGGACACCTGTCAGTGGGCTGACGAACCGAGACACGCACGCGGTGATCCGCCACTTTCGGGAGCCGATTCGAATTAAGACTGTCAAACCAGGTAAACTGAGAGAACTTGTTTTTGTTGTCGTTAAAAGTCAATGTTGCCAAACAATAACTGTTGCCAGGAGAGTTGTCTCTGTGGCTCACAGCGCACCTGTATCCTTAATGTTTAAATTTAAAGGGACGTTTCACCCTAAAATAAATGGTCATAATTTGTACACACCATCATTTTTGACGCATATGATTTTCTTTCTTTCGTGGAACACGAAAGGTGATTACTTAGTTTGTTTATTGGTTTACTTTTATGTTGGCAGAATGTTCACGTTTCTCGATTCAGTCCAAACAGTAAAGCGGATGAGGACTGGGGCTAATAGCGACAAAAACGGATAGTTCACCCCAAAATAATAATAATAATAAAAATAATAAATAAAAAAATAAATAAAAAAATGGGCACCACTTTTCAATAATGTTCCATTTCTTAACTAGTTAACATACAACTAAACAAAACACTTATAAACCCTTTATTTTTCTTAATTAATTTTAATTTCAACATTCACTAATGCATTATTAAAAGTAAAAGTTGTACCTGTTAATATGATTTAATTAACCTGAGCTAACATGAACTAACAATGAACCATTTTATTTTTAATAACTGACACTTACAAAGATTACTGAATACTGCAACAAATATATTACTCTAGTTAATATCGTCAGTTAATACATTAGCTAACTTTAACTACTAGAATCTTATTGTAAAGTTTTACAGAAAGTTCTGTAATTATTTACTCATCTTTATGTCAATTAAAACCTGAAATCTTTTCTTCTGTGGAACCCAAAATAAGACCTTTTTAAAAATGCCTAGGTGTTTTTTTTTTACATAGAATAAAAGTCAGTGTTCTTTAAAATATCTTTTGTGTTCCACAAAAGAAAGTAAGTCATACTGGTTTGGAATGGCATGATGGCAAATTAATTTAATAATTTTCCTGTTTGGGTGAACTAACATGGACAAAACAAACAAAAAAACTTGACTGAATATTGCGGAGTATAAAATTGTCTAGCTTATATGTCAGTCCTTTTCATTCTGTAAAACATATTTTTTATTGTTTCATGGAAGAAAGAAATCATCCCTGTCTGGCACCACAAGGTTGAACTATTCTTTTAAGACTGACTTTGTAATTTCTACATCATGGAACACCCAGCGCATGGACAAGTACTTTGCCGAACAACATTCAGAAGATTCTTTGTTCTCTGCCCCATAGTGGGTGCACCACATGCCCTGGCTGAGTCTGGCTCTGACATGTGCTGTGCTTAAAGTGTCAGAGGCACAGCGTTTGCCTTAGGGTTGGTGGGTTGTAAACACTCCACACACATCTTATAAATGCATGAGTGTCATTTCTAAGGACACTTACTGTTGGAGTGTGTATTGATCTTAGCAAGGGGATCCCCTTTACAGAGGACAGTGTACCTTACTGGTATATGAGGGCATGATGAAAATGGGGAGGAGGACGTAGTTACCATGGACACAGAATATCTTAGCATTATTGATGGGTCGAATGAGTGTATTCTTAGCAGGAGGAGGGGAAAGGCACAATATGTCAGAGTTGTTATGGAGATAGGAGGATGTTATTAGCATGTAGATGTGAGAGTTGTTGCCATGGAGAGAAGGAGAGGGTACAGAAGGATAACATTAACTGGATGGTTGATTGTTGACAAAATGAGAAGTATCTGGGATTCTGAGAGCATCCACATCAGTGGCAGCTGAGGCCCTGGCCTTTTAGACACATACAAGTTTATCCTGTCTTCTGTGGTTACTGTGAGTGCCTGTGAGGGTTTTTTAGGGGTGTGATAATCGTAAGGAAGTTGCTGATTCTTGTTTCTTACTTCACTCTGATAACAACTGATGAGTTTGAGACTAATTTGAGGATATTTTTAACCAATTCATTAGCTCATTAGAGTTGCTGACTGATTCTTGAGTTCAAGAATTATTTGGTAGTTTTATGAGTGATTCATATTTATAACCTGTTCATTGGGTTATAAGATTAATTTGTTCGTGAATCAGTAGTGAAATTCATTCAGAATGATAAATTATAAGTTTGAAACTGAGTATTTTTGACCAATTCATTAGCTCATTAGTGTCATACATATGCTATTCAAACTATTCTGGGGTGTGTTTCTGGAAAGCATTGTTAGCCAACTTGGTTGCAAGTTCTGTTGTTACCAACTTAATTCAATGATTTGGCGTTTCCTGAAACCATAGTTCCAACGAACATTTGCAAACAGCATCGCAAACTTGCGTGGTCGTAACGACAGCTCTTGCGCTGTGGTTAGAAGCATAGTTTCTTGTTAAATGACATGTGGACCTGAATAGATCATGCTCTTGGGCACAATATGCAAGCTAACATTCAGTATATTCTATATCTTCCATTCCATTTAAATAAAATACAATTTAATCTATACATTTTGTGTCAACAATCAGCGCCGTTTTTGAAGAGTGCGTAAAATGCAATCTGGAGTTGACATATGTAATTTGACAGATTACACCGAGGGTGATCTATTGTACCTTGTAACTGTAATTACCACCCCTGTCCAGTTGGTGGCGAGTTCAGTGTTGCGTCAGAGCGTGGGTTTAGCCTCCAGAACTAAATTAAAACTTCCACAAGAAGTTGTCTATCCTAGGCAAAGATAATGATGATAATGATAATGACAATTGCCTCTGCATCAGTCTCCCTTGATGCATTTGATTACGCTCAGCAGGCACCCAGTTTAGTCCATGTTATAAAGTTATAATACTAACTTTATAATTACATATTTATGTTTCTACTCCAATTAGTTTTTTTAAAATATAAACATTTAAATGGTGCTGTCATAAAAAACTTGACAGATTTATTCAAACATATATTAAATATTGAAGAACATTAAGAAAAAAAAATGAATATGTAATATGGTGCTGCATATATTTAGCAAAATACTCCTCTTCTAGCTGACTTATTGAGTTTATGGTCACTGCATGGCTTTTCTGAGGTAAATGTAGCATTACGTGACATTGTTTACAAGCTATTATTGACGTCTTTCCGTGGTTGAAACACTAATTTGCTGATTGAGCGATTACATGAAACATTATACGGATTTAAGTTGTACTTTGACTTTCAACATACCTTCTGATGTTCATCCATGTTTATTTTGTGCTGTAACTAGTAGTAAAGCAGAAGAGATGTTCAGTTTATGCGCAATGCAGCTTCGCTTAATCTGAGGTGGCAACAGCAATCTGTCACACCACATTAAAGAGTACCAAAACAGTATTTATTGTTTGAATTTCGTAATAAAATGGACAGAATTTGAAATCTGAGATTTTGTTTCATATCAAAAGTAACAAAGCACAAAGCTTATTGTGATTTATTGGATGGGAGGCATGCTATAATTTTGTTCATTTATCACCTGAAAACAGCATAGACCGATTGATTCTTGGAATTTAAGAATCAATATCGGTTCATAAAAATGAAAATTGTTTAAAATCGGGAAAACATTGTTTTTTACCTAGCCCTAGTGTTGTTCATATTTGCTTTTTCAGGCACAAAGGTCATGTTTTAGTGGCCTCTGCTGTCACTGCGGGGAAAAAACAAACATTCATCTGCTGTTGAATGGTGTTGAACATTAAAAGTGATGCACAATCTGTGTTCATCTGTTCTCTTCATAAATAAATAAATTCATAATCTAGCCTATATGCCCGTCCTGTAATTTTATGATTAAAAATGAAAATGTGAACGAAAACAAAAGCTATTAAATGTCTTATCATTAAAATGAAAACTAATTTTTGGACCAATTCAGTTTTTGACCAATTCATTAGCTCATAAGAGTTATTTGTTTCACACTGTTAAGATTTGTGAATGAATTGTTGGAAGATTTGATGCTGATTTGTGAGTATTTTTACAAATTCATTAGCTTATAAGAGTCATATGTGAATCACACTATTTTAATGTGTGTGAATTGTTAGACTAATTTAAGTTAATAATTCATGTTTAAGACAGAATTGTATTTTCGCTCATGATTCTAGCTCATAACAGTCATTTGTTCAAAAAGCAATCAATTCTAGTGAATGAGTTTTTAGATTGATTCACACCAATTACTTATGAGACTAATTTGTGTCTATCATTCAGTTCATTAGCACATAGATGTCATTTATTTGTAAATAAGGCTATTCTGCTGAACAATGCATTATTATTTTTATTATATATATATATATATATATATATATATATATATGTAAGTGGTTCTCAGTTCCCGACCCTGTGTAAATGGGTTTGTGTGTGTTCAAGTGTGCTTTTGAGATAATGAAGTTGTTTAGCACTGCTTTTGTCTAGCTCTTAATTCCAGCTGCACAAAGGGAATCTCATTTGAAATGCTCATGGACTTTGTTTACCTAAAAAAAAAAGTACCTTATTGTATCCTCTGTTGTGGTATGTGAGCACCGTAGTATGTAGGCTGCTTTTGTGTGTTTATGTGCATGTCGGTCTCCCATGTCCAGGCCTCATATGGAATTCAAAGCGTGTGAATAATAGATGGAGTGAGTGAAATGCCTATACACACTGAGGTTATCAGCTGTTAACAGGAAATGATGCCGCAATCTTTGCCACAGGCACAAATACAGCAGTTCCCCCTCCACCAGCTTATTCTTCTCCACCTAGACTACCTTTGCTTTACTGTAGTCTAGCGAGGGTGTCTATTTTTTGTGTCACTGGAGAATTGCTATGGTTATTTGTGGTCCTTTTGGGATGTAGTATTTCTCAGTCCACATCTGAACAAAGTTGCAGTACAGTTCCAGCAAATCAGTTGTGTGCATTAAAATGCATCTATGACTTAATTCTTCAAGCTTTCCGTAATGGTTAAAGCAAGATAAGCTTCACTGACTGCATATATTGATTACCACAGGCATTTTTTGAGCAAAAATTGCATTTACAGTAAATGCACTTAATGGAAGTCTAGACATTCTGGATGGGTTAAATGGCATGTATTTATATTCATTCTCCAAAACAGAAATGGGTGTTATTTGCACTGTAAAGTTGTCTAAATTGTCATTTTAGTTCTAGGTGGATTAGCTTCTGGCTATACTGACACAATTCCTGTGAGTGGATTTTTCTTTATGTAGCTAAACAGTGCATTTCTGGTGTCATTGCGAGTTTCATATTAATGACATGAGTTAAAATGCAGGATTTTAAATTGCACAGAAATTTTGGTAACACTTTACTAGTACAGTTTACTAGTTGATTATTAGCATGCATATTACTAGGATATTGGCTGTTTATTAGCACATATTAATGCCTTATTCTGCATGACCATGTTCTACATCCCTTAATCCTACCCAATACCTAAACTTAACAACTACCTTACTAACTATTAATAAATAGTAATTAGGAGTTTATTGAGGGAAAAGTCGTAGTTAATAGTGAGAATTAGACCCTAATCTAAAGTGTGACCCTTTTTTTATTTAGTCATTTAACTATATGTCTTCTAAATTTCACTTTCTAAACTGTGTATATTTTTACATTTATCCCGCAATGCCTTGCATCATAGCCTTCCACTGTTTTACTGTTTTTTTGCAAGCTGACAAATGAGTTGAAAGTGTTTCCTGTGGTAATTAACAACCTGTTGCAAATTAGCATTAACATTAACCTTAGATAAGGTGATTGACCTTAAACTTGGCGTACTTTACGTCACTTTAGAGGAAAATGATTTGCTTGAACATCTGAAAATGGTTGTTTATTTAATTAAAAACAGAAACGGTTACTGCTGTGTTCAAATCATGCTGGAATGAATGTATTTACGTGTTAAGGGCACATGAACGCCACCATCAATTTGTAGTTATCAGGCTTGGCAGAAATAACTTGTCATTAATCAGAAGTTGTGATGCATTTGGATGCATTATTTTTGTAGTGTTAATGAAGAGTAGCAATAAAGCTTGCCAGAATATACTTATTTATGAGAAGACAGATGAGTTTGAGAAGACAGATGTGGCAGCCTAAGAATGATAAATGCACAGATAAATCATCGATTGCAGATAATGTGCTTCTTCTGCTCTTCATTATGTTGAATTATCACTAAAATCCCTTTTATCTTTGTCAGGAAGTGAAAAATAACAAAAATTCTCAAGCAGGTCCATTTATTCAGACTAAAATCACTTAAATAAACACATCATATTATAATCTCGATATCTGAACCATAAATAGGAACTTCCCAGGAGAACTTGAACGCAGCATGTCATCGATAGTGCTCAAACCTCGCTCCTCTACTGTAGGTGGGCTGCACGCCATCGTTGTTGTTTTTCAGAGCCAGCGTCGATGAGGGAATTCACAGCAATTCTGATACATAGTTCTCCTGAATTGTGTTATAGTTTCATCTCACTAGGAGTGAAGTATTGCAATTGCAGCAACAGTTTTAGCTCTTTGAAATGGAAATCACCCAGAGCCTGCAATTCCACTGTTCATATAATGAGAAACTGCATTGCTTTGTCCAAACAGCGAACCTTTGATTAGAACATATGAAAGGTTAATTCAACCTTTCTTCTGGGCCAAATTAAGTCATTCCTTGCATGGTATATCACCTCCTAAGGGCCTTAGCAGGCATATAAAGACATGTTAAAATGATGGAGGCCTTGCAGCTCAGTGACTCAGAATTAGAGCAATAACAGCGATTGACTGTTTTAAATGGATAGCACACCAGGGCATAGTGTCATTTTGACTTTAATGAGCTTATTGAAGCTTTAGTTAAACGTTTTATTAAATATTCCCCAGCACGCTAATTTATTTTGATAAACGATCCAGTTGCATATCAAAACTGTGAATCAGCACTTACTTTAAAGGTGTTAGCCATCGTGTATCCTATTGCGCTGTCTGCAGCCACGCTATATTTCATGCTAATGAACAATGTATAGGCACCGTTCCAGCTTATTTACATAAAGGGTATTGTGCCTAGATAAACATGGTGATAAACCACTGTGGAATAGAGAGACACTGTTTGTCCCCTTGTACTGAATGTCTCTGCAACCTCTAATTATCATTGCAGCCTCAGTATGTGATGGAAGGGACCTTGTGGTATTGTGTTCAAGCTATGGAAAAAAATCAGCACATGTCACGAATGCACTAATTAGCTTAATTTAACCACCGGCAGCCTTCTGCAATCAACAGTATTGGTGTAACTAGGAGCATCGAGAGTTCGTCAACATGGAGTATGCGTGCCTGCGGCAAAGCAAAAACCTGACAATTAGGACTCAAGAATTTAGTGTCTAAAGCCCACGTACCGCAATGCTCATCCACTCTTTTTTATTAGTGTTTCTCTCCTCTCTTCCTTTTCAAGCGCTTCTCTTCGTTCCCCATCTATTCACCCTCTCCACTCGTAACTTCCTGTTTCTGTCCTTTGAAGATGCTAATCCCATCTTGTTGGCAGGTGCATGTCAACCAAATGAACTGTCAAGTACAGTAGCGTGTCAAAGGCCTGATTGAAACCCGAATTCATTCATCGCTGATGAAGTCGTCCTTGCACGGAAATTCACCCGAGCTGCAGTCAGACCTTACACCATGGGAGTTGCTTGCCTGTCTATGAAATATTCCTGATAATACAAGCTGAAAATGGATTTGACTTATCTATAATGAAAGTTGCCAGAAGTTTCTAGTTAGTGGTACCTGCTGATTGCTCATACTTAGTGAGCTGCCACAGATGCAGAAAACCAATAGTTTGTGTGCAGTAAGGTTATTAATATACCGAGATGCTTGTTGTTAATTTACCTAGATTTCTGTGGCTGTTCTGTATGGAAGATTGTTTCTGCCATGAAATTAAAAATAAAAAAGGTAATTGCTACTTTTTATCTCACAATTCAAGACTTTTTTTTCTCAGAATTGCATGATATAAAGTCAGAATTGTGAGATATAAGCTCGCAATTGCGTGTTATGTGCAATTGTTAGGAAAAAAGACTGACATTTTTTCTCAGAATTGGGAGTCTTTATCACAATTCTGACTTCATGACTCGTAATTGCATGTTATAAAGTCAGAATTACAAGATATGAACTTGCAATTCTGAGAAAAAAAGTCAGAATTGCGAGTTTCTATCTTGCAATTTTGACTATAAGACGCAATTGTGAGTTTATATCACGCAATTCTGACATTATAACTCGCAATTGTGAGTTTATATCTCGCAATTCTGGGAGAAAAGTCAGAATTGTGACTATATCATGCAGTTCTGACTTTATAATACGCAATTCTGACTTTATATCACGCAGCAATTCTGACTTTATATCACACAATTATGACTTTATATCATGCAATTCTAACTTTATATCACACAATTATGACTTTATTTCACACAATTCTGACTTTATATCACACATGCAATTCTAACTTTATATCACGCAGTTCTGACTTTATATCACGCAGTTCTGACTTTATATCACACAATTCTGACTTTATATCACACAATTCTGACTGTATATCACACAATTATGACAGTATATCATGCAATTCTAACTTTATATCACACAATTATGACTTTATATCACGCAGCAATTCTGACTTTATATCACACAATTATGACTTTATATCACGCAGCAATTCTGACTTTATATCACGCAATTCTGACTTTATATCACGCAACAATTCTGACTTTATAACACACAATTCTGACTTTATATCATACAATTTTGGCTTTATAACTCACAGATACGAGTTTAAATCTCGCAATTCTGAGAAAAAAAAAGTCAGAATTGTGAGATGCAAACTCGCAATTTCGAGAAAAAAAATCAGAATTGTGAGATAAAAAGTTGCAATTACGTTTTTTATTTTTTAATTTAGTGCCGGAAATAAGCTTCCATAGTTCTGTACACTTTCTCTACACTTTTTAAGATATTATTAATAATTAAAAAATTAGTAATTTTATTATTATATACAAATAATTAAAAAATATTAATATTTTCATCTTTTTTGCCCTTGCAACCATTTTAAGTTACTTTTCTGTGACTTCTTATATTATTATTATTTAATTTATATTAGTTATTTACTATTATTATTATTGGTGTTGTTGTTGTCAAAATATTACCGTAAATAATATTCACTTTTATGTAGCGTTTACAGTGCAATTCAGCAATCGAGCTTAAGCTTTGGTGTGTACTGCAATATTACCGTAAAATCTTTATACTGAGCAACACTAGTGTGCATTGCAACAAACACTCAAAATATTATTAAATCACATAAATGATACATATTTGTTTTTTATATACAGTGTCTCAGTAAAATGTCAAAATCTGTCTCTGTTCTGTGCTGCAACCTTTTAGGGTATTAGATTCTGGTGCATGTGACCAGCTCTACACGACTGCACACTAACCTCTTGCTCATAAAACAGCATCACCAGCTGTGTTTATGGTGCAAAGGATTATACTGTATCACCTCCAAATGGCACATGTGGTGGCCTTTTTGTCCTGTCGTTAATTACCAGCATTAGCCTGGATAAAACTGATGGATTGTGCCCCACATACAAGAAATGAATCTGGGAAAATGTTGCGTGTGTGTTCTTTGGGTGCCATACGTGCTGACAGCATCACTGGATTTCGTATTTGGCAGCGTTAAGACAGCAGATTTGTTGGAGGAGCTTATGTTTCATGGAAGAGAGTGATTTATGGTGGGTGTGGTTTCAGGTATGTGGGGGTGTTATTCATGTTGATGTGTGGCCATATAACAAAAGGCAGATATGCTGTAGAACAAGATCAATGAATGAGGGAGGAGATGTTGAGTGTATCAAGGGGTGTTCTCCACAAACAAATAGACTCTTTTTTTTATTTTTCTGTGTTTGAAACCTGGAAATCAATAATAACAGGGAAAATTTGGAGTATGAAGGTAAAATAAGAGATATTGGCAAATGTTATTATTGCCATTCATTTATTTCTTGCAGAAAACACAGGAAGAATATCTAAGCTGCTTTTTCCCCATACATTGAATGTACTCACCATTCACGTTCATTGTATCAAGAGCAGCCTGGACATTCAGCTAACTATTTCATTTAGTGCTCCACAATGCCATTTTAGTATTATTTCTATACTATATATATATATATTTTTTTTTTATATATATATATTTTGAATTAGCTTGTATTTTTATATTTTCAGTTTTCATAAAACTAATTTTAGTTTACATTTTTATGATTTTATATGCTTTCGTCATTTTATTGTTTTGTTTTTTTAATATTTCTATTTAGCTTTAATTTATTTTTAGTTTAGTTCTTAGTTCTAATTTTCATTCAAAATTTTAAGTTTAAGTTTTTCATCTAATATATTTAATTTTATTTCAGCTTTATTTAAATTAATGAAAATGCTTTATAATAGATTTAGTTTTAGTTAACAATTGCAAAACTGGTGCTCCACGCAAAAAGTACACTCCTAATATTCCCGAACACTCCTCACGCCTGCCATTGTTGGGCCACACGCCACATAATCATGAGAAAGATAAGAAAGGAAGACATGCAAAAATGCTTGCTAGGAAAATGCATCTAAGAAATGTGACACGCACCCTTGAGAAGGCAAATGGAGTGACTGAGAGGTAAAAGGAAGCTTTAATGAGGGAAGTGAGGCATGATTGAGTAATCGATAGGGGAAGAGTGGACTGTGTGTAGTTTATTTCTTTCGCTCTAATCCCTAAAGGAAAGGCTGGACATGGCATCTGCTATAGACCTGCACCACACACAGAAAGCATTTATATGGTATTTCTGTTGTTTACCCATAAACACATCATAAACAAATTAGAGCTGCCTGTTAAAGGCACAATATGTAATTTTTGTCGCTAGAAGTCACTTATTCAAAACAAAAGCGTAGCCTGATGACGCCTTGATTTTGCGGAATCATGGGAGGTGTTGTCTTCATGTCTACATCTGGTAAAAAAGAATCCGACGAGACTCGGGCAGAAATTATATTCATGGATGAGTTAATGTATTAAAGATTTATTAACATTACTGTAGCATGAAGCAGGGTGTGGCTAAAAGCCGTTGGAGTGGAACAAAGCCATTGGAGCAATTGCTAATGAGAGACAAGCGTGACACACGGCTCAAGAGCAGCGGAGCTTTTATTAAGCCGCAGACAAGCACATCCGCTTCTACCGGTCATGCTTATGTGTGGTAACAGCGCTGTTTTATCATATTTGATACATTTGTGTTTTGAAAGTTGTTATAATGCTACTCTGTGCGTTCACTCGGCAGCTACTATGAGACACTTGCTGCACATTGCAGTACGCAAGATCGATATTGGGCATGATAAAACATGGTACTTCAAAGGAAGAAAACAAGATTTAAACAATAAGACTTACTGTGTTGAGCTATATAACAATAACCGGTTTTCTGTCGGTGAATGTATGTAACAGTTGCTCACCTGTCTAATAAAACACATAATATATTAAAGCGTCTTTGGGGTTTCAATGGTTTCTACAAAATAAAATTCAATAAAAAATCAAGGGTAACGCGGGTGTGATGTTATTGATAGGCGACGCATGGACATGGTCCGTGTCCTGGTTAAAATGGCTTATTTCTCTGGATTCAAACATTCTTGGAAACATTTGGGATGATGTAAGTACACAAGTCAACAAAATATATAACACTGTTCTAGTGTTTTTTAATCCAAAAATCTTACATATTGTGCCTTTAATGTGTCAATTTTAGACAGGTATATCAGCTTTTAACTTTTCATTAATTTAATGCAAACGGCCAACAGTATACTGCTGCTAAACGTATTTTACAGTACATATTATGTTGTTTATTTTCTTCAAAGCGAATCTGAAAGAACAGTATACAGAGGTAAATTTAAAGTTTGAAATGATCACAAATGATTGGATTCTTGTAATCTATTGATAGCCCTTGGACAAATACAAAAGAGAGAGAATCATCTCTACAAATACCAAAAACCGATTAAGAACAAACCCTAGAATCAGCTTGTTGCTTGTTGTGGTTAACACAGAAACAGGCACAATGCCAGGTCGGTCCCGCTGGCGTAACATTTCTTTCCCACAGAGCCCTGCTGCATGCACACTACAAGAGCTGAACAACAGTCAGCTGTCTGAACAGTTGGTCATGCTGGCAAGGGCAAGTCTGTGCTGATGTGTATGTATGTAAATAATAATGACATAATGGAGATGAGGATGATACAGTCTCTGTGTACCCACAATGTATTGTAAAATGAACGCATACTCGGATAGAATCAGTGTCAAACCACACATGCTGAGATTAACCACAGCAACAAAATTAATGTGTTTATGAGTGTGACTTGATATTATAAAGTGTGGCACCAATTAAAATCGCAAAAATAATTATTGTTTCTCAAACGCGCTTTCCTTCTGGCCTTCTCTGTGTCTGAGTAGTTGACAAACAAATTGAGCAATGTGCCACAGATCCAGCTAGCACAACTGTTTTTTTTTTTCTTCAGTTTTTTTGTGATATTATTACCCTTCATCATTATCGTGTTAAATGTCATAACAAATAACAAATATGTATTTTCATAAGGTTGCCGAAATGTTATAACATGGACATTTTGAGGCTATTTTAAAAAAATCTATTTCCCCAAAGTTTTATTTTGCTTGAAAAACATGTACAACTAAAATAAAACATTAAGTTTGCAGTTTGTTCTTGATTTTTTTTTATTCGTAATTGGTAAACAGTACTTCATGTGTTCATTATTTGCTTTATCTCGAGTGTAAGTTTGTTTTCTATACCATTTTTAAAATGCAAAAGCCGCTAAACGCCACCTCCATCAAAAATGAGATGGTGATATTGAGCGAATGCTTTCCACACATAGTATACGTTCATCAAATCCGCTAAATCCCAGGATCAGCCCATTCAGAAATACCGGTTCTTCGGCAGAAACCGCTAAACGCCACTTCCCTTTGTCAGCAAAAGCCTCCAAGTCCACAGAAGAACCAATCAGAAGATGCAAATCGAATCATATGATTTCAAGATGAATGACGGTGTGCGTATGAGCTGGCTTTCAATTGCCGAGCTGCAAGTTTTTTATTATGTTTTGTAAATCGTTACAGTGGCAATGACAGGATTTTGCAACTTACAAGTAAACACAACAGTGTTCCTTTTGCTGCTGTAAAACTGACAGAAACAGATGTTTTACTGTCTTGTTGTCCAAAGAGGTGGACTTAGAGGTTTTTTGCAAAAAAAGCACACATGGACTTAGCTGGTTTTGCAGCAAAAGACAGTCAAATTTGTTAAATACCAATGAATTGACTAAAGTGACATTTTTAAAAAATAAGGCATTTCAATAACTGACTAATAACCTTTTCATTGACATTACAGTGAAATTACTGAACCTACATAGGAACCTGGTAAAAAAACAAATCAGATGGACTTAGAGGTTTTTGCATCTGAACTCTTCAAATGTAGTACTATGATGTAACTAAAATGCAATGTTGGGAAAATGTTTTGTGCTTGTTGGGTAATCAACCTACAAATAGTTTAGTGCTCAATGGTATCTCTGCACA
Organism: Mylopharyngodon piceus; assembly: GCA_039654765.1. Taxonomy (NCBI): domain Eukaryota; kingdom Metazoa; phylum Chordata; class Actinopteri; order Cypriniformes; family Xenocyprididae; genus Mylopharyngodon; species Mylopharyngodon piceus. Next base: position 21,445,864 of record CM077460.1, on the reverse strand, counting down.
CTACTCAGTGATAATACATAGTATTTTAACGTTAAAATTATGCCAATGGCCTTAAAGGCGTAGAACTGTAGGACAAGGAGACACATTGTTGGGAGTGAACAGTTTCATGACACCCTGACATATGGTTTTTCTCTATCTCACTGTGAAACACACACTTTTCTCTCTTTCTCTAGCACACACATACCCGTATTGAGTATATGGGGATTACGGAGTATTATGTAACCCCCCGTGCAGACGTCCTCACGGGGACATTGCTTTCTGCTCGCTTGCAGTAATCCAGAACGGCTGTGTCCCTAAACATGACAGAGACTGATAACAGGGCTGACGTGGAAGGGCAGCACAGGTCATAAATATTAAGAGCTGGACATGCATGGGTCAAAAATGCCATGCCAGTGTAGGATGGATAGACTAAGTGAGATAAGAGGTAGATGGACTGATGGGACCATCAGGGATACCATGTTATGTAATTTTCTATTTACAACAAAGGTAAACAACTGTAGCTACAGATTGATCTATAACCAATGACTTGACTTCTTAACATTTATGCTATGAACAGATGGCATCTCTGCATACTTTTCTTTAATCTGCTTAATACCTGCATTTATTTATTTATTCTATTTTTCTACTTACCCTAAGAATACACTAATACCCTAAAAATTTAATTTAGCATGTAACTCATCTCACACAATTTGTGGTACTAATAGTTATGTATTAATAATAAAAATGTGGTGTTTGTTGATGAGAGACTGTGCGCTTTTAGTTTTCTAAGCAATTGAGCATATGATTTTTACCTGGTGGGCGATAAAATGTGCAAAACAGTCATACACTTACATTGAAAGTGTACTTGAGCCATATTGACTCGGAAGTGGGCTTTAAGCATTTTTTAAGCTTTGTTTTGGATTGATAAATGGATGTATAAAGATTTCACTATTAGAAAGTGAGAAAAATACTGTTCAAGTTAATTAGTATGCAGCTTAGCCAGAAACATTTTTTTCTTTTCCTCTTAAAAATTGATGTTGTTGAATGTTGCATCATGTGCTGTCGAGTATCTGGACTTGTTCTCTGAGGCTAACAGGGTTTGTGTAGGAGTGTGTTTGTGTGTTTGCGTGTGTGTTTTCAGAGACCCTGTTTCCTGTTAGACACGGCTGACTGCAGCAGAGGTCTACACCTTCGATACACATTCAATCAAAACGTCCTTAATGTTGTCCCAAACAATTACAGAGCTCAGCAGAAATTGCCCTTATGTTGTGATAAATGATGCATCATATTGTTGTTTTATATGGATCTTAATATTTAATTTAGTCTGTGGAAGACAGAGTTATGCCATCCATAAACCATTAATGGATGTTCCTTAGATGATCCAGGGTACTCATGTTTTGTACCTGCTAATAATATGCAGTTTTTTAAAACTAATATTATTGTTCCTTTAGGTGAAGCTAGTGCATCGTGTTTCAGGATTTTTGAGTGTCCCGCCATGAGTATTCTATTTAAAGCGCCATGCGACCTTAAACATAGTCTACATTTTTGTAATGTTTCATTCCATTGTGCTGTTTTTGTACACAAGAACACATCTAAACTCCCCCAAAGAAATGCGCTATAGATTGGAGTCAGATGAATCCGAAACCAGACTAATTATACAGGTTCTCCAAGTTTAATTTGTTTTCTCTTCGTTAGGGCAACCGACCAAAATTGATTTTTGGAATTCAGACAGGACTTGGATTACGGAAAGTTTTACACTCCGCTAGCAAAGAGTTTCTGTTTGTTTCACACACTGCTCAAGAATGTCTGCAGTCCGTCATTCACTTAAAACCAGTCTGACCCGAATGAGGCATGAGCAATGACACAAACATTTGTTGCTAATCACATACTTCATTGTTTTAATAATCTTTTCCACAGACACCTCACTGGCAGACTGAATAAACCTACACTTCCCTCTGCTGGAGGTGCGTTCAAAACTTAACCGTGTTTACCGTGATTGTTTCTGTCATTTACTCACTCTCATGTCGTTCCAAACCTGTATGACTTTCAACTAGTACCTGTTGGTTTAGTAGTCCATAATACTTATGCTCAATATTTCAAGTCTTGCGATGCTCTTTGATAGGTTTTTGTGTGAAACAGATCAAAATATTGAATATTGAACAACATTAGGTTGAGTAAATGGTGACAGAATTTTCATTTTGTGTGAACTACCCCTTTAATTCATCTCATCTGCTATTGTGGTGATGATGCAAACAGGACTGAGTCTTTAACAAGATCTCGACCCTGAATGTTGCCTATCAGCGATGGAGCCATTTGTAGCTAAAATTGTATTGAGTTTTTGGCAATTAACACTTGTTAATGACGGTTTAAGATCCCCATAAAGGGAATCGCATCATTAAACATAACCTTTAAGTGAAAACACAAGCATGACAAAGCATGAAAGGTTAATCTGTTTTTGTCAGCATCTGTTTAAAGATGGGTGGAGATCTCTTCTGCCTTTATATCTGAGGATGTAAATACCATCTCTTATCTCCATATGTATACACATATATTGACCTCAGAGAAGCATTTGGACACCTACGTCACACTTTGAAAATGTATAAATGTCATTGCATTTGATAATGTTTTAAACCCAGTGGTATTTATTTAAAAAAAAAAAAAAAGATTGCACAAGCATACAATTATGGATAATAAATATACGGTTCACAATGTAGATAGATGCTACTTAGTTTGACATTTTGTCTCTAATGCCATGACTTTGATACATTTGAAGTATGGCTTAAAGAGTTAGTTCCCCAAAGATGAAAATTCTGTCATTAATTACTCATGTTGTTCCAAACCCGTAAGACCTTCGTTCATCTTCGGAACACAAATGAAGATCTTTTTGATGAAATCTGAGAGCTTTCTGTCCCTCCATAGACAGCTATGCAACTACCACTTTGACGCTTCAAAAGTTCATAAAGAGATCGTAAAACTAATCCATATGAATCGAGCGGTTTAGTCCAAATTTTCTGAAGAGACTCAATCACTTTTTATGATGAACAGATTTAATTTAGGCTTTTATTCACATAAACATTCATCAACTCACACATCAGTTGTGGTAAACGGAAACTCAAGCGTGTTCGAATGATGTGCGAGAACCAATGAGGTTCATTCTCATGCGTTACGCAACACGTTTGAGCTTCCGGAATAGGTTTGTTCTTGCGCCTCATTCAGGTTCGGTTGAGCTTCTGTTTATGTTCGCTGATCATTGTTTATACGTAAATAAAAGCGTAAATTAAATCTGTTCATCATAAAAACCGATCAAGTCTTGGGTGAACTAACCTTTTAAGCATCCAAATGCTTTTTGGACCCACTGTATTACATATCCACATGAAATATATCCACGTCCTCCTCCTCCTCCTCCTCTTAGACCTGTTGTTTAAATGATGGACCAGTATGCCAACATAATGTATGCTAAACCAAGACAAACTGCTTGAATGTCTCTTAAAATGTTGTGGTGGCAATCTAAATGATGGAAAGGATGGAGTTTCTCTTGGTGGCTTGATCTGATTAGATTAAACCAGAGCACCAGGTGATGTGAGACTAGAGTCCCAATGTTCAGATCTCATTGTGATTGATTCACATATCCGATTGTTGTTTCAGGTTTCATCATATGTCATTAAAGCCAGCCGCTTTTACTTCGTTTGACTCTCTGCAACAAATTTTAGCCATACTTTGACTCAAAACAGCTTTTAAAGATCACATTTGGAGATCTAAACAGGCCCCCGGCAGCTTACTTTATTCTTGGGGTGAGAGAATATAGCGTTTTCCTGCACCTTTCAACTCTCTAAACCAGAAAGAGAGCAGAAAAGAGAATGATAAACCTTGAGGCCAGTGGCTTTCAGACGGAGGTCTGGCTTGCCCTTGTTATTCCCTCATTTCCCCGCTCTATCTCTCCTTTGCCCTCTTTCCTCTGTATTTCTCGCCAAACTGTTTCTATTATTGGACAGCATTCACATTGAGCCATCAGACACTGCCATCTGATTTAAAGTGACAGACCATAGAGGCAGCCGTGCTTTCTGCTTCAGGAGCCCCCTCTCCTCTCTCTGTCTATCTCTCTCTCTGCATTTCTTTCAAAGTGAATTGAAACGTCACTGCTTTTATTTTAGATATACAGGATTTCTAAACCCCTCTTATGTATGCATGTGTGCGTGATCATATGGAAAGCTCAGCACGTCCTTCTCAGAGTCAAGCGGTCTCCACATTGTGGGTGTTGCTATGGGTTACGTCCCCTCTGGGTGAGTCAGAGGCCAGTGGTGCTGAAAAGATGAGAGCCTCTTTTCATGATACTCATAATGTGCAGAGTGTTACCGAATTGTTTGTGCATGTATATATGGCTGGATAGTAATAAGAACCTTGATGATATGCTGCAAAATAAATGTTGCATTTCACGTTAGCATTCATGTCAGTATAGTTGATATAGTATTTACTTACACACTTAAATATTAATAAAACAGAAAAAGCTGCACTTCCCAGAGTTCCCTAGTGTGTGTGTTTGTGGATATGCATGTAAATAGTTTTAAATGCAACAGTTTTTATGCGGCTCTTTGCACAAACATACATTCTCACGGAAAAGCACACTACCATACTACTCATACTATTTTTTTTTTATACTATATTAAGTATGTATACAATTAACAGTGCAATATGTGAACTTTTAGTATGCAGAAAATATCCAAATAACCTACTACATTCGCCAAAATATGTAGTATGTAATACAAGAGTGGTATTCAACCTTTTTGACTGCAACACAATATATATACCCCCATATTGGCATATAAGATATTTCCTCTAATACATTTGGTAGTTATTATGACAACACTGCTTGCTTTCAAACTTTTTATTAACAGAAACTGGGAGTGATATATTATATGATTTAACCACAACTCATTTTGTGATTCCAGAATATTCTGTATTTTATTCAAATAAAATAGTTATTGAGGGGGAAAAATGTTTATTTATTTTTTTTTTCAATGTTAGATTTTTTAATATTAAAATATATAATTAAATAATTTTAAGTCATGGCCATTAAAACCATGGTATCCTATAATGCAGTGTGCTTGACCTTGCATTTCCAATGTGATATTATTGATAAATATTTTTTATAAATTATTAAATTATTAAATTATTTTTTAACATTTTAACATGTTTTTTTTGATTGGGCTGCCAAGACATTTTAATACAAACGTGGAATGAAATGCAAAATAAATGTATTTCTGTAACTATATGTCACTTGCTGAATTTAACATGCAACTTAATAAGGTCATGTGACCACAGTGTCGCATGCGCTTGAATGAAAACGTTCCATAATGCATGTTTCACATACTTTTTTTTTTTAAACTGTTTGTAATATGCAAGATGCTAGCATTTCACTCCGAACATGACTTCAGAATGCAGGTATGTATACACTGACTATGAATGTACACTGAGACATTTGAGTAAGGCCCCGTCCACACGGAGACGCGTTTAGGTGTATACGCAAAAATTTTGTATTGGATAGGCGTTTCGTCCAGAATACCTTCGTTCGGCGTTTTCAGAAGGTGAATCCGATATTTTTTGAAACCGGGTCCCAGAGTGGATAAATCTGAAAACGACGCCCTTGCGTTTTCGTGTGTACAGCCTATCCGTATATTTTGTATAACGATGATGTCATCACCCCACGTGTCGACCCTAGTCAGACACCGCTAACAGCACAAAACAGCAACAACAACAACAATAGCAGACTCTAGATGCTTGTGTTCGTGCTGCAGAAGCTACTGAGCCAAAATAAAGAGTTATTTCTAAGCTTTACTAAAGTTTGTATACAGAGCGCAAGGTTTATGCACATGCTCCAAGTCTTATTCTCTGTTTTAAGTGTATCTCTGTGGCAGAATTACAGTGCCACATACTGGTCTGGCATGTATACTCCATCGTTTTGAGCCGGTTTCAGCGGTTTCGTGTGTACGCAGATATTTCTTGAGACTAGGAAAAAAAAGATCGGATAGGGAAAGATCTGGCTTTGTGTGGACGCGGCCTGAGTGAATGCTTGTTATGTTACATGGCCAACTGGCTTTGCATACTTCTGTGCATGAATGTATGTGACCTGCTAAGGCAAACTGGCTTGGCCTGTTTCTGGATGTGTGTGTTTTGTGGGTGTTCCAGTTACATAAACCCAGAGACAATGAGTTGGCAGGGCAAATTCTTATGTAAAACATATGAGTTTTGGTATTGTTGTGGAACAACTGTGTAAACCGACAGAACACTATAGTGTGTCAACAAGAAAATAATCACCTTCGTACACTAGTTTTTTTAAGCAGGTATTTTTAGGTGTTTCTTCCAATATGACAGCTCGTATTAAGAGGCATGTATTTCGATTCCAGCAGCAGGTATATTTTTCAAAGTATTGACTTTGTTTCTTGTAAAGGTAGGGCAAAAAAGTACCGTACAGAATGTAGAACTTTTACAAAGTTTTTGCCCTTCTCTTACCTCTTCTTAATTTTGGAATAGCAGTGTCAGGCATAAACCCACGTTCGAAACATTTCATTCTTCCACACTGACATTTGCCGAAGCTCTACTGTAGATTTCACCTCACAAATGATCGCATCTCTTTGAGCGCAGATTTTACTCTTTTGAGCATGCTCTTCTTTTTTCTGCTCCACATCTCTCTCATTCTTTCGCATGCTAAAGGCAAAGTTCAGCGAGATGTGTATTAAACGTGCGCGCACACACACCGTGTCTTAAGTGTTCCTGAAATAGAAATGAGGCATGACAGCTGCGGTTGTTGACAATATTTTCTTTGTATAGAAGTAAACATTTTTATTATTCGCTAACCATAGTAAATAGTAACCAAAATGCCACAGTGCTGCTGTTGTTTTTGCTGTTGCTCCCATTACAGTAAAACTGTGATAGCTTGGTATTGGCCATCTCTGCTGTCAAAAAAGAAGTCAATATTGATATTTTGGTCTCTAAATATGACTCCCTCCTCCAATGTAAGTCTCTGGGATTTTCTTTGTTTTATCATCTACAAGGTGAATATTGTAAGTAAAATTGCTTAAAGCAAAAGCATGTGATTTATGGTATCAGTCATTGTCTGTAGCACAAACAGCTCGTGATGAGTTACTAACGCTCAGTACTTTAGGCCTATTTACACCTGGTCACTTCATGCGTTTTCTCTGACTGGATTTATATCTGATCATGAAAAGACCAGGTGAAAATGCCCTCCGAAACTCTTTAAATCCGGATTTAAATCCGATCGCTCAGACCACTTCAGGAGGTGGTCTGAGATGCATTCCAGACAAAACTAGACAAGTGTAAATGCATCTGGTTGTTGAAACCACATATGAAAATTGTACTCCTCCCAAAATGTTAAAAAATAAACGTGTGAGAGTTATAGGCTATATGACAATGTAATAGCCATATTTGATGGCTATTTGACTGCAACACGCATCGCCGCAGATGAGTAGCTGTGTATCTCGAGCAAGCCAATGCACAAATTGCCGCGAATGAAGCTGAAAGTAAGTCGCAGACGCTCAAAACACAATCATCTTCATTAAAAGTAGTGAGACTAAATATATAATGGTCAGTTCAATTCCATCCAGCTCATCCAACATGAGCTGCAGAGTCGTACATAGTGCAACAGGAATCAGAGTTCACTGATCACGTGACGAGATGACTGACAAGACCATGGCAGAGGATTAGTTGCGCAACAGAGCCTAAGCATCTGACAACTGTCTTGTCTTGTAGAATGCGCGATCAGCACCGCCACTCCCTATTCACAGAGTACGCACAATCATGAAATTGAAAGTGAAAGTAAAACGCGAACACGCATTCAATCGCGATTGGTTGCACTTATTGTTTGCACTTAATAAGACTAAGAGAAAACTGTTATTCGTTTTTATGGTAACACTTTACAATAAGGTTTCCTTAGTTAACATTAGTTAACTACTTTAGTTGCATGAACTAAGAAAGAACAATACTTCTACAGCATTTATTAATCTTAGTTAATGTTAATTTCAACATTTACACATTATTGAAATCTAAAGTTGTTTTTAACATTAGTTAATGCACTGTGAACTATCATGAACTGACAATGAATGACTGTATTTTTATTAGCTAACATTAACAGATTAATAAATTCTGCAGCAAATATATTGCTCATTGTTAGTTCATGTTAGTTAATACATGAACTAATGTTAACAAATGAGATGTTATTGTAAAGTGTTACTATTTTTATTTTTACTGTTTTTATTTCTATGATCAATTTGTAGAAAGGAGTTCAGTTAGGAGGTCAAAAGTTGTAGAAGCTCATAAATTATGTACAGTTCTAAGGTCTGAAAAAACTCATATGAAATCATACGGGAGAGAAGCAAGTCAGTTGAGTTTGTGGCAAAACCTTTTACAGTGCTTGAGTATTGTTGTCTTTTACTGCATATGATAATTCATACTCAGAAAGTAGAAATGAAATGACCTTCATTACTAAATGATTAGTTGAAACATTTCAAAATGCACCTGCAGACTATTTTTCTAGTCATGTATTTCGTGAGAATTTTTAAAAAATACTGTGTAAAAATCATCTCGTCTCATTCTCGTGAACTCAATCTTGTCTCTCGTCTCGTCTCTTGAGCTAACGGTCTCGTCACACCCTTAGTAAAAACGCTTGAAATGACCAGGTGTAAACAGGTTTTTAGTGGGTTCAAATCCCTAACCATAAGTAATTCCATAATCCTTATAAATATGTGGCATTACAGTAGAAATAATTCCATTAACCATGGCATTTTGATGGAAACTATGGTAAATTTGTGTAAGAATGTTTACTTGCTTTCCAAGCAATATATTGAAGCTCACTTTCATGGAAATAGAAAACAAACTGCTTGAATATCTAGTATCTCACTTGTCCACCCTGTGGAGTTCCTTAGAATCGGATCGATTTGTTTGTGCATCGACAGCAAAGCACCGCTTCAATTCAACGTGTGCTCCTGGGAGCCCGGTTAGAAACCAGCTGCTATAAAACGAAAAAGGATGCAAATGTCTAAATGTCTGACTGAGACTTGAGGTATCGTGGCCTGCTGGTGAGATGGCTATTTGTTGCAAATGACTCATCCATGATGGTCAGTGAAGTGGATGCAACACATTAACAAGCCGGAAAAATTCTTAAGCTGCCTGCGGTGGTCCCATTTACTTGTGTTTTGCCCGTATTAGCGGCCCAATCAACGTCAGCACTTTGTGTTAGCGCCACAGTTTCCTTCAGCTTGGCATCTGGAGGCTGACAAGCATTACGTATAGTGTTGATGCTGCTTTCTGTCCCACATACAAATGATGGAATAGTAGCAAAGCAGCACAAGATGTTGACATCTGAACTGGAGTAGTTGTTTACAGCTGAAGTTTGATGGCTGTGGGCGTCTGCAGGAAGCCGTCTCTAGTTTGGAGCATAGTAATCAAACTGACACGTTCACTCGTTCTGAACACATTTAGTTGTGTGATTAACAGTGTTTAAGCACAGTTGTATGTAGCAATAAAATGGGAATTAATTAATTAGCCATGTAATTGAACAAAAGTCAGTTATTCAGGCTCGTTTATTGGACTGGCTGAGTGTTTAATTTGGTTAAAATAGCTATGTTGTGATTGAACGTTTAGGAGAATGGGCTTGTGTTAGGGTTGGATCAATACTAAAATTTGGCCTCTGGTACGATATCAGCATCTGGTCCCTTAGTATCAATACTACATCATCACTTAATGGCAGCTTCAGTGTTAATAATTTTTTTGTATTTCTATTCTTTTTTTAAGGAAAGAAAACAGAATGGACAAAAAAAAAAAAAAAAAAGGTTTTGCTTAGACTGTTTATGATGTGTAAAAACAGTAATATTGTGAAATATTATTATTAATATATTATTAATATTTGCTCAAGAAACATTTCTTATTATCAATGTTGAAAACAGTAATAATTTTTTTTTTGGATTCTTTAATGAATAGAAAGTTCAAAAGAACAGCATTTTTTTTTTTAAATAGAAATCTTTTGTAACTTTATAAATGTCTTTACTGTCACTTTTGACCAATTTAATGCATCCTAGCTAAATAAAATTATTAATTACTAATTAAATTTTATATATAGATATAGATTTTTTTGTTCTATTTAAATTCAAAAAGCACAGAAAATGCAAACAAATCTGTAATAATTAAACACAATTTTCCCAGCACTTGTGTAAAAAAGATTTTGTAGCTGTCATTTGTTGGCTTTCTAATAGAGATGCACCGATGTATCGGTTAACAATCGGTATCGGCCGATAAAAGCTATTATTATCACTATCGGCCATTGGCCGATTGTTTAAAAACTGCCGATGGTCAGGGCCAATTATATCCTGTCAATCAAAAGGGTGCGGAAAGACGTGTTCAGACTGCAACTCATACATACTGTGTGTGAAGAAAATCACTCTTGTGTTGAATTTTAACGCATTAACAGTTTAAAAATAGTGATGTTAAAGTAGGCTCTTTTTGACACTATGAATCACCCGTAGTTCAAGCCAGGGTTGCCAGGTCTGCGTATTTTTTTCCTACATCAAATATTAATTGTAGCGCCTCCCATCCAATAATTACAAAAAGATTTGTGCTTTATTACTTCTGATAAGAATTAAAGTTTCAGTTTTCAAATTCTATCCATTTTATCATGAAATTCAAACAATAAATGGCGTTTTGACGCTCTTAAATGTGACGTGTCAGATCGCTGTAATGCCTCAGTTCAGGCGACAGCTCGGAGCGCGATTCTTTTCTTCCTCTTCAATACAAGTTATATCTCGAAAAACATGCATGAACATCAAAGGTATGTTGAAATATATTGTACAACTTACCAGAATGTATCACGTCTCATGTAATCACTTTATTTGTGTTTCAACCGCGGAAAGACGTCAATAAAACAGCTTGTGAACAATATGTCAATCATGTCACATTTACCTCAGGAATGTTTTCCAATGTTCACAGTTCCTTAGCTATCTACATATATATAAAAAAAACACTAGAGAGGAGCTTATTTACTGTTAATTATATGTTTGTGCAAATTTGCCATGAAGACAAGTGCTTATGAAAACTACCTTATGTGATACTAAGTTTTATACATTTCAGTTTTTATTTGAGTGTAAGTATTATATCTGAAAATAAACAGCAGCTGAATATAATACCTCTGCTGTTAATTGTAACCTCTAATATTGTAGTGTACCAAATGAGAGGGTTCCCTGTATAGTTTGCAACATTATTTGGGAGAGATTTTTTTTTTCCTTAAGAAAAACCAAACTATCGGTATCGGTATCAGCTGATATCATTCTGAATAATCGGCCATCGGTATCGGCAGAGAAATTTAGTATGGTGCATATCTACTTTCTAATTATTATTTGTTCAGAAATGTGATGTTTCATAATTGTTGAACTTTGGTGATAATTAAAATGCACCATAGAGTGCAAATGGCTTTCATTTACATTACAGAATGAAACTGTAAATTTGGTAAATGTGCTAAACATATTTAATGAATGTCAACTTTTACACTTCACGTCACACATTTTGAACTGTGTTGGATAGCAGTGCATTGTTGTCTGGATGAGGTACTGAAATATGTAAAATTCTTATATCAAACCTGGCAAATTCTTGATACTGCACAACCCCAGTTTGTATGCCGCCAATAAAATGCTCGTCGTTAGCTCAGGTTTTCTCCGTTAGCTCTGATCGCAGGATGAAGAGAATTCCAGATGCTCTGTGTGTGTGTGTGTGTGTGTGTGTGTGGGTGAACCTCTGATGTATTTTTAGCCTTTTGCATTATGAATGCCTGACAGGCTTGTTCAGAGGCAAGCCAACGCTACTCTCTACAGAATACCGTTCCTTTTACCTGTGCATGTTCACACAAACGCACGCACATACACGTGTGTGTACAGCATAAGCGATAGATCATAATGTGTGAACCAGCACCTGTGCTTGCATGTTTATTGGGAATACTGCAAAAGCGGAAATCCATTTTCCTGCTTTATCTTTGAACTCTAAACTTATCATTCCTTTCATCTAGGCTACCTCACCCCTCCCCTTGGTGAAAAATAGCACCTGTATTCCTCACGCATGCATAAAACCCAATTTAATCACTCTCTCACATCAAACCCCAGGGCCTTTGCTGCGTTTGCATGTGTGTCTGTTTGTTGAATTCCACATTTGTCAGTTTAGTTTAGTTGTAACACTCAAAACCTGTCAACTCCATGTTTCACCTGGTGAGGAAATAGTCATAATAGCCTAAATACAAATGTTTATTTTCTATCTCCGTCCCCTGTACATCTGTGCGTGTGTATTTGAGAGAGTTACTAGAGGCGCTGTCTTGTCTCTATGAATGTCTCTAAGTCGGAATAAATCCTCTTTAAGCTCTGGATTTCAGACGTGCATGTGGTGCCGCTTGCGTCCCATCAAACACATTAATGCCTCTGGACTTTTCCAGCGCCATCCATCTATCTCTCTTTCACTACTAAAACCAAAGCATTCCAGCTCAGTCATACCTCACAGATGGTCAGCAAGCACTCGAGGAAACTGGATGTAATTAGCCATAGCCTTGTAAGATGTGTGTGATGTATGGTTGACGTGGCATGCTTTTTTTACACGTCCGTTTCGCCTGCATTTTGAGATGATCATCATACGGTGTGACACTCCGTGACACATTTTTCTCTACTTGTGCTAAAATCAAATCAAGAACAATTTAAAGACAATTCAGCCAAAAATGCAAATGCTGTCGTCATTTACTCACCCGCATGTTGTTATAAATCTGTATGACTTTCTTTTTTCCAGAGGACACAATAGGAGAAGAAGGCCATTCTTTTCTGTTTTATTGTAAACAGATTGGGACAGACTGGGGCTCACAAGCTTGAAATTAACAAAAAAAACAAACAAACAAAAAAACAATGAAAATATATTCCAAATCTTCTGAAAAGTTGTTATTCAATGAAAATTATGAGATCTAACTATGCTTTCCTCGGCACATTCATAAGAAAATTAGAGATGTCCGATTCATTAATTAATCATTCTTTTGAGTCAGATCTTTTCAATGAATCAGGTGATTCATTTCATAAAACCAGTCTGTATTTGTTCATGAATCGAACTGATTTGGTTTTAAGTGAATAACAACTTTTGTATAACATCAGAACACTTGGAATATTGTACATACATGCTACCACATTTATGATACTTGTATACTTTTATATATTCCTTTTGTGTTCCACCGAAGAAAGAAAGTCATACGGGTTTGGAACAACATGAGGGTTTGTATATGATGACAGAATTTTGATTTTTGAAGGAACTAAGGCCTCATTTACACCTGGTATTAAATGGTTAGTTCAACCAAAAATGAAAATTCTGTCATTAATTACTCACCCTCATGTCGTTCCACACCCGTTAGAGCTTTGTTTATCTTCAGAACACAAATTAAGATATTTTTCATAAAATCCGATGGCTCAGTGAGGCCTGCATTGGCAGCAAGATAATTAACACTTTCAATGCCCAGAAAGCTACTAAAGACGTATTTAAAACAGTTCATGTGACTACAGTGGTTCAACCTTAATGTTATGAAGCGACGAGAATACTTTTGTGCGCCAAAAAAACAAAATAAAGACTTTATTCAACAATATCTAGTGATGGGCGAGTTCAAAACACTGCTTTATGAAGCTTCGAAGCTTTACGAATCTTTTGTTTTCGAATCAGTGGTTCGGAGTGCGTATCAAACTGCCAAAGTCACGTGATTTCAAAATTTCAATGATTCACCACTGGGGGGCGTGACTTTGGCAGTTTGATACGTGCTCCGAACCACTGATTCGTCTTTAGTCTTTAGTAGCCTTCTGGGCATTGAAAGTGTTAATTGTCTTGCTGGCGATGCAGGCCTCACTGAGCCATCGGATTTCATCAGAAATATCTTAATTTGTGTTCCGAAGATGAACGAAGGTCTTACGGGTGTGGAACGACATGAGGGTGAGTAATTAATGACAGAACTTTCATTTTTGGGTGAACTAACCCTTTAAGATGTGTTTTTGTCAATCCGTTCACAAGTGGACGGCGCTACAGGTATAAACAGGGTCTAAAACTTTTTGAGCTTGTCCACTTTTGACCGTTTCCAGAGGTAGTTAAAAAAGCATTCAGCCGGATTGCTTTTGTAGTGTAAATGCTCATGTGGTCAAATGCGTTCAAACAGCCACAAAAGACCGCCTACTCTCCACCTACTGACCTAATGCGTAAACATTATGGGAAGCGTGCTAGCCAGACGGGATTTAAACTTTGTCGGCTGAAGACACAAGTTTGGTTTGAAGATGAAAGACATACTAAGCACAATGTTCTCTCACCATTCCTGATTTCTAACACACACTTACCAAGTTGTCTTGCGGCTGTCAGAGCAGAAACGAAAGCTGTTGCCCTCTGTATGTTTTTCCATCGTCTCTGGTCGCGTTTATGTAAATTGCGTGAGCTGATTTCGTCCATTAGTTTGAACATATATTATTACAATATTACAATATATATGTTTCATGCATAATAATGATTTGGCTGCGAATTGGTAAAATAGATTTTGCCTGATAATGACACTTTTTTTAGGGGGGTACCTTTGTGATAAAGCCGATAACATCTTTCAAAGACATCAGAGAGGATAGAGATAAGTTTGCTGTGCAATTTCCGATAAAATGACACTTTACAAGTTCATGGTCAATATTTTGTCACTGTTCTACTGGCATAATATGGTGTGATGTTAAATCAAATTGTGTGAAACAATGTGTGAAAAATCCATCGGTCCATGGAAGATGTTACTGGGGAGAAATAACTCCGAAGGGATGCAAATTACAGATCTAAAACTGGCATCCTCAGCACTACAGCTGCACAACTTCATTAACTACAGTGACGTGCTGGATTAGCAAGTGTATGTATCATTTGTTTGTGTTGGTGTCCAACCAAACACGCAGCTTGGTTCCATCTCTTTACCTTTCTGTCTGTCTTTATTTTTGCTGTACAATTGCTTCTAAACTTCTAAAAGCTTGCTAAAATCTTTTACATATCCTGCAAGCTTGGCTTTTTATACCACTTACATTGTTGTGGTTCTGTGACTAATTTCAGAGCCTGTTCAATTAAACTGAATGAATTTAAAATACTGCCATTATTAAAATGTCATTTGTGTTCTATTCAAAAGACTTAGTTCTGTGTTATGAGAATGGAAATTAAATTTATAACTAATTGCATCAGTTATGTAATTTATCTAGAAGCATCTCTTCTCTAATTAAGAGCCAGCATTGTAGAAGCAGATCTTTTTTGCGAACATCTGTGTTTTGACGTGTGTGTATGTAAGTATAGTGTGTATGAAGGGGTGGGTATGCATGTATGCGTATGCGTGTGTGTAAGTAAAACAAAGATTATTGTTTTCAAGTTTTCAAGAAAATACGATTTCAGTCTTTCTACTTCCAAATTTCCACGTTTATTTCAATGTGTTAATTGGGGTTTCATTATAATTGTTTATGAAATTTATATATGGGCCAATGACGTGACGGGTCATTTTTTGTCCAAAGGCCTTAATAATAATAAAAAACAAAGATATGACATCCAAAGTACGTAAGGTAGTACAACTAGATCTCTTTTTTTGAAATTAATTATATTTTGCTACATATAAAGATATTTTAAAGATTTTGAAGTGTCAAAAGATCATTTGGTTTAACCGTCTAAAGGCCAATACAGCCATTTCATTTGTGATTAAAATATCTTAAAATGTAATAAATGTATATATTTTTTATTCTGTCATGATTTTATAACATCGTATATTAGCATAGTGCAACATGGGATTAAAATTATGTGTAGAAGTCATTGCTTTGTTATGAGAAAGAATGTCTGGAAAAATTAATATTACATTGATGTCATTCGGAGTAACCAATATAAAGGGACCATTTTGGATCAAGTCATGCGGTCAGTATCATGTGACAGGATGTGACATCATTCAGATGCCTGCAAAGGACCACATGGTCATGAAGCAAAGTAACTAACTCTCTTTTAACTATTTGAAAAATTCATGTTTTCACTTGCTCATACGCATGTCCCGAAATATCAGGTCATTCGGTACAACCGCTATAAAACATGGGAAATGTTGTAATATTTTAAGAACTTGTACTAAATATGAAATGTTTGATTATCCTTTTGCTAGCTAGCTAGATATCAGCCTGTTAGCATTGTTTGAAAATATCGTCATTCGGTATAACCAAAAGTGTCATTCGGTAAAACCGAAATTTTGGTTAAACCGAATGACTTTTTTGGTGACAAATTTTGTCCATCTTGTAAAAAATGACAAAAGCAGTGTTAATTGATTATAAAAACCACATAATCTCATTGTTAAGACTTGATAAAACTTTTAAACTTAATAAAAATAAAACTTTTAAAAACCTTATTCATCAATGACCCATTTATATATATATATATATATATATATATACACACACACACACACACTGCATTTAATTATTTAAAAACATGGGTTGTTAACTACTTGAAAAATTAAATATTGATATTTTAAATTCAATAAATAATGCAATCAATGAAAAATTAACCTTGCCAAAAATTATTTTAAAAAACAAGAAAATTCCGCACACTATCTGTTGTACTTGCAAAAATATCAAAAATTCTTTATTGAGCGTAATGTTTCGGTCCCATGACCTTCATGACCGTGTGGATGCCTGATGAAGGTCATGGGACTGAAACATTGCGCTCAATAAAGAATTTTTGATATTTTTGCAAGTACAATAGATAGTGTGCAGGATTTTCTTGTTTTTTAAATTAAATAAATAAAAAATACATTAAAACAATGGCATGCAGCCTTTGAGTATTTTTCAAATATGTAAATGTTACTTCAGAAAAGACAAGTAAACAGTAAGTAAGAGAACAAAGAATCACGTTATTAAGTGTGCTTTTCATGTATGTAATGGTATGGCTTTATTAAAGTTGCTGCTCTTTATTCTTGTAAATATTGCTTTTTTTATGAATGACATAATAGACAACAGACTAGCTCTCACAGTGTAAGTCTGTCCGTCAGATCTATTGTAACATCACATTTTTGCCACTTCTATTTAGATTCACTTAAGATGTAAATGTTTACACTGACATCTTGTCAAGAATGTATTAAGAATTCCTTTTACAGAATGCAGCATTTGAAAAGAGCCATTTGCCAGTCATTCAGTCTTTTAGTACTTTTGAAATCACTAATAGTGTGTAGGCTATATACCGTGATGCTAGTCACCTTCACGGCTTTTTTATTCAGTGCCAAGACACCCCTGGTTGTTCGTAGTTGATCAGAAGAATACACAGGGCTGCCGAGAAAACCAATCATTTGACAGCATGGTGCCCGCTCCACTGCTTGTAGGTAATTGAGGACCCCTCTTTGACTTGTGTGTTTCTTCTAGTCCCCCGCTGTAATAATTATGCATGCTCAGACTAGGTTATTGATTGTCTTTGTAATGCTGAAGGGAGTTGTTATCAGTACCAGCTGGATTTGGAACCAACTTTGTGCGTCTTGTCATGATGAGGTCACTCAAATGGAGAGTTTGGAGGGTTTTTTTTTTGTCATTGACCTGTATCCCTTCTCTTTCCATGCCTGTTCTCCTGGTTTCTCTTCCATGGGTGTCCTCTAATCCCACCAAATAAGCTTGACACATAGAATTGGCACAGTTGTAGCAACACGGATATTGGCGCACAAAGCGTGAATTCGGTCTCCCCAAGGCACGCCGTGGCAATTGTCGAAACTGAGGCTGTTAATCTGATGGAATCAGATATTTGTTCAGGATTGATTGAGAGAGAGGGAGGACACAGACGCATTAGAGCTTTACCCAGTACTCTGTGTATGCCAACTATGTGTGTGTCGTCTTTGCTCAACAGAGTGTGGCCTCAAATCTCAGGGGCATAACCACCCCTGCTGCTCCAGACGTTTTAAAGATAAACAGCAAAAATGTTGGGCGCAGTATTGATGTGCTACTTCTATGTGATTTCTATGTGCATTTGTACATATTTTTACCGCTTTTTGCAGATATTTGCACTTAAAGCTTAAAGATTTTTACTTTCTGAACTCAACTGTTGCAGTTGTAACTTTCCATTTATTTGAGCATCCCAGCCCAACACAGCATTATTGGTGTGAGTTTAGGATGGGACTGTCTGTTTCTAATGGGAGGTGGAGGATTTTTTGGTAAACTTGAATTTCATTTGGTGATGCTAGTGGAGCAGCAATTACACCCTTGACTTTAAATGTTTTATGTTTGAATAAACATTGATACATACTCTTTGTATTTCTATAACTTTAGGGACATAGAAATCTTTATGAAACCTTAGGAATTGATGGAGTCACAGGTGAGTTCAATGCTCAGGCACACGATTCTACAGCACATCTCTTGAGTAAATGGCGAAAATTTCTCCAAGAAAGAACTTTTTAATGTCAAGTTTATTTATAGATGTGACTTTTAATAAAAGTACAGTCATTGGCAGTTTTTGTATGGCAGAATTTGATAATTTGGGCTTTACAAATCATTCAGAACAGCATGAAGCCATTTAAATGTCAGATTACTGTAGGTAAATGCATTTAGTGCACTTAAACGGTGTTATTTTAGTATTATTTACTATGATAGTATACGTTAATATTTTTAGTTTTTAGCTTTTATTTTCATATTTTCAGTTTTTATTTTAATTATAGTTTTAGTAATTTTTATTAGTTTTTGTTTTTCTGTCAGATTTAGATTTCAGATTTAGTTTTATTAATAGTCAGTTAGTTGCCAAAGCAACATTTTTAATTTTAATTTATGTTTTTAAAGTTTTTTTCTCCATCTAATATTTATATTGTATTGTTTTTCACCTTTATTTCAATGATCAAAAAATTATTTTTAATAGTTTCATCTTAGTTAACAACATTAAATATTAATGTCATTTTTTAATAGGTTGTTTGCAATCACGTGGTTCTGGTGACGCGCGAAATTAATGTGGAGGGCAAGCAGTGAAAACTAATCATGTCACTGATTGAACCCACATAGTTGAGTGTTTTTGAAAGTGTTGTATTTTGTTTGGTTTAATAATTAACATTACATTTGCGAGTATGACCCTCACTCGGCTTGTGAATGAGTAACTTGCATGCAGCCACTTCAAAACTGTTCACAAGCTTCTATGGGTTTGATTTTGGTTGTCATTTTTTGAAATAAATACAAAAAATAAATAAATAAATAAATAAAAATACAGTGTGTCGGTGTCTGTCCGCTGAATGCCCCTCCGATTCTCCTCCGTGGTCATATGGGAAAGTGAATATTTACAAAGAAATCATTAAAACTACAGTTACATTTACACCCTTCCAACAAAGAAATGGATCGACTTCTGTCAGCTTGTTGAACACATTTTTTTTATTTGGACATTTTCTACCATATGATGGCTGAAGCAGCACCGCGTGATACTGTTTTCACAGTAACCAGATCAACATTTTGAACGGAATTCTGCAAAAATGAAGTGAAAACACCAAATGATCATGCAATGGGATAAAATAGCTTCTCTTCCCTCTAAATGATACCGTGAAGAATGTGAATATTTAACCAAGTCAAAAACAAAAAAGGTAAGCAGGTATTCATTTCAGTATCAGCAGACGCAAAACGCTATAAAAGGTGACAACTTTTAAAGTTAAAAACGATACAAGTTACGTAAACGATAAAAGCTCATTGTGGTTTCTCGGTTTGATCGATTTGAGAAACCATAAACGACGCAAAACAGTAATTTTGAGTTTGTGATTCCTATATAGAAAAAACACTCCTTGACCTCCAGCCGCATTTCACGTGCAGCAATGACGTCATGTGCAAACAACCTATTCAGTACAATCAATCTATAAATTCAATGAAAGAAATGTTCTGTCAGCCTAAACAGAACATTTGTAAATTTGTAACATTTACATTTATTATTAATATTTGTATGTAATTAAGGCAAGGCTGTCCAGTCCTGCTTTTGCAGGGCCAATGTCCTGCAGAGTTCAGCTCCAACCCTAATTAAACACACCTAAACCAGCAAATCAAGGTCTTCAGGATTACTAGAAACCTCCAGGCAGGTGTGTTGACCCTCCAGGAGCAGGATTGGGCACCACTGATGAAGAGGATTAAGTTTTAGGGGCCGTTTATTTACACAACAACAGCGTTTTGGAGGCCTGAAAATACAAACATTTGAAAACGGGTTTCAAAATGTGAGTTTTTTAATACAATACCGTTATCGTTTCTGTGTAAACTTTAAAAAACGCATTTTTTTTTGTAAACGGTGACATCATGCGCATATGCATATTATGTTGTTCAGTCTATAAGCACGTAGTGACATCGCCGACTACTGGCCTGGCATGAATAATACAGCGTTTTTAGTTGTTTTCGTGGATCCGTGTGAACAGGGATCGTTTTGACAACGTTTGTCGTCTGTATGGTGTACGCAAAAAGCTTAAAAGGAAAAACTTATCCGTTTTTAGTACATCGTTGTCATGTAAATGTACACTTAGAAGCTTTTTGTTGACTTTGTGCCTCAGAAACACCAGCAAAACCAATGTGTAAACTGTCGTTTTGAGTTTAATGCAACTATTTTTTTAATGGTTTACACATTGTAGATATCAATGTCCATCCAAATGTAAAGAAATATGTACTAGATCATTTTGGTTATTTGAAATGCACATGAAATATCTAGTTGGCATGTTATTAAGCCTCTTGTGTTTAGCTACATGGTTCATGAGTCTACATACATGTGTTAACGTACTCATTTTAAAGTATTAGTGTCCAAAGCACAGCTGTTCCCTTTTAGCTTTAGCTCAGCCAACCGCCTGTAGCATACCAAACAGGATGGCTAAGTTTGTTGTAATGTTTTAATGCGATTATGTGGCTTTGAGTCTTTTCAGGTGTCACTTTTATCATCTTAGCGGCTTGTAGTCTTTCATTTATCTCTCTCTCTCTCTTTTCCTCCAGCCTCTCAAAGTAAACAGCCGAGTGTTTTACTTTCTTAACCTTGGATGTACTAAGAAGCTTTGTCAACACCCACCACATAAACAAACAACAAACATCCTTCGCTATAAAACGTCGTTATTGTTGAGTAGATTGACTTTCCCTCCCATCATCACATAAGATCCAAAGAAGCCGTCTTATTCTCTGTTCCTTGTCTGCCATTGCAGACAACAGAGTAATTGGCCTTATCTTCTGAGGCGGTAGATTTGCCAGGAGTCGCACGTAATCTTATTATCCTACCAAACACACAACAGAGAAACGAAAGCATTTCCCAGCATTCCTGCTTGTAGTTGGAATCCCATGGTTCCAGAGACAATGAAAGAGCCCTTTCCAAGAATTCAGTGCCATGCATTAGTTGTCTGCTGTTACAGTTATTTTCGGGATGTTTGTGAATGATACCACACGGTTTGATTATATAGCAACATGCACCTTGTTATTGTAATACAAGAAAGGAACGTGCTATATTTATATTCTCCAAGATATAAAATCATTAGTATTCATATGTTTTTTTTTAAATACATGTTATTGTTACTTTTGTTTTTATAAAGTATATGCACTGACAAATGTTATATAAACTACACATTAGAATAATAAGATTGTATTGTATATAATGCTAAATTTGCCATCTTTTTGGAATTGGATTCAAATCTTGGTACTTGTGTTCTTCTGTACAAGTACAGTACCATTTAAAGTAAACATGAAATCAAAATTGACAGTTCCAATTTTTTAATGGAATATAGCAGTATTTATTATAAATGATTTATCCATGCACATTATTATTTTTTATTTTTTTTTAAAAATGCACATACCCTCGTAATCTTTAATCAAAATAACTTCCTCTCCTTCCTGCAGCAACATCTCTTCTCTGATGACGTGTTTACTGGCTCAAGGGCGGGACAGCCTGTCACTCGTCACTCACATGTGATCACAGCAATAGCAAACCACAACCATCCAATCAATTCCCAATTAACAAAATCCAGTCCGGCCCTTCATTTTTTCTTGTTCGAGAAGCCGTTTCACTCGGATATGCAACGTCTGTTTCTTGCCAGCTTTAAGCTTGGCTGTTTTAGACTGCAGCATTGTTAGTTATTTTTTTGTGTAATCTGTATCAGAATGACTGTTGAGGTATTGAGACACACAGATTTGTGCTGGTCAACCGTCTGCTTCAGCAAATTCAATACTCAAGAGGCTTGTTCACTCTGGAGTGTCTATTTAAAAAGGTATTAGAGTGGTTCTCAGGAATGGAATAGTTTTTGGTGGAATAATTTGTGCTACCTGATTTATTGCTCTCTTCATAGTGAGTTATGAGCAATTTTATGTTCCCCTGGTCTGCTGCTGTGGACCTTGAACTGAAGTGAGGAGTTTCTTTGGTAAAAACAATTTTTTTTTTTTTTTTAAAGGATGCTTTTGGTTGTAGAAATGTATTTTATATATTAAACAGCACAGAATTTAAACACATGAATGTTAAATATATCGAAATCTTCTTCCTCTCTTTTACTATTTTTAAGTTTTATTCCATTTTAATATTTAGTTATTTAATTTTAAAGGCATTTATTTATATAAAATTTCTTTATTCATTTTTAAATTTTGTCAGGACAAAGTATACCACATTCATTCATTCGTTTTGGTCCCTTGTTTTGTTTTGTTTTTTGCATGCTTTGATTTTACTTTGTTTGTTTGTTCATTTTTTATGGTTTGACAGGACAGTAATAGGCAGATGCGTTATTCCTCTGCATTCCTTGTCAAAACTGCCTCTGCGACACTCCAGTCATCTATTACTGTTGTTGTGCTGTCAAAGTATGCTAACATACATCATCCCCATTTTTGTCCTCTCTCTGAGAGTCACACTCAGGTCATTACAATGTGCCAGAGTTGTTTTAGCGTGCCAGTCTCCACCGAGTCGTTATTAGATCAGTGCGATAACACACCACGACAACTCACAAAACGCAATTTCACACTCATCGAGTGCTATCAGTGTTTAATGAGATGCCTCTCGTTGGTCCTTACCCCTTCAGTTTACCCCTCCTTCATCCCTCATTTCTTTCATCTCCAATAGGCACCTGTCACTGTGGATATGAGCACGGCTGAACGCATGTAATCAAACACCAATTACGGCACTGGAAAGCGTTTACGGACGCCCAATGCTATTGATCTAACATGCATAGCACTTCTTCATTGCCTTGTTTTTCCAGTCTGAAGACCATCTCCACTGGCCTGAGCAAATTTGCTTTTTTTGCTATCAAATATGGGCTGAATTCATCTGGCGAGAGTGGAGAATATGTGAAAAAGCTCATTGAAGATGTTACCTTAAAAATGTTGGAATGATTTGCCCAAATTAAAGGACTGTCAACTGAAAGTGCCAGTTTAGTACATTTAAAAAATGTACAAAAAAATGAACACATTTAATTATGCCTCCTGACCCGTATGAATTCCGTAATAAGGAATTTTCCTACCATACAGATTCACACAGACACGTTTTTCAAAGTTTAACCACTTCTAAGCGCTTGTGGTACGAGATGCTGAAGAAACAGCGTGACGCAATGAAAGGGTGAAGGTTTGCTTTGATGAAGGTTTGTTTGCTTAAAGGGGACCTATTATGCCCCTTTTTACAAGATGTAATATAAGTCTCAGGTGTCCCCAGAATGTGTCTGTGAAGTCTCAGCTCAAAATACCCCAAAGATCATTTATTCTACCATGTTGTAAATGCCCATTTTTGAGTGGAAGGAAAAACATGCTGTTTTCATGCATGTATCTTTAAATGCAAATGAGCTGCTGCTCCCCACCCCACTTTCCAGAAGAGGGTGGAGCCTGTACAGCTTGTGCCTCGGATATTCTGCCAAAAACTAAAACATCTGTTTGGTTTTGATTATCATCTCTATCACAGCCACACTTACGTGACATTGCAGTTCTTCATCATCATGAATGTTTATTATCTGCATGCGTTTTAAAGCCATATCAATCTAAACTTCTGATATATGGTTTGTCAGAAAGCTGGATGTCAGACGGCGCGTCCCGTGACTATTAAACTAAGTTCTCTTTCATGTCTTATTGCGAACTGTCAAATACACACAAAGTTATGTCAAAAACAGATAAAGTTCACATAAACACAGTCGGTTAGGTCTGTGAACTTAAACAAGGAAATAACGTGTATATTAGATCTTTGTATTAAAGTGTATACAGTACATAATACACCTACTGCTATATATGCTGTTAATATGAATCAAACAACAAAAGAAAAACAAAATCACTCACTGCTCTTGAAAGCAACTTTAGTAGCTTTAATAAGAATACATTTCTTACTTGGATGCTGCTGTTAAATGCTCTGGAGAGGAGATTCATGGTGGACTGTGTACAGCTTACTCAGGGCGGGTCTATGCTAATCCATCAGCAGTCATGGGCGGGGCCTGTGCAGTATGATGTCATATTGCATAGAAACTGCAAACGGCTTATTCTGAGACACTGCTTATGATTTATGGGGATTAAAACAAGGAGTTGGTGGATTTTTACCATTATAGGGTGGTTGTGTACACACACTCCCGACACATTTATGTTCAAACACCATGTAAAAGTGAATTTTGCATAATATGTCCCCTTAAGCATTTCCCCACACTGATGGCTGCCACTGACTCACACCGCCACTCTCTCACCCTCTGCCCACTCTAAGTTTATAATCTGTGGGCTCACCTGATCTTCCACCCAAATCTTACTGATTCATTTCAGAAAAATAGCTGTCTGTGTGGGAAGATGATACTTCAAGTTATTTATCTCATCACTTCCACATTTGCCATAATGAGAATTAAAGTAATAGTGTTAATTGGAACATGTTGTGAATATTTAATTTGTGACTTTATTGCTCTGTCGTCAGGGCGAATGTTTGTCTCCGAGCGAGAGTGGCAGAGTTTTCTCATAACTTTGAAAAGTGGAAGCGTGGGAATTGCAGGTGCCATCTGGTCTCAAAGCAGATAACAATAAAAAAGGGACATAAGAGACATATTTCACGATGATATGTTGCATGCTTTAAGCAAGGGTGACACCAGAGAAGTACATCAGATCTGTGCTGCAACTGATATGAACTTTACATGAATTTCTGGCTTGTCACATACAGTATGAAGTGATGATGGCATTCCATGTATGCCACAATGAACACAATTCTACAATGAAAAATTTTTGTGTGATTATAAAAAATATTGATGATAAGTCCATATGCCCATTATACTTGGTTTAAATCGCAACATATTAATTGCATTAAGTAACTCATTTTTTATTGTAATTTATTTTTATGCAAAAATAGATTACTTAAAAATATATTGTTACTAAAATGTATTTATTTATTTAAAACTTGTGTTTTACTAAATCATTGTCAAATAGAAAATATAGTGGTTTGCACAACCGACTCATTAATAGTTGAAAATAAAAAAAAAATAAAAAAAAAATGCTATAAATACGAAAAATGTACAAGTCCTGCACGCTACTCAAACTTGCAGTATCACAAAATTGTTTTTGCAACATTTTGCTTGAGGCTGATGCTAAGGAAGATGATTGACCGAAAGTTTGAGTAATGTGTGCAATTTATACATTTTTCTGAGGTTTTTTGTTGCAAAGTTTCAAAATTTTATTTGCAATGTTTCTGTCAATCGACTTTCCTCAGGCTTGAGGCTAAGGAAGGTTGATTGATTGAAACATTGCAAATAAAATTTGAGTAGTGAGCATTTTTTTTGTCACAATCTTCAAATTATTATTTTTATCTTTTATCATTATGTAGGCCATCTAACCATTCTGCTCTCTAGATATTATATTGCCGTTTGTCCAGTTTTATCTACATTTTCCATAAAATTGATCTCATTTGGCACTCTAGGGTATAACAAGAACTATACGAACTGTTGAAATACTGATGCCCTCCTATCCGTTGAATTTAGGAATGCGTGAGTGTGCCAGACATCCATTTGAACTGCTAAAATGACCTGGAAGTACTTTAACATTGCAGTTAAGGGCTATTGAGCGTGGAGGGCTAATCTCCATGGCTCATGCTCTCCCTCATGATCCACAGGAGGACAAAACCGCTTGCCGATGGTGTGTGTCAAATGCAGCGGAAGTCATCCTGAAAGGACAAACTGAGATTACAGAGGACAAACGGTTTATTTTCCAACACAATGCTGTAGATAATGTCTTAAATTAATGACCTAGCATACGAAGAATGGAGATAAATGTAACATACAATTGGTGCTATGAATAACTATGAAACTGTCATGCGGAAGCACTTCCGTTTAGACATTTCTCGAAGAAAGACATAATCGAAAATGTCAGCTCAGCAAGAAGCAGCTGACTTCCTCCCGCCCTATCTTTTGTATTCCTTCCTTAGAGAGTCTGTCCCCCAGAATGCCAGGTCTCTCTAGAATCCCGTGACCTTGAGCAAATTGCCCAGCTTTCGTTTTGTCTCCCCCAGTTATTTGTCCTTTCGTTCCATTTTTTTTTTCTTGATGCATTTTATCAAAGCTGTTAGCTGTGAGCTGGTGGATATTCTGCAATGAAATCTGTGGAACTCAGATGGCTTTTTATAATACGGTGATGGATCATGTTGAGGGCTTGATGAATCGTGCCATCATTACTGTAATGAAATGTTTTCCTGCGACAGCCATGATTTTCACAGAGCAAATTGAAGCAATAGAAATGAGCAAAGCAGTGCTGTAATTGACTTGGTTTGAAGCTCAGGGGGAATAATCATTTTTTTTGCATCTATATCTATAGGAATGCGTATGTATGAAAAAGTTTGGCTGATTGCAATTTTATGAAACAGATTTCTGGCTCTGTAATCTGACTGGATAAGCCACTTTCGAAGCTGCTGTAAAATAGCTGAGATGAACACACCTATGACTGCATATCAGTCAAATTCTGTATTATAATGCTCATTTGCTTGCCATTAACAGCTCGGCTAATGAACTCTGCTACTTAGCAGAAGAATTGTTTTTTTCTGGCATTATTATTGCTAATACGTGTAATAATTTATTGAAACTGGCGTTTATTTCCATATTCCTGTTCATACAATAATCCACAATAATCAAGGTTGATAGCATTGCAATAAAATCATTCCAGTTGTACTTTACAGTGAATTTTACCATGATTGAGGAGAATTAATGTCAACATGAAATCGAAATTACACATTCCTGGTCTTAGCTATTTGTTTTCTTGATGGTGCTTCTGGATTCCCAGTATTTCATTTTCATTGTATTGAAAAGAGTGGTCTGAATAATCACTACAAATATCACCTTTGTTTTCCACAGAAAAGGTCATCCATTCTAAATCTTCTTTCTTGCCACAACTATTTCAAAATTTTAACTATTATTTTACAGTATCTCACAGAAGTGAGTACACCCCTCACATTTTTGTAAATATTTTATTATATCTTTTCATGTGACAACACTGAAGAAATGACACTTTGCTACAATGTGAAGTAGTGAGTGTACAGCTTGTATAACAGTGTAAATTTGCTGTCCCCTCAAAATAACTCAACACACAGCCATTAATGTCTACAACGCTGGCCACAAAAGTGAGTACACCCCTAAGTAAAAATGTCCAAATTGGGCCCAATTAGCCATTTTCTCTCCCTGGTGTCATGTGACTCGTTAGTGTTACAAGGTCTCAGGTGTGAATGGGGAGCAGGTGTGTTAAATTTGGTGTTATCGCTCTCACTCTCTTATACTGGTCACTGGAAGTTCAACATGGCACCTCATGGCAAAGAACTCTCTGAGGATCTGAAAAAAAGAATTGTTGCTCTACATAAAGATGGCGTAGGCTATAAGAAGATTGCCAAGACCCTGAAACTGAGCTGCAGCACGGTGGCCAAGACCATACAGCGGTTTAACAGGACAGGTTCCACTCAGAACAGGCCTCGCCATGGTCGACCAAAGAAGTTGAGTGCACGTGCTCAGCGTCATATCCAGAGGTTGTGTTTGGGAAATAGACGTATGAGTGCTGCCAGCATTGCTGCAGAGGTTGAAGGGGTGGGGGGTCAGCCTGTCAGTGCTCAGACCATACGCCACACACTGCATCAAATTGGTCTGCATGGCTGTCGTCCCAGAAGGAAGCCTCTTCTAAAGATGATGCACAAGAAAGCCCGCAAACAGTTTGCTGAAGACAAGCAGACTAAGGACATGGATTACTGGAACCATGTCCTGTGGTCTGATGAGACAAAGATAAACTTATTTGGTTCAGATGGTGTCAAGCGTGTGTGGCGGCAACCAGGTGAGGAGTACAAAGACAAGTGTGTCTTGCCTACAGTCAAGCATGGTGGTGGGAGTGTCATGGTCTGGGGCTGCATGAGTGCTGCCGGCACTGGGGAGCTACAGTTCATTGAGGGAACCATGAATGCCAACATGTACTGTGACATACTGAAGCAGAGCATGATCCCCTCCCTTCGGAGACTGGGCCGCAGGGCAGTATTCCAACATGATAACGACCCCAAACACACCTCCAAGACGACCACTGCCTTGCTAAAGAATGTCTCCAGACCTATTGAGCATCTGTGGGGCATCCTCAAGCGTAAGGTGGAGGAGCGCAAGGTCTCTAACATCCACCAGCTCCATGATGTCGTCATGGAGGAGTGGAAGAGGACTCCAGTGGCAACCTGTGAAGCTCTGGTGAGCTCCATGCCCAAGAGGGTTAAGGCAGTGCTGGAAAATAATGGTGGCCACACAAAATATTGACACTTTGGGCCCAATTTGGACATTTTCACTTAGGGGTGTACTCACTTTTGTGGCCAGCGGTTTAGACATTAATGGCTATGTGGGACAGCAAATTTACACTGTTATACAAGCTGTACACTCACTACTTTACATTGTAGCAAAGTGTCATTTCTTCAGTGTTGTCACATGAAAAGATATAATAAAATATTTACAAAAATGTGAGGGGTGTACTCACTTCTGTGAGATACTGTATATTTATTCCTGTTTAAACAAGCTGACAAGACAGCATTCTCAAGACAGCATTTATTTTATTTTATTTTATTTTATTTATTTATTTTTTCTCTACCATGTTGTAATTTTGTATCACCTTTTGTGTTCCATGGAAGAAAGTAATGCGGGTTTTGGAACAGCATGAGGTTGAGTAAATGACGACAGGGTTTTCATTTTGAGTAGTCTATTCCTCTATGTATGGTAAAATCAATGTAACACACAGCCTGTCCTGGCTTTATTCTTCCCTAATTGCTTGCGACCTCACGTAGTTGGATCTAAGGTCTATTGTTGAGCTATGGCTCTATGAATAACCTTTGATAGTCTTTCTATACCCCCTTGACACTTCCACCTTCCTCATTTCATCATCCTTAGTCTCTTTATTGCAGTTCACATCTGTTTCACCAGTTCATCTGGCTAATTCTGGTCTTGCATTAAGTTTTCATTACAGTTCTGTGAGCACGCACACCTTGTAAGGTACAAGTTAATTAAGTTTATGCATTTTCTGGCACATAACCCAGGCTTACGCCGCGGCACTTGATTTATGCTGTCGTCAAGGACGATCTATACTATAGCTGTGTGGAGGTGTAAAAGGATAAAGCAGAGATGAAAGCCTCAAAGAGGTGTGCCGCAGCCCATCTGTTCCCTCGACTGACGCCACCAGTGTTATTTGTGGCATGTTTTCAGATACAATAAGTGAATTTCAGTGACAAATCTCATGGCTGTTAAGTGTCAGTGACTGAAGTAGAACTGCATTCATTTACGCATGGAATGGAATGTGCAATTATTTACTGACCTTGGATCAGTTTCACTTGGTCAAATACAAAGCTACGTCATGTCTACACTGCAAGTGATGTGAAGAAAACATGTTTTGATGTGACAAAGTAGAAAACAAGTTAATCAAAACAACACTGCACATTTGTAAAACAGAAGCAAAAGTTTTGATTAAACATGGCTACATTTTTTTCACCCTGCTCTGCCAGTATAATGATTGTAAAATTGTGGCTTTTCCTCTTTTTAAATGCATTAGCGGGTGAATTTTAAACCAAGGGCCATTTGGGAATTATTGCACATTACACACTGTGGTCTCCTTTTAGATGAAGGCGTGCTGGGACATTATAAGAGGCCTCAACCTAAATTTCTTTCCAGATGCACCCTTATATTACAGTTTGCAGAGTTTTTTTTTTCTCCCAGCAGAGTCCACCGAGAGCAGGGGAAAGTTTGATTTCCTCCATAATTACAAAAGTGCTGTGATACTCAGCCGTTTCAGAGCAGTCTTTATTACCTCAGAGTCTCATGAGGAGGCTGGCCAGGGAAAACATTCTACAAGAATCACTGTATTAGCTGAAGACAACTAAAAATACCCAAAACACTGGTACAAATACAGATCCAAGTTAAGCTGTTTTTGGTTAATTGATTTTGAATGCATGGTTATTTTATTAATAAACATTGCATGCACTAGGTAAAAATTAAACATATTTCTTGAAAACTAGGTAGCAGGATTATGCATTCAAAATAAAGTTTCTTCAATGGTTCTTTGCAGTGCCTTGCTGTTCAAGAAGCTTGTTTTTTTTATTTTATGAAGTCCCATTTTCACTCCTTAGTTCCTTAGTACTTAGTACTCCTTAGTACTTTGGAGATAAAAAATGATGTCCAAATGATTACCTAAAGAATAAACCTTTTTCGTCTCCAATTAGAACCTGAATTTTTAAGTTCTGTCACAAAACCTGGTAAGCTACCTTGTTGTCTGTTGCCTTCAAAGACAGCATCTTAACTAAAATGTAATCTCATAAGTGACTGATTTGGAGCATAGGAAGCAATTTTGCGTGCCACACAAATATACACACGGGATGTGTCTCACAGTTGATTGCAATAGAGTTTGACATTAGTGTTTTGCCAAACTAAAACTGCGATACTCAATTATATATACATATATGTGAGTGCGTGTGTTTATGCGAGCGTGCGTTTATTTGATTTTTATACCTCAGTAGTGCAGTATGTCTGTGATGGCTACTACACAATGTAGCACACTGGGTTTTGGACCAGAGCTACTGTTTGTAGGCTGTGTTTTCAACACTGGAGATGTTGTTTTCACCAGAACTGTGTTTTGTTTCTCAGATGTGAAAGTCTGCGTGCCTCATTTCAACTTGAAGCCAGAGCGAGTGTCGTTATCTTGCAGATGAGTCTTTCTTGTGTCATCTACCTGTTTCATATCCATTATTAAGGGCAGATTTTATCCATGCGCCACTGCCTTTTTCCCCCAGCATGCACTGCTGCAAATGAGGCTTATCTGAGACACTGAACAAATTAAGTCAGCAAGTCTTTGTCATTCACACGATTCCTCCTTTGAGATGCTTTCCATCATTCTGAATCTCCCCCCTTTTCCTTAGTTCTGAATTGCAAATTTCGTTTGGGATTTGAAAACTCCTGTTATCTGCATCTCTCCTCTCTGCTTTGGCTTATTCAAAGCACGAGTATTAATCTGAGACTGCTCTATAGGAGGAGAGATAACTATCTCCTTTGGCACATGGAAAGAGAGAATTGATAAAGACAGAGATGAGGACACATGAGATTCAGAGGAATATGAAGGATGCTTGTGTGTTTGTTGCGGTGGGAATTGTGCCAGTTTGACAGCAGGGCTGATTGGCACTTGCCGTGGATAAACTGTAGTGTGCACGCGTGCACCAGCGTATGTGTTTTAGGATGAATAAAACAGGATATGAATCCTGCGCCATTGTCCTGGCACAGCTGGCATCTAATAAAGCTCACTAGGCGCTGCACTGCCATGCTGATGCATATTTATACAGAATCAGCAGTAATGATCTACATGATTCAAATGGGGTGCATGAAGGGTACAGTGTAAGTGATGGGAAACCAGGATGGGCCCTTCATGGCTCTTGCGTAAACTGATGAGGCAGATCTTGCATATGTGAAAGTGTGTGTGCTTGTTAGAAAGTGTACTGGATGAAACAGGGTTGTATTTAAAGTCAACTCGGAATCACAATTGACCTTGTTTTCATTATTAAAGGGTTACTAACGATTTCAAAACACTGCTTCATGAAGCTTCAAAGCTTTACGAATCTTTTGTTTTGAATCACTGGTTCGGAGCGTGTATCAAACTGCCAAAGTCACGTGAACCATTGAAATTTTGAAACGTTTCGAAACACTTATGATGTAACGAAGCCTCGTTTACTGAAATCACGTGACTTTAGCCGTTTGATACATGCTCTGGACCACTGATTCGAAACAAAAGATTCGTAAAGCTTCGGAGCGTCATGAAGCAGTGTTTTGAAATCGCCCATCACTAGATATTGTTGAATAAAGTCTTTATTTTGTTTTTTTGGTGCACAAAAAGTATTCTCGTCGCTTTATAACATTAAGGTTGAACCACTGTAGTCACATGAACTGTTTTAAATATGTTTTTAGTACCTTTCTGGGCATCTGAAAGTGTTAATTGTCTTGCTGTCAATGGAGGCCTCTCTGAGCCATCGGATTTTATCAAAAATATCTTATATATCATAAATATATTATATCCGAAGATGAACGAAGGTCTTACGGGTGTGGAACGACATGAGGGTGAGTAATTATTGACAGAATTTTCATTTTTGGGTGAACTAACTCTTTAATACATGCACGTCCTATTGCACAATTCATCATATATCTATATATATATTAGGGCTGTTGATTTAATTCGTTAATAATGCATTAAAATTATTAACGCATCTGCCCCATCCCCGACTTACGTAGGTCATCTTACATTTGACTGGTGATGCACATGATGCAGGGCAACAACTCACTGCGTGATATAGCCTATTAGAAAGCCCCAAAAATTCTAGATATTGGGGCAAAAATGCCCTGTCTTTAGTTTTTATCTCAAGTTTTTATCTCTTTTATCTTTTATCTCAAGCAATATCACACAAGTGCTGTTTTTGTCCTGAATTGCAAGTATGATATTGATTTTATACAGCAGTTCAATAAATAAGAACTTAATTCTGTTATATTTTAGACACAATATTGTCTGCTTTTTCTCAATTTTGCCAACAAATTATTACCTATAAAGCCAGAGCAGAACTGTTGTGCGTCTCAGAGCAACACAAAATAGAGACATCCGTGTTTTGAGCGAATCAATCAGGTGAACCAATGATTCAATGGCCCATTCATAAAGAGAACCATTTACTGAATGAATCAGCCATTTAAACGAATCAGTGAATCATTAGCTGTGTCCAAATTCAGGGTCTGTGTCCTCCGGAGGTCGCATTTGTGTGTGTGTGTGTGTGTGTGTGTGTGTGTGTGTGTGTATATATATATATATATATATATATATATATATATATTGTGTGTGTGTGTATATATGTATATATATATATATATATATATATATATATGTATATATATATATATACACACACACCACTGAACCCCTTTGACTTTTATTGTATAGATAAAAAACCCACTAAATATCTTCTTATGTGTTCTGCAGAGCAAAGTAAGTCTTACAGGTTTAGAGCAGTAAACAATGACAGAATTTTTATTTTTGGGTGAACTATCCCTTAAGGAAGAAAAATGAGTTTTAAGGGCCATTTCATGTGGATCACATGATTTTCCTTCTTCTGTTCACAACAACAACAACAACAAAAAAGTCAGGTTTTGGAATCTTGTGAGCTTGTAAGTGGACTTCAGGGGAAAAAAGTGTGGATTAAAAGTGTTCTCTGTATGTTTGTACGTCTGTGAGCGTATGCACACATAACTGGTCAAGATTTAAACTAATGGGCTGTGTGATTTAAAAGCTGCTGTGATTAAACTGTGATTTAATTAGATATGCTGCTGATAATGGGAGTGCCTGAAACGGCAGAGAGTTTAATCATTTACGTGGATAAGGAGGGGGGAAAAAGCAAGGGAATGAGATGAAGTGAGGGAGAGACGGATAGGTTTGCGATTGATATTCTCGGTAGCTGCTCGTGTTAGAGCAAGAGTGTACATTCCCTCCTGGTGGTTGAAGGGACTCTGAGCAAATCAGGACAGCAGCAGACAAGCTCTTGAAGGCAGAGACCAGACAGGCCACTGATCTGCGGTCGGGCTCTCTGCCATATCTTACAGGCATTTTATGCCTGGCTACCATTCCTACCCTTGACAGTCTAGACCAAAATGTGACCATCAGAAGGTCGACTTTTAAGGATGGTCAAAAGGCGAACGCTACAGCAATATTGAGGTTCCTTTAAGGCAAATTGGTTCACTCAGCTTTTTTTTTTTTTTTTGAAGGTTATAGGCATACAAGTACATTTTCTACATACTTGAATAGTGAAAGACTGAAAATATGTTTTACTTTTAGGTCTGTTTATTAACAGTTTCTTATTTTTAGCACCATGGTGTTGCTCTGTATTATTCTTATTTTAATACTTTTAAATGCTTATTTGAAACCAGACCTTTCACTCAGATTAAACCTGGTGCATTTTAAATGTTCATATATATTGTTATATCAACTAGATTATTCTACATTATCAACTAGAATTCTCTCACCCCATTTGGTAGATAATTTTAATTAAATCCTTTTTTAATTGTTTTTTTTTCTTTTTCTTTTTTGTCCTTTATTTTTTTGCAGTGTTGACACAAAGACAGATGCCTGCCATCAAGGGCTTTGTATAAAATTCGAACACAACTGTGCACTAGTGAATACGGCATTTATTTTCTTTAAATAGTAGCCTATGTGAAAAGGTAAGCTCTATGGAATGATGAACATTTAAAATGTAGTATGCAGGACTGTGTATTCAGAAAATGGCATCCGGTTTTGGAAATAAAACGTTATTTTGTGGTTTTAATCCATTTTGTGGATTATTATAAAATTGGATTTGTGGATTTTTATATAAAAAAAATATCTTAATTCTTGGCAGTCCAATCAAATTGTTAAGGAGATTATAAAAAAAATTGTGGTTGATATATCTCCCTGGAAATGGAAGCTCAAGTTGAGTACAGTGCATTGTGGGACACATATTGTATAATGCACATTTAAATCGAGTAGGTCATTCTCTGCACACAGAAATTACATGAATATACTTACTGTATACTTCAAATCATGCATATATACTGTATACTTCAGTAAGTGCTAGTATGCTATTCCACTATTATACCCTTAAAAGTACAATGTTTCTTAGCGCTATTCGATGAACACCGGGTCTGTGTTTTTGATGCTTGTTCTGGCTGTAAAATGTTACATTTCATTTTACCTGGCTTTTGAAAATGTTGTCAAAATGTGATAATAACATAATTTACATTTGGAGAAGTAGTCAGAATAACCTGGTTTCCCAGTGCTGTGCAGCCATCTGTGAGTGGGAAATAGATTCTGTTATCCAATTCATTTGATTATCATTTTAAACTTAATAAACTTTGGCGTGTAACTCATCCCAATTCTTTTGTGCTATGGATATAAAGGATACCTCAAATCATACAGCTTGAGCAGAGGTGTGGTATTACTTTTCTAAGAGATCAGACTTGGTGGAGAAAATTCAATTACTCTGATATTCTGGTCCCTAGATATGATTCCCTTTCTACATAGAGACTTGAGATTGGGCTCTTTTGACTTGGGCCACCTAGCAACACCTTAGCAACCGCATAGCAACGCCCTTGAAACCACTCTAGCAACATCCTGGCATTATTCTTGCAACTTTTGTGCAAGAACCACTTTTCTTTTTTAGATTTCATAATTTTCTCAACTGAGAGAGAACAAGAGAGAAACAGATGGGAATGTCGCACTGATTATCAAAGCGCTGTTAAGAGACCACATTAGCCAAAGCTTGTTTATGAGCTACTGAATAATAAAGGACGGTGGACCTGGCATACCGCGCTGGTGTGCTCACATTGAGCAACATTCTAGTTACAGACTTTTTTGTTTCCAGCGAGCACTAAAAGGAGTGGGTGGCAAACAGACCTTTGATGTCAGAGTGGAACCCACGGGCACTACCTTCCAGAGTTAACAGAGAGAGAGAGAGAGAGAGAGAGAGAGAGATAGAGAGAGTCCTAAGTAGGTCACACATCCTCAGCTGTAATGGATTCACATTTAGCACTGCTCAACAACAAGTAGGGCTGGGCAATATAGTGAAAAACATCTCTGCATTTTCATCCTATTAGCATTTATCATCCTATATATATATATATATATATATATATGTGTTATTATTATTAATTTTGTGTGATCAAACAAACAAATAATTGGATTTTGATTCAATTTTAAGTTGTACAGATTTTTGGAAAGTCGAATGCCGCTACTAAAAAAACACAAAAATATGTATAGACAGAAATGACTTTGTGAATGTTCAATATAATGCCGGGCCATAACAACATTTATGCCTCTTCAAAGGTATACCTATTATGTGAAAGTTTCCCTGTACACAAAAGTGTGTGCACCTGTGTATCTTGTAATGTAGCTACAGCCTTAGTCAATGAGTAATTTTAAAATGATGGTAAATTTATATAGTTTATATCATTTAAAATGTATTGTTTTTTGTGTTTGAGAAAACGGGCCAAAAATATTGATATATAACATAATATTAAATATGTAATAATAGTGTAACAGTGCTTGTCTTTGATTTGGGAAGGGGTTTGATTGTTCCTAGAGTAGAGCCAGAGAAGGGAGATGAAAAAAGCAACCCGGGCAGTGGAAAAGTGGACCGAAGAGATCATTCCTAGAGTGCTTGCACTAGCAGATGTCCTGATGTTTGCTCTTTAGCGTCATGCTAGACTCCTCTGAGAGAAGGTAGATTTATTTAGCAGCGTGCTAAATGGACTCATGTATAGATTTTAAAAGCCAAATGCTGTCTGTCTCAGTGCAGCACAATGGCTTCATATGTATCACCACAAGCTTTTGTAATCAGTAATTTAAACTAAACAACATAGGAATAGTGAGAAAAATTTTCTATACATTTCTATACATTCTACACGTATTTAAAGCAACAGTTCTTTCTGGTTCTCGAATCTGATTGGCTGAGAGCCGTGCGGTATTCCCCAAGTATCAGCACTGGGACCGTTTCACCTTTTCTATCACTCCGCTTGCGGTCGAGCAAATGCACCATTTTTTTTTTTTTTTACAAATACTACTGTTGTTGTGTCACGGAATGTAGTTTTAAGAGTTTTTGTAGGTAGTTTTTCAGACCTCAAATATGTGACTCATATATAAACATAGTGCCTATTTTAAAATTTGTTTAGACGATTTCGCAGATGCGAGCTTCAGGCAGTCAGCGGCCATTCAGTGCTCATGTACCCGCAGAAAACAGCTTCATCTCAGCCAGTCATTCAGGAATTTGCCGCTGACTTATGTAGATAGAGGTTAAACATGAGATATAATTCATTTGGGGTATATAATCAATTTAGGTTAAGGGGAAAATTAAGTTTCATAACTTTATATTTAGGCTATATTTAACTTAAAGCTTTATGTCTACGCTTGAGCACTTAATTTATATCTTAATGGCTCATTATTGTGGTTTGGTATTTCTCTGTAATGTAGAACAATGTTTGCAATCTTATATATATTCTTTCTCCCTGAAACTTGAAACTGTTTTTTGATGCCACCCCCCAGTGTTTATTTATGTAATTAAATTAATAGAATAAACATGTGACTAGTCTACTAATGGCTTAAATTAAACGACTACTAGCCGACTAGAAAATTGGTCGGGGCCAGCCCTACAAAACAGAAAAGCCAATATTTATACTTGCAAGGCATAAAATCACTGTAGTGACACTGCAGTACTGTCAACTGGTCCGAGACAGTCTCACAATGGCCCCAGGCCATCGGACCATCCTTATATTTGAGCCCTGCATAACAGAATATTGTTCAAATGAAATGATTGTCAAATCGGACATGCACACACATACATACTCCATTTAAGGCAAGTGATCCGCACCATTAAGGCTTCATATGAGGCTCTTAAAGGTCATTTCACCATCATACATATTCATTTGTTTCACACTCTTTTGCTATTTATGTCTATTTCCCATCCACGCTATAATTCTCTGCAATTTTCCCGTGTATGTGTGCGCATATGTGTAAAGGAGAGGGAGACAGATATAAAAGGCTGTTGACCATGTTTATCTGGTAAGCCTCTGTTTAATGAGCTACTAATTAATGATGAATGTAGATTTACCCTTAGAAATGTGAGTGTGTGTGCAGTTGATGTGATTTAGCAGCAGCATGTCTCATTGTATACTTCATGATTTGCAGAATTCTTCTGCACTTTTTCTTGCTCTTCATTAAGGGCTCTATGGCTCTGGTCTAATCTCATGTATAATGTATAGCACTGTAGTGTTAGTCTCTCCAGAGCTTGAATTTGTCTCAGTGAGAGCGGGCTTGGTGCTTTGATGTATCCCAGTGATTAGGTCTTCCTGTCAAACACCCACCACATACACACGCGCTCACCGAGGGCTTCAAGTCAGTGTTAGACCCTCATTAAAGAACTACAGTGGGCAAGTTGTTGTACCGTGTTATAAATGTGTGCGTGTTTATTATTCTATAGGACCGTAGAAATGGAGATCTAGGGAATGGAAGGCAAAATGAGAGAAAGGAAATTGGAGGGGCTGTTTCTGAACATATTTCTGTGGTACATGTCAAAAAATTTTATGTACCATCGAAATACCATGTTTTTAAAATATATATATATATATATATATATATATATATACACATCACATTTTTCTTACACCTATACCATATTATTATTTATTAAAACAGTAGGTGAAGTAATATCTTAATTAAAAAGGGGCAGGGTTAGAGTGTAGTGATTAAAGTCAACATCCCATGACTTTAATGCATTTTGATTCCCTCTTATAGCTATTAAACATGCAACATTTTCTTTATAAAGAGCGTTAAGCATCACATAAGCACGCAAACATGCCTGTAAAAATACGCACAAGAAGGTCAAGAGTGTATCTACCTTTAATTATTTGAGGGTGAATTGCTTTGACCTGCTGTGTTTGGCTCTCGCCACACGCCTCTTCCATCCACTTCGACACACATACCCACTCGCACATTTTATTGCCACACTAAAGGTGAGGATACGCTGGTATATATTTATTCATATCATCGCTGGATGTTATCACCATGACTATAAGCGTTTGTAAACACATGACACACGGTTTTCCAGCTAGATGTTTTCAGCCTTCATTCCAACATGAAGTGACAAGCTATGCCAGCTCCTGCTTGCAAGTGTGTGTGTGTGTGTGTGTGTGTGTGTGTGTGTGTGTGTGTGTGTGTGTAACATGCCCCTGAGCCGCAGACAGGCATCTCAGTTTGCCCTAAAGCCTTGGTGGCATCAGACGTCAGTAGCACCCCTGCTGTCTGGCATCACACACACACACACACATACACACACCATCCTTCACCATGCGCTGATTATGCTATGCTACTGAACATTAGATGTGTGTGTGAGTCTCAAGTGTGTCACACACCATAAATCTGGAGTATAAACCTAAGTAAATGTAGCAACTAACTTTTTTAGAAGTGTGACAGTGTAGCTTTTCCAGTAAGTAGCTCTGTTTTCCATGTGTGTGTGTGTATGCTTTTTATATAATTATTAGTGCTGTCAATATATTTTTGTTAAATATATACATGCATGTGTGTGTATTTATATATACATAATAAACAGTACACACACATATATTATTTAAACACAAACTTCCACAAAATCACGATTTATCGTTTGACAGCACTATTAATTAATTATTAATATTTTATATACACTTATATAATTGTTTTTTTTTTATTGTTAAAGTTCATAGATGAATTTTATTCTTTTTGTTTGTAAGTTGTAGTACAGCTATTTTATTGTAGTACACTTTTGTTTCAACTGCTGTAACCACTACTTCCCAACTAGGCATGTAAATATTTGCTCTGACAATGATTGTTTTTCATTATGATTCTTTGTTAGGTTATGCAGTGGATCACAAAATCTGAAATTTTGTCACAATTTGATCTGATCTGAAGTAATTTGATACACTTTTTTTAGTAAATTATTTTTTAAAACCATGCTGAAGACAAATTTATAAAGTTTAATATCTTGCGTTTGCCACTGCTGCATCAATTCACGAGCCTGATCACATGAAAATTCATATCAATAATACGAGTGTGTAATCTCGTGGAATGTATACGCCAAAATGAGTTTTGGCTTGCATATGATACGCAGTTTTTCGTGTGCATATGATACGCACTTTATGGCGTATTATACACACGAACCCCACACCACTAATCCTACCCAAGACTACCGAGCGTGTTATATAGACGCCATAAAGTGCGTATCATTTGCACGCGAAAAACTGCGCATCATATGCACGCCAAAACTCATTTTGGCGTATATATTCTACGAGATTACACACGCGTACTATTGATACGCATTCTCATGTGATCGTGTTGCAATTCACACCAAAAGTGTGTGTGTGCACGCATGTTTTTTTTTTTTTTACCTTAAAATAGTTGTTTTTATTATTGAATAAGAATGAAATTGTTATAAACTGGTATAGTAATGATCAATGCATGCAACTGATTGTCATGCAATAAGTCTCTAGCTGAAACATATTTCCACTAAAACATTTTGACCCCCCTTCCCTACCCATGATTCTCTCTTTCCTTTTTTCTTTTGATTCTGCATCTTAATTTTAAAATTTTGGTGGAGCCAAAACACTTTTTTTGTATCCTTTTTTGGCAACTTGTATAGTATATTATATTACTCTATATTAACTTCTTGTTTACATAATTTATATAAGCTATGACCTTAGCCATGTTGATATAGAACAGCAATTGTGGGCTTGGCTTAACTGTATCAAAAATTTGCAAGGTGCATTATTGCAGAGGGCTTTCTTCAACCTTATACTTCATTCAATACCCAAAGGCATGCCATTGCCATGGGAACTGCTTAGGCATTTGAGACGAGGTTTCTTATGATTGGCTCTCCCATTTGTAATGGTTTTCACATGTGCACCGCAATCTTGAAGTTAATTTCAAACACGGACTACCAGGTGTCGTCGACATACACATCTACAAACAAAAATGCTGTTTTGGCACAAGTCATCATAATTCTGGCCAAAATCTAAGCTTGACAATGATGTGCTCACACTGTCATCCTGCAACCATAGAGAAATTCTAAACGTATTTTTGTCTGAACTACAAATGTTAGCATGCCCTCGTACACATTCCCGAGGGTAAATGAGGGGAGGGAACAACACATGAAAGCAAAGAGAGGTGGGACAAGAGGAATGGGCGGTCATGATGAGGACAGTGACGGCAGGCGAGAGTCGAGAAAGCATTTCACTCCATCAGTGCTGCCGTGAGGGGAATGATAAAAAGGGGGCAAAGAGAGAGAAACGCTTACTGCTTGATTGGTACAGAGAGAGCAGATAAGACAAGAAAATGGGTGAAATTCTGAGAGACCCATAAAAATGGTCCAGGTTGCTGATGGTGCCACTGGACTGGATGACAGATGTGATACTTTATAATGCTTTTGTTCAACATTGATAATAATAAGAAATGTTTCCTTAGCACCAAATCAGCATATTAGAATGATTTCTGAAGAATCATGTGACTCTGAAGACTGGAGTAATGATGCTGAAAATTGAACTTTGCCATCATGCCAAAATTAAAATTTTAAAATATATTAAAATAGAAAACTGTTATTTTAAACAATAGGTGAATATAAAAGGTCTGCAAAGTTTCAAAGATCAAATTGCACGACAAATTTTATTGTCTCCCAAAAGAAAGAACCGATTCTGAACGGCCTGAAACGAGTCATCATTAATTCCAGTCTTACTTCCTGCTCCAACCTATGTAGGTTTGTAACAAATTTGCAAAATGGCAGCCTATAGTCTTTATTGCCCATGAACAACGTCTACTTTGACCCGCTCTCAAACACTGTAGTTGTAGCTGAGGCCTGGAAGAGTTTGGTTCGCATTGTTGACATGTTGATAAGACGCTGTTTTCTGTGCTGTGAAAGCAAATTCACTTTGCATGCAATTGTATCATATTGATACGGCAAAACCAACGTCATCGTTGCTGTTCGTATCACTTTGAATACAATTGCTGAGGAAGCCTCCAGAGATGAAATTCAGATATGGTAATGGGCATTTCATTTCCGACACGTGCTGTAAGCAGTAGACCAATCACAACAGACTGGGCCATTGGACCAATCAGAGCAGAGTACTCTCTCGGAAAGGAGGGGTTTAGAGAGACCGAATCCTTTATCGAACCATTTCAGACACTGTGAGAAAAGTGGTGATGCTGCAATGTATGTTATGAGAAAGTGTTTTTTGCTCTTGGATACATGTAAACCTATTGTAGGAGACCTCCAAAACAAAACTAGGAGCCTTCAAAATAGCACAATATGGGTGCTTTATGTTGTAATAATATTTCACTATATTTCAGTAATACTTCAGATGTGTGGATGCCTATTTTTACTACACACACATTTTAGTCCCATGACTCCCATGACTAACTTCAGTGCTTAATACACCTGTGATGCACGCTGCAGTTAAATAGCATTATACATCCATATTTTAACAGTCCCAGTAGGGGGCGAACCTGAGCTCTCATATACACTACCTGGGATTGTCTCCATTAGTAATGTTTCATTTGATCCCTGTGTCCTTATGTAATGGGAAGATCAATCATATTGAGAGCAATGAGGTGGGAAAATGGAGTTCACCGTTTGAGAGCGCAGAGGTTATGTCCCCAGTTTTTACAGAAACTCATTCCATTTTTTTCAGTGTCAGGATTTTGATGGGATGCACCGTGGTAAACCAGGCATGGCTCTCTGTCACTGTGCATCCTGCGTTCTGCTGGGAAGGTAATAACCTGTGTCGCTTAAATGACATTTCAGAGAAGTCTTTTCCGCAGCCTTTACTTTGCTCTAATGATATTTATCCAGGTATTAAGCAATAGTTCACCCAAAAATGAAAGTTCTGTCATCGTTTACTCACTCTCATGTCTTTCCAAACCCATATTACTTTCATTTTCTGTGGAACACATACAGTAGGGTCATTTTTTTAAAAGAATGTACTGGTCATTTTTTTATGTAGTTACAGTGAATTGGACCTTTACAGCTTAAAAAGGACACAAAAGAACTCCTGATGAGTCTGTGCTCTAGA
Source organism: Mylopharyngodon piceus (assembly GCA_039654765.1). Classification (NCBI taxonomy): domain Eukaryota; kingdom Metazoa; phylum Chordata; class Actinopteri; order Cypriniformes; family Xenocyprididae; genus Mylopharyngodon; species Mylopharyngodon piceus. The sequence goes on along the minus strand of CM077460.1, from coordinate 21,402,795 downwards.
TTATTAAGTCTTTTGAAGTCATACGATAGCTTTATGTGAGGAATTGACAGAAATTACCACCGAAATAGTCTAAAACAATTTACCAAGCTCATGTGTCAATCATTTATGACAAAACACCCTTTTTAGCTCAAATCAGACTATAAAACTATGGCCCGGTTTCACAGACAGGGCTTAGCCTAAGCCAGGATTATGTCTTAGTTCAATTAGGATATTTAAGTATATTTTATAAACGTACACTAGAAAAAAACATTACTGGTGTGCATCTTGAGACAAAACAATGGCACTGACCTATTTTAAGATCTGTCAGTATCTGTCAGCTTTCAGTTAAAACAACTCAAACATGCATTTTAATCTAGGACTAGCTTAAGCCTTGTCTGTGAAACTGGGGGACCTATAATGCCCCTTTTACAAGATGTAAGTCTCTGGTGTCGCCAGAATGTGTCTGTGAAGTTTCAGCTCAAAATACCCCACAGATCATTTATTATAGCTTGTCAAATCTGCCCCTATTTGGGCGTGAGCAAAAACACGCCATTTTTGTGTGAGTCCCTTTAAATGCAAATGAGCTGCTTCTCCCGGCCCCCTTTCCAGAAGAGGGCGGAGCTTTAACAGCTCATGCTTCGATTGCTCAACAACAACAAAGCTAGAGAATCTCACACAGCCAAAATGACGATTGTCAGTAACAGTGTTCAGCCTTACATTGTTCAAACCGGAGTCGGACACTGATGGAGAGACTCAGGAAGAAGTTACAACTTATAGAATGCATCTGGACGTTTCTGAACGGTTAGTGGATAAATGTATGTAGTTGCTGTGGAGTTGATTCAACTCGTTGACTAGCATGTGCCGTCATGTTAAACTTTTGTGCAAATCCAGCATTGAATTGATCCTCTTTTGTGAAGCAGTCGGCGTAAAATGACGGCATGGCAACAACACTCTACTACAACTCTTCCTCTTCTCTAAAGCAGCCCAAAATGGCCTCACCCCCTTTGTTACGTGTTCTGGGGGCAGGATTTATGTAAATTTTAGGGTTAGTGATGTCACCAACCCAGGAAGAAGCTCGTTGTAGTCCCTACCAGCCGTTTGTTGTAGTAGATAGAGAATTATTTTTTTTAAAAAATCTCCCTTTGCATTGAACTTTGTGCGTCATAACTTTGCAGATGTTGCTTATACTCTAACAGCAACATTACACACTAACTAAAGTTAAAAACGTGAAATCATAATCAACCACCCCTTTAAATGTAGTTTTTAATTTAATTTTCAGGTTGGTTCAGCTAATGTTCATGCATGTTCTGGTGTTAGGACTGTTGTACAGAACAGCTAACGCCCAATTGGCTTGGGTAATTGAAAGGCGGGAACTTCCTTCCCCACCGCTGCCATGTTGAGTGTTGCGATTTTTCACATTCAATTTTTCCTCGTTTTCTTGTCCTCCTTATAATGTCTTTGATTATATTCAGCAGTTACCCTTGGGGCCTTTTGTCTCCGCTCCACTGAAAGAAATTGCAAGGTTCAATTCAACTCATATCTACCCTGAAATTCACCATTTATATTGTAGAATGTTTTATTATTCCCAAAAATGGTTGTCAAGGATCCCAGGAATTAAGTCTTTAACTATTCATAATAGTTCCGCAACAAATGCTGACTCCCCGCAAGCTATAACCATGTTTGTGCTGAACTCCAGGAAGAGGATTACGGTGTTAAGTGGTATAAATTTCCAAAATGTTAGCACTGTTGATTAAATTCATCATTGTCGTCCCCAAAAAAGCCCTGACGCTTCTTCTACAACATTCTTTGGGCTATTTGTCATAATAAATAAAGGTTTCTGGCAGTTTAATTAATCTTTAATTAATCCAACCCCCGCTACAGGGAATCTTGGCACTTGTGTCCAGAGAGTGCAGTAAGAGTCAGCAAAAGCTTGAGGACGAAGTGTGGCTGCTGTCAAACTCTGTTTTTGTCTTTTTCTTTTGCATCCTCAATGAAAATAAAACTGCATTATGCAGATATATTTTGGTAGCAGCACTGCAATTATAATATTGCAACATTAGTGCTCATGAAAGTGGTAAATGTATTCATTAAAGGAATATTCTGGGTTCAATATAACTTACTGTAAACTCTACCACATATTACTAACACAGAAAATACTTTTGCGTGTTCCTTCGTTTTGTAAAAACAAATAAACTGGAATAAAATATAATTTATTTTGCTCTATTGTAGAGTTTATGCTATCAGAACAGTGTGAGAGTTTAATATTTTAAATGTTTGTTTTTACATAGAAAACAACTGTGGGTTACATTTTATTTTAATTATACATTTAAGTACTGAGTAATAACTACATGTACTTACTATAGGGTTAGGGTTAGGGTTTGGTTTAGGGTTAGTTGCATTTAATTATGCATAATTTATAGTTATTACTATAGTAACTACATGTAACATATGTAACAATGACACTGTAAAATAAAGTGTTAACCTACTGTATACTAAGGGAGGAATCAAAATTATTGCTGTCTATAGAGCTTAAAGGTGCTATATGTGATGTTAGTAATAACTTCTGAACAAGTTTCTGAGATAAAAAAAATCACTAATTTTAAGTAATCACTCTTTTAAGTTTTATTTAACCAGGAATATTCCTTTAATGAGTTTACATATTATAGATGATTATGTAAGTTGTTCTGAAAAGATGCTCATTTAACAAGAACCTTTTTCAGATGAAGTTGTCTTAGTGTTTGTTTAAATGGTCATAGTTAATGAGGCTTTACTAATAGAAAGTAGAGCTCAACCTTTAGAAGATTGAGCTGTTTTGTCCCTCATTCTGCTCTCTCTCCTTCCCAAGTGTCTCTGTTGTGAAACAATATCATCCTTCACTGTGATGTCCTCAGCTGGAGTGTTATAAAACCAAACATAACTTCATTATCCAGAAACTTTTGCAGATATGTAGCTAACTTTCATAAGTTACTGAATTATTTTGTCTGAGGTGCCATTTTACACTTGCCTTCGGGAATATCTTTACTTAAATTTGGTGCTTTAAGTTAAGTCTAAGTTCAGTTGAGTTTAGTTGGTAAAGTTATGATAGCTCTGTTCTAAAAAAAACCTAGCGATCTGCCTGCCTAGACAGCATTTTAAGATGATATAGGCACACTCTCAGTGCAAGGCTGTTCCAAAATGTAGATGTTTGAGCTAAACTCTAAGACAGCATTGCATGTATCATGAGAAGTGTTTATTGCAACATGCTCGGTGAAAAATCCAGGATGGCCAGTTGAGAGGAAAATACATGCTCTTCTGTAATGAATAAAATATATTGGTAAAAATGGTAATAAAACCGTCAATGAAATGGGTTGTCATTAGAGTTGCAAAGGGGTGGAAAATTTATGGTAAATTTCCAGAAACTTGGGAAGTTAAGCTGGGGAATTTTGGAAATATTCCAAGTTGGAAAGTTTCCAAAATTCCCAAAATTCCCCAGTTTCCAATGGAAACTTAACAAGAATTTACAGGAATTAAAAGGAATTAATTGGAAATTGGGTAATTTATACACACTGTATCATATACAAACATAAATATAAACATTTTGTTTGGTCACAAGCAGACATGCATGTAAACTAATACAAATTTTAAAAATGAAATTTTTGACTTGCATTGATTTGTGAGTAGAACGTTAATCGGTTCTTCTATTCCCTATGACCCCCCCCCCCCACACACACACACATACACACCCCCCAAAAAAAGTAAAATGTAAAATGAAAGCAAATTCAATAGCCCTGTTGTATAGTGTGCTGTGTGCATGTGATTGAGGAATGCGCAAGGTAATAATTCAACTGAATTTGCATTAAATCTGGTTGTTTTATCCGAGACTATGCTAGAAGATGTTTTTATTTCAGCTAAATTTAAGTTCCCTGTTATAGGCTAACCTGCAATTTTGCAAATTTCCAGTTTATTCCCATTAATTCCCATATATTCCCATTAATTCCCATGGAAAGTTTCCAACTTTGAACATTCCCAGAATTCCCAGCGGTTTTGCAGCCTTAGTTGTCATCCAACATATGTGTTACACCGACGCGACGCGTCAAAAGACAATAGAACCCATTATAATCAGTGATAATGTCTACACTGGATGCGGCGCGACGCGACAAATTCCCGACAGTAAACGGATTCCCCGTTCTATTTCTGATGTAGTCCAAGTGCTTTGCAACGGTCGGCTTGTTGCGTTCATTGTAAACAGCTTTTAGCTGTTGCGGTGCGGCGCGATGCGACACGATAAAAGTCGCGTCTGGTGTAGACACAGTGTTAGAGTGTTACGTTGTTATCTTAGCAACATTCTAACATCAAACTCAACTGAAATGAATTCCCAGTCGAGTCTTTTGAATGCTATTTTGTGCAGAGTTCTAAACTGAGTGTTCAAAACAGAGCTGTATTTGTAGAAGACTAAACCAGAAATGCAGTCTCATTGTGATAAGATTGTGAAAATGAGAAACAATCTCAGATAACATCTAAAAATATAGGATAATTAAAGATTAATATGAGATTAGTGAGCTTAATCAGATTAGTAGCGTGAAAAGTCAATTAAATGAGGAATAATCGTGCATCTCTTATTGCAGCTGCAGTCAAGTTGGATAAGACACAGGAGCATGTAGTCTGAGCCACACGCTGTTAAAATTCATCGCATGATGTGAGATATTTACTCAGCAAACTCTTCCGCCCAAATGCCTCTCAGACTTGACAGCTGTGCCGAGTGCACACCTTTTGAGGAGGCTGCTTATGTAACGTGTCAAAACTATAAACTCTGCCTTCACAAACTCCCATCAACCCTTTCACCCTTGATGGGTTTGTTGGGGCTGATGGCTATCCAGATCGCCCCCATCTCAGTTTGTTCTGTAGAATAATGAATATACTTTTTTTTTTTTTTTATGTCACAATGGGAGGCTGAAATGGAATTTCCTTGTTTGTCAGAATAAAAGACAAACAAGCTTTGCTGTAACACATGGTGCGGTGAGTTTTAACTATTATCGTTTAACAGAGGCAGCATGTAAGCAATGCTCTGCTCTTGGCAGCTAGAAGCAACAATAGTACCTGAGTTTGTTTGCTCTTTACACTTGAACTAACCTTGAGGTAGCATACAACGAACTCTGTCTGAATGTTGTGAACTAGAAAAATAGTTTGTCAAGGCAACTTTGAATGTTGGCATGGTGAAATCTAGAACTTTGAAGGTATTTATTTAGTTATTTTATAATATATGTTATTATTACATTAAAGCATATATTTTAATTTATATTACATGTGTACTTATGTTACTAAACCATTGCTATGGTGCCTGAATGGTTGCTAATGCATTACTAAGAAGTTGCTAGGGTGATCTGGGTGGTAACTAATGTGTTCTGGTTGTTTCTATATATAGATGACATTATTGTTACATAATAGGTTCTTTTTGAGCAACAAACCAAGTTATTCCAAAGCTTTATTACATATTTGAATTTGTCAGACATGTAGCAGGTTGTCGAATGACAGAGAATGACAGACAGACAGACAGACAGACAGACAGATAGATAGATAGATAGATAGATAGATAGATAGATAGATAGATAGATAGACAGACAGAATGACAGACAGACAGATAGATAGACAGATAGACAGACAGACAGACAGACAGATAGATAGATAGATAGATAGATAGACAGAATGACAGACAGACAGACAGACAGATAGATAGATAGATAGATAGATAGATAGATAGATAGATAGATAGATAGATAGATAGATAGATAGATAGACAGACAGAATGACAGACAGACAGATAGATAGACAGACAGATAGATAGATAGATAGACAGACAGACAGACAGACAGATAGATAGACAGACAGACAGACAGACAGACAGACAGATAGATAGATAGATAGATAGATAGACAGACAGACAGAATGACAGACAGACAGATAGATAGATAGATAGATAGACAGACAGACAGACAGACAGACAGATAGATAGACAGATAGATAGACAGACAGACAGACAGACAGACAGACAGATAGATAGACAGATAGATAGATAGACAGACAGACAGACAGACAGACAGATAGATAGACAGATAGATAGATAGACAGACAGACAGATAGATAGACAGATAGATAGATAGACAGACAGACAGACAGACAGACAGATAGATAGACAGATAGATAGATAGACAGACAGACAGACAGACAGACAGGAAAATTCTAAATCTGATAGTGTACCCATGTATATACGATTTTCCAGGACAACATAAGAAAAGGAAAATTCGGGCCAGTGAAGTGTTTAGAATAGATTTGACATTGTCATCTTCAAGTTCACAGGGCTGCTGTAATTTATGTTGTCAGTTTAAGTCCTCAGTTGTGTGGTTTTTGACCAGCTATATAATTTATCACCATCTTGTAGTCAAAAGCTGAGCGTCAGGGAGTTTTTAGCACGCGCACGTAGCAGACACTTTAGCCCATTTAGACTTGCTCTCTCATGTACCTGCAGAGGGTGAGCCATTCTGAATAGGGGATCATTATTAATAACACGCCAATTAGAAAGCATATGCATGCACACAAAGTTCACTAACGAGGGCAGTTTGGTGAGAGAAGGCTCTCTTTTCTCTCTCTCTTTCTCTCTCTATTCTTTTTTCTCTCATACATTATCTATAATCACACAGGAAACTTTACCTCAGAGAACCCATTCTATGAGGAACAGAAAACATTGGTTCCAATTAATTCTCTTTTAAATGGACTTCTGGTCAATTGTTTCTATATATAGATGACATTATTGTTACATCATAGGTTGTTTTTGAACAACAGACCAAGTTATTCCAAAGCTTTATTCCGTATTTGAATTTGTCAGACATGTAGCAGGTTGTTGAATACACATCCTCACATCTGAAGTCTAAGAAATATACTGTATATAAAATCAATGCATCTTTACTGCTTAAATACACATTTCTCCACATGAGTAATAATAATTCATAGCCTTAACTGCTGGTTTCGATGGTACATATTACTGTATACAGGGGTTTATTTTATGAATTTTATTTGCATATAATTTAATAAAGAGCTGTTAAACACTGCAGTTCTGAATACAGGTCCTGTTAGATAATTGATGGTCAATTATTATTTTTCCCTGCATTTTTTGGGCATTTTCAGCTCAATTTGAAAGAAGTGCTAATATAGAACAGTTCTTTTCTAGGATGCCTGAAGTTTCTCAGCCAAGCGTTTGTTATAAACAGTGATTTAATGTATAGTGTATTAATTAAAATGCTTATTTACCTTTGTGGACCTTTAGTCTTTACAGCAAGTATGATTAAGTGTTTTTACTGCGTTCTCAGTGTTGTATTTATTGGATTGTTTGTCTCTATAGTTTACTGTATTTTCTCCATTCTATACTGTGTATTCTGAATTACTTTACATTGTGCATTTTATGACCGCTATCCATCGCAGCACTGCACAATATGGCACATGCTGACTTCTGCACAGCATTAACTACCTCAGTGCAGTACCTCATCACAAAGACACTTTCACTATCTGCAATCATTGTTGGGACAATTGTATTTTGTTTCTTCTCTTTTTATCCAGGAGAGAAACAAACCCACTTTGACTTTGACTTTGACTGTGACCGCTAACAGGATTGGTTCAAAATCTCCAACCCCAATCCTCTCCACGATAAACTCTCTCACCTTTCCTCTCACTCTCTGAGCTTCAAGGCTTTTTGCACTCTTTGCTTGTTGCTCATTGGTTGGAGAATTTATAAGGATGGAGGAACAAAGTGAGAGAGAGAGAGGAGGGGCAAAGGGATCAATAACAATGGTGAAAAATTGTACACAATTACAGCAAAGTCCTTACAAATTAGCACTCTGTATAGAGGCGCAACGGTAGGTTGCAGGAAGTAAAAGTCCCATTCATTTTCTCCATAGAGAAATTGATTTTTTGCGATATTATATAAACCTTTCAAGACAAACCTAATGTGAGGTCCAAGGTTGTTAAATGATGATATATGTTTGTGGAGAAGGCACAAGTCAGTGTGATTCCTCTTATTTTAAGGCACCATGTTTAATTGCTGAATTCCCAGTGAAGTACTATACTCTCCTGAATAGAGGCTTCATATTCAGATACGTTTCTATGAGCATGGAAATGGGAATTGCGGCAAAAAAGAGCTCTGCAGTGTCTATCTAGTCCCATAAAGCATTTCAAATGACATAATTGTATCTGCCTACACACTGATATGATGTGTGTATACCGATGCATATTTAATTCTTATAATTACTTATTATAAGTATATTATACTTCTTATAATTAATTAGTTTTATATACTTCTGATCAAATTAGTTTTTTTTTTTAATTTTTCAGATTACTTTTTAAATATCCACCCATCCATTCATCCATCCATCGTTTCTGTCGGGCGGAATCCTTGTATCTCCATATTTCTGCATTTTATTGATCACCCTTTACATCTGTCTTTGGGTTTTGCAAATATTTAACCAATAAAAAAAGTATTAAAAAGAGCTTGTGACTAAACCTCATAATTCCATTGGATCCTCAAACATAGATTGATAGATAGACATATATAACATCAACTTTGACAACATGGTTTAATTATTTAGAAATTAGACTTTTGCCTCAATAAACTCCTAATTTACTGATTATTAATAGTTAGTAAAGTAGTTGTTTTAGTGGTTAAGTTTAGGTATGGGGTAAGATTAAAGGATGTAGAATATGGTAATTTGAATAAGGCATTAATATGTGCTACTAGTACTAATCCGCCAAGTACTAATAAACAGCCAATATATTAATATGCAAGCTAAAAAGCAACTAGTTAATAGTGAGAGTTAGTCCCCAAACTAAAGTGTTACCCAGTGTTTTTTCCATTTCCTGAAAAGTAGCGTTTTTGGAGATACAAGGTTTCCACCCGGCAACAACATTTTGCACCTTTCATCATTTTATACTCATAATCAATGACTAGTACTCTGATTTATATTGTACCGTTGTTTCAGAGTAGGTTATGTAATTTGCAAAGCTTCATGGAATAAGTTGTCTCATAAAAGACATTAAGTACAGTATTTTACCTTTGTCTTTTTTCCATTTTTCAAATAGTTGTTTTATTAGAATCAATTGTTGTAATGCTGTGATTCACCTCAAAGCTGGTTAATTTGGTTCATGCATGTTTTGGAAAAATACATCCAGAAGGGGCAATCACATGTTCAAAAACACCTAGATGGAATTTTACAGGCTTTTTATCTACATAAATTATCCACTTTATTAATTGACTAGTCAGTTGCTGGATAACTAGCTAACCATCCGTAGCAGATAAATAGCCAGACGTTCATTCAGTCAATCAGATGGTATGACAGATTGATGGATGCCTCAGTCATACTTTCCCAAAGTCCTTTCATTTTTATGTTAGAAATCCTTTTGTGTAGGCTCTTGAAGGTCTTGGTTATACAGTAAATCCATCCTCATGTAGACAGCAACTGCTGCCACCATTGCAACAACTCGATCTCTCTCTTTGTCAGCAACAGGCTTGCCACATGGCTCCCTATTTAGCTTCAGTGGATCAAACGCTTGACATTCTTTTCCTTTGTAATTTCCCTCCTTCCTTTCTGCATTCTGACACAGAGAGCACTCCTTATCCTCATTATTAAAGTAACAAGCCACAAGAGGTTTCCCATCCTGCCTAAAAAATGCTGTACTATATGGCTTCGGATTAATTTTATATATATATATATATATATATGACATCGAGGTGGTTACCCCATCCCCAAGTCTCAATAATATTTAGGTCCTTCCTTCAATGCAAGACTATGCAAAAATCTAGTTTTATCTAGGGAGCAGAATATCATAGAGACTAGGGGATTGATTCTTTTCCACCTAGCAACAACCCAGAATACCCTAGCAACCACTTAGCACACCACTTAGAACACCTTAGCAATACCATAGCAATTCCCTGGCAACCAGCCACATAACCGTAGCATCATGACAGCAATTTTTGCACGATAAAACACCATTCACATTTTGTTCAGTGGTGGCTGTAGTAGTGTAAAACAACAATACTATGGAAGATCAAACTTGGAAAGATCATTGAAAGACACAGATAAGAGAGTATGACCTGAGTTTGTTCACAAAGAGAGAATCAACATTTTATGTTCTGTCAGCTTTGAATTATTTCTACTCACTTTCTCATCATCTGACTCTGTTGTTCTGTTCTGATTAGCTTTGTTCTCTTCGTCAGTAACAGCTTTTTGGTCATAGTGCCATTAGGCAGAAATCATAACTCCCTCGCCTCAATGTTGTGACAGACCAAGCTTTCACATTCTCATGAAAAAATACGAGTAATGGCTCTCCACACTGCTTTCAAGAATAACTGCGCACTGTGTTCATGTTGCTGTCTTAGCGATTGTCGTAATGGCTCGAATCTGTCATCAGGCTGAGGCTTTATCTGGGCTCTTCCGGGTACACAGTTTCGGAGAGGTCGGAAGAGCAATCAAGAAATAGTGATTCAGCTGTCTTGCTGCTGTCCTCAAATTCTTGTTTTCAATCCGTTCTGCAGCCAGCTGTTTTTCGACTCTATCGTTCCTGTAACCGCAGTTTTAGCTTCAGAAGTGCCGTCACCTTTGAGTGCTTCAGGAGACATCTGCAGGAATATTTTAGAGCTAAAAACGGATAATTTGAGTCACATAATCAGTGACGTCTAATAGATGCATGTGTAACAGGCCTCCTCAGCAGTGCTGTATAGAGAATCAATGGGGAATCGGAGCACAGCTGAGAAAACGAGCCCTTATTTGAGCTGTCGGTGGCAAACAAGCCAAATCAGGCGGAAGTACCATCTGCTCCTGAACAGTACAGTGTATAGAAGTTTAACCAATTAGATAAATGCGCCGTCTGAGGGGGCAAAAAGGCTGTAGGATGGCCTTTATAAAAATTTACCATGGTAACCAAAATTTCTGCCACATTTATTGTTACTATAGCAAAATTGTAAAGAATTAATTTAGGATCTCTTTGAAGGGGCCGTTCATACAATACTTTTTTTTGCCTATGATATATTTTAATTGTTGGTCTAGTGTATGTATACATGAGTCAGATATTTTTGGCCGATGAAGCATGTCTTTTTATTAATATTATTGTTATTATTTATTTTGTATGTGCAGTATTCTTGGCATTCGCTGTAAACTTGAATAAGTTGGGCTAACTAAAAAAATTTGAGGTAATCAGTTACATCAAATTTTTTGAGTTATGATCAGTGTTGGGTAAGTTACAAATTACAAATTACTACATTAAAATTGTAATTTGATTACATTACTGATTACTGCATGTAAAAAGTAATCAGATTACTAATTACTTTACATTCAAGTTACTTTGAAAACCTATAAAACCTACAAAAATACACCACAAAGTGAAACTCATAGTTCTTTCCGTAATTTAATAGTGACTGAAAAATATTACAGCAACTTGACTTAAAGTTCCAATGCATTACTAGAACTTAAACTTAACATTCTTAGAACCTGCCTAACAATGAAAACTATAGTGTCTTTAAATGTGTCTGTACAGTATGTCTTATCTACAACATTCCTTGCTGTGTGTACCATGTATGTGTGTGCTAGCTTAACTGTGTTTATGTTTGTATGTAACTGCATTAAAGACATTGCAAATGTCTTTCGGTCCTGTAAGGGTACAGACCTGTCCGTCACGGGTATCTTCGTAAGTATGTGTCTAAATGACTGCGATTCCACAGTCGACAAGGGCAGCATTTCCTCCACCACATACGCTATTACACCTCTCTTCACCTGTTCAGAAGTTAACTTCCCTCCCGTTCCTGAACAAAAATCCAATCTCGCTTGTTTAGGCGAGGTTGGACTGCTCTCGTCTTGGGCGCGGGTATCCTCTTTGGCAATGAGTTTTGTTGTAGAATGCTTTCTGTTTAAGTGCTTTGTAGCGTCTGGTCAAAATCGGATCCTGCCAGCCCAACTTTAGAATCGTCAGAATGCTTTTAGCCTCCTGAACTGTTTGTGTAAATCATGAATCGGCTCCGGCAAGTCCGGGACTGATTGCCTCATTGGCACTTTTGTTACCCCATGGAAGAAAAACAGAAGAAAGTCTCACCAGCTCTGAGGACTTCAAAGAGTCACCCTGGTGGGGCTGAGGGCCATGTGTTCGCAGACACTGGCCACAACCCCAATACACACACACAGACACACACAGACACACAAACATGCATTGAAGACTGTATGTGTAAGATATAATTATATATAAATGTAACTGCCGTTGTATTGTCAAATTGCATATAGTTATTCCCACTGTATAAGCTTAGCTAGGATTGTAGTGGTACTAGTGTCATTTCTAACGATTACATTTGACTGTAAACTGTAACTTCTTTTATATGCTTTTCTTATGGCAAGTTTGGTCTCGTTTTAAAGCTCTTTCCACGTCTCATTCACTGAGGTATGTCACATAACTGCAAAATGCACTGTTCTATTTTTAATGATACTGTGAAGAAAATACACTCCTATCTGATACCTCATAAACTATGCAAATCGAACCGCAAGACAAGACAAAGAAGTTTTGCCCGCCAAACGGTGCACCCTGACCATTGGTTGTTTCAACCAAGGAGGTGTGTTGGCTTGTTTGTCCATAAAAGACAAGCACAAACAGTTTTGCTTTGTCTCTCGATTGTCTCTCAATTGTCCCTCGCCATTTCACGCACGTCTCTCCCGGACGTCTCGGCGACCGCGCTTCCATCACGCGCTCCTCTCTTCGGGATGACCATCTTTTGTCAAGCCTTCTTCATCCGTCTCCCGAAGTCTTCTCTCTTCATCGCCTAGGAGACGGACCCTTTCTTCTTTATTTTCCGGTTATTTTACTCTTAAGTTAAAACCTTGTTCGAAAATCCCGCCGAAGAACACTTCCTCGGAAAAGGACCAATCGCATCCAGCCGCACGAACCGAAACTCCTACAGAAACACGAAACAACCACAGCACCTGAACCTATGCAAGTATAGAACTATTCTTTTCGAAGCGTTCTAAGCTCGATGTATAAGCTGAGTTTCCTTGCTGGCTCTCAAAGGTTTTAACTGTTCGTAATTTGCCATTTCTTTGATCACCTCTGTTTTCCTGACTTTACTTTCGTTTCCTATATATGTGTATTATTTGTATATATGTAGCCGTATAACCTCTATATCCGTAGTTTCATATATTAAATACATTATATTCATGCTTGATTGTTTCTGCTGCTCATTCAACAAAACCCAGGTCACTTTAACGTTTCGATCCAGTATCCTTTCTTTACGCATTGATGCTAGAATAGGAAGTCTTTCTCGTGGCCAGAGAAAAATCTTCCTTTTTTATAATAGTCTATGAGGAACTAACGGTTTGCTGGACAAACTAATAGTTTCTCTAAATAATTATTAAACCAGAACTAATCATATATGTAATTGATTATAATTCGTTATAATTAATTCACAATATATGTATAATTCCCTCTTGGGTCGGTATATGTATTATAATCAATCATAAAGCTTTATGATTTATTATATTCATATATTTCACCCATAAATTAATTAAAGACCTGTACAAGATCGCTACAGCTTCAACAAATTACTGGTCGAGTTAATAGCGATAGAAAGTTCGTTAGAAATTGCGCACAGTTTGCATTTAACAGTAATATTTTTGTTTTTACGCACAATGAAATCAAAATAATGTTTATTTCCACTTGAACCACCACACTCCTCTCCGTCCATTTTAGCACGCATTCTCCGGTGATTCATTAAAGCGCATACTCATCAAATGACGCATCCGCGCCAAATGTGATTTCTTTTAGAAATGCATTTTACCTAATATTTTTTTTCTTGTAACGCAAGTAACGTAATTTTATTGACATCAGTAACTGTAATCAAATTACATAAATTTAAAATGTAATGCGTTACATTACTGCATTATCAGGAAAAGTAATTAGAATACAGTAAAGCGTTATACCCAACTATGGTTATGATATTCCCAATTTTAAGTAAGCAGAACTATCAAGTTTTGAGTTTGTAGTACTCATGCTTGTTAATTGTTCCTAACTTGAAGTACTGAGTTAGCTAACTCGTACATTTTGATAGCAATTAACTTTTTTTTTTATTTTCAGTTGCACATCAAATGAGTTATTTACTTCACTGTAAACCCTAATAAGTTGTCAGAACTCAAAAAAGTTGAATGAGAGTTCATACAACTCAAAACAATAAAACAGTTCAGTTTACTTAAAATATGTCAGTGCTGTGAACTCAAAAGAAAAAGAAGGTTCTAAATACTCATAACAGTTAATTTAACTGAACTAATTTGTTTAATGTAAATTTGTCCTACTCAAACCACTTAAGTATTTTGAGCGTTAGGGTTTACAGTGTTGCTGCAAGATGCGCTATATTGAATATTCTGAAAAGGATAGTTTGGGTCCTTGATGCTGCTTGATCATTAGCCGTGTTTTATTTACAGCTATGACTGCTTGGCTGAACAGATCTGTGTATCACTGTGCAGCACCCTTAACAACCACCATTAGCAACAACGGTAGTAAATGGAGATTTCTTATCTCATGGCAAAACCAAGAACAAAAAAATAGAATACCCCTGTGCCTTCTGTTTGTTATGTGTTTGTTTGATTTTTTTGTGTGTGTATGTCTTTGCCATGGTTTGTGAGCACTGTGACTGGAGGGAATCTGGAGCGGATTATGAAACTGCTCTGCCATTTCTGACACGTATAAAAGGAAACAGAGAAGGACTGAGATAAGAAAAAGGAGAAAACTAAAGGAAAAAATGTCAACTTTAAAAGGGTTATGAGAAAAAAGCAATGGAGATGAGGAATGACCAAAGATATTGACAGATGAAAATGGGAAATAAAGAGAGTGGCATAGTGATAATGTTTTCAAAAACCTCTGGTCTTCCCCCTAACAAATTCTCTGTCTTCCCTTGACAGGATTATTATATTATTACCTCATTTTATTGGCGGAAGATGAAGGTGGGCGAAGCAAAGGGAGAGAGAGAGAGCGATACAGAGCATCTGTCTTATAGCCTCAGACGGCTCTGCCTCAGAACTCAGAATCCAAGAACTTAAGCTGAAAATGATGAAGAGAGTCCAGACCTTTGTCCTGTTGAGGCCAGGAAGAGATAGAGTACTAAAGAGACAGTAAAAGTCCTCTTCTTGAGGTCCTTTTTGACCCCAGGATGTTAGCTGAGTACTACTTAGAGCCACAAATTAGAGCCAATTAGATGTTTAATACAGATTTAATACAAATTTCACTGTGCATTTGCATGTGTATAAACTCAAAAATATTTAGAGTCTGAGACCACTTTTGTAATTTTATAATGCTTTTGTAATTATTTAAGTGAATTTATTATGAAAGGGGACCTATAATGCTCCTTTCACAAGATGTAATATAAGTCTCTGGTGTCCCCAGAATGTGTCTGTGAAGTTTCAGCTCAAAATACCCCACAGATTATTATAGCTTGTCAAATTTGCCCCATTTGGGTGTGAGCAAAAATGCCATTTTTGTGTGTCTCTTTAAATGCAAATGAGCTGCTGCTCCCGGCCCCCTTTCCAGAAGAGGGAGGAGCTTTAACAGCTCGCGCTTCAGTTGCTCAACAACAACAAAGCTGGAGAATCTCACGCAGGCAAAATGACAATTGTCAGTAACGGTGTTCAGCCTTACATTGTTCAAACCGGAGTCGGACACTGATGGAGTTACAACTTATAGAATGCATCTGAATGTTTCTGAATGGTTAGTGGATAAATTTATGTGGTTGCTGTGGAGTTGATTCAACTAATCGACATGTGCCGTCATGTTAATCTTTTGTACAAATCCAGTGTGGAATTGACCCTCGTTTGTGAAGCAGTCCGGCGTAAAATGACGACATGGCAACAACACTCTCCTACAACAACTCTTCCTCTTCTCTAAAGCAGGTTTATGTAAATTTTGGGGTTTGTGATGTCAACAACCCAGGAAGAAGCTTGTTATAGTCCCTATCAGCTGTTTGTTGTTGTCCTTAAAAAGCGATTTCTGTAAAAGAAAATATCTCTCTTTGCATTGAACTTTGAGTGTCGTAACTTTGCAGACGTTGTTTATGCTCAAACAGCAACATTACACACTAACTAAAGTTAAAAAAGTGAAATCATGATCAAGGACCCCTTTAAGTGAATGTAAACAGGCAGGACACAATTTGGATATGTAAAAATATAGGATTTGTGCTTTAGATCTTGTAGTCTAAATGGAGCCTTGACATTGCAGTAGAAATAAACCTCAGAGTAGACACTATATTTTACTCAATGCAAATGAAAACTAGGCTGTGAGGGATAGTGTGTGCAGTGGGTTGCACTGTTGTGTACCTTCTTATTGATTGCTGAATCGATAAAACATTGAAAATACATCAATTCTCAGGAAAAAATCGGTTGTGAAAATAAGATATGACCTAAAACAGTAGAATGTGTTAAACACACTGCCTTTCTCTCTCACAAACTTATTTTCATTCACGCAAAATTAAATATGCTGTCTTCTCTGACTAATGTCCTTTGAAGACAGTGGCAATAGAGATGATGTGGCTCAGATGGGCTTTTATTAAATTAACATACAATTAAAAGTAAACACAGTGGTATTCTCATTATCTGGGAAGTGAGATAAAGGTCACAAAGATCCATGGTGATGGTGGACCTTTAGCAGCATTAATGATGGGTCATATTCACTTGGTGTGACCCTTCAGTAGCGTTTCTTGTCCATGTTGCTCTCCTTGACCACATGTGCTGTGTCAAAGTCACTCACTCGTTCACTCATTCACTATTCCCTGTATAGTCAATGCCACATGGTACACCATATGGGGAAGCAATGAATGCAAATAAGTGAGCGATTTTGGATGCTGATACAAATATTGTGTGTCGAGAGTACTCTGGAGCTGTCTTTGTGTACCTTACTTTGTGAACGAAATTCATAAACAAGCATACTTATTTTATATACTTATTTAATTTTTGTAAGTGTTTTATTATTTTGTAGCATTTTTTATTGTTTTATTTTTTATTTTATTTTGTGCATATATTATATAGTATTTTTGTAAGTATTTTTTTATCATATTTTATATTATTTTTGTAAGTTTTATTTTATTTTATTTTATTTTATTTATTTATTTTTTTTCTGCAATCTTGAAGCTGTCCCATCCAGGCTGTTTTCAGGTAAAATACATCCATTATCAAATATATATATATATATATATATATATATATATATAGCATGCTATAGTGAAGCATTACTATGGCCATGCTTAAAAACTGCATTCATCTCCGCATTCAAGTCACATTAAGTCATCAAGCCATTAAAATGCTGCTGATATCTGCTCCTCATGTCAACACTATAATAATTCCTGTTTTATCCCTGTCCAAATAAATTAGAATGATGTGATATTTCAGCTTTTCGTGGTTGGTAAATCCTGCTTAATTCAGGACTTCTGACGGGGACACCTGCCTTTCCGCCCAAAGGTTATGACACATAACGGGTCACGCTGTGTTTATGAGGAGATTATGGTGCTTTATGAGAACTGGCAGCATCGCACAGGGGTGAAGACAGGAGATTATGGGTGAGGGGTTTAGTGGTTTGTGGCATCTGTCTGCACACATTCGCACTTTCCTTCTTAAAGGGGTCATGTCATACATTTTTTATCATTTCGTTTCTTCTCTTGTGATCCCTGTTTTTTTTTTTTCTGTTGTTCCTTTAATGGATTCATATCACAAGGAATCTAATTTTCCTTTATCTTTTAAGATGAAAGAGCTTGATGAACTATGAAAACATACTGTAGCTTTCAAAACTCAAAACTCCCCAGCCCAAAAAGTCTGATCTTAACAGTTTGTGCGGCACATTTCAGTGTGGATTGTCTTGTGATCTTGTTGCAGTGCAATGCAAGCTGTTATCTATACAATTAAAACTATATTTCACACAACAGCAAACCTGCAAGCTGGTGTGTTAGAACTGGAATTTACTGTTTATGATTTCATATGCAAAGCGGGTGTTTCTTAAAAGCCACAGTGGCAAATTCTTTTGTTCAGAGAGATGTAAAATATGACTGTGTATACTGTGTAAATGTCCTCTTTAAATATGAAATCAGTAGCTAACACCTCTCGACTGGACCATTTGCTGTCAGATTCAATTGTTTGTACATCTTCTGCTAGTGATGAAATTGGTTCTTTCAAGTAGATCATTTCTGATACTGATACAAATAAAACAAATATTTTATATCATGTCATCATTTATAGTAACTTACTTCTCACTAGAGATGCACCGATGTATCTGCCAATAATCGGTATCGGCCCATAAAAGCAATTATTTTCATTATCGGCCATCGGCAGATTGTTTAAAAACAGCCATTGATATATATCCTGTCAATCAAAAGGGGGGAGAAAAACTTGTTCAGACTGCAACTCATACTGTGTGTGAAGAAAATCTCTCGTGTTGAATTTAGGGCAAGTTAACGCAACAATAACGCATTAACAGTTAAAAAATAGCGACGTTAAAGCAGGCTCTATTTGACCCTATGAATCACCCGTAGTTCAAGCCAGGGTTGCCAGGTCTGTGGTTTTTCCCTACACCAAACATTACTTGTTGCATGTCTCCCATCCAATAAAGAGATTTGTGCTTTGTTACTTGTGATAAGAAACAAAGTCTAACCTTTGTCCATTTATCACGAAATTCAAACAATAAATGTTGTTTTGATTCTATTAAATGTGATGTGACAGATCGCTATAGCGCCTCAGTTCAAGCGGCAGCGTGAAGCACAAGTCACGAAAAAACATGCATGAACATCACAAGGTATGATAAAAGATACAGTACAACTTACCGAAATGTAATCATGTAATCGCTCAATCAGTGTTTCAACTGCAGAAAGACGTCAATAAAACAGCTTGTGCACAATAATGTTGCATTTACCTCAGAAAAAATTATCCAGTGTTCACAGTTTGTTAGTTAGCTATAAATAAACACTAGAGAGGAGCTTATTTACTGTCAATAATATATGTATGTTTGAATACATTTCTTTTTGCCATGTGTTTTGCCATGAAGACAAAACTGCCTTGCAACTGAGTTGCACACAAACATTTCAGTTTTTATATGAGTATAATTATTATATCTGAAAATGAATAGCAGTTGAATATAATAGCTCTGTTGTTAATTTTAACCTTTATTATAGTAATGTACCTAATGAGAGGGTTCCCTGTATAGTTTGCAGCATTATTTGGGAGAAATTTTTTTCCTTAAGAAAATCAAACTATCGGTATCGGCAGATATCATTCTGAATAATCAGCTATCGAGAAATTTAGTATCGGTGCATCTCTACCTCTCACCTAACTTCATTGTTTCTTGTTACAAATCAGATCATTTAGAACGGTTTTGTGAATGAGTTCAATCTGTTCACTTAAAAGAGATCCGACTCAAAAGAATGATCCGTTGACTAATCTGACATTGATACTCTTTGCAAAGACTGCACTATATTGTCAAAGATTAAAAAAAACTAATCTGCATTGAAATATGTCATACAAACTGGTAAAACCAGACTGAAATGATCAGGGACATTGTTAAAACTAAATTGCAAATTGGAAAATTAAATTTCCAAATGAATATAAACATCTTTTTTAATGTTGGGATCATTCGGAAGGATTTGTGTCCATGAACATAATAACAACATAATAAATAGATCTGACATAATAAATCCAAGGATATCAAAATGAAAACAAACTTCTTCTTCTTCTTCTTCTTTTTTATACAAAAGATCAAAGAAAATGTGATTTCTCATATGACCCTTTTTAATAGCATTTGTTCCCCTCCCTCAAGTTGTGCTGTTGGACTCTCTCTCTCTCTCTCTCTCTCTCTCTCTCTCTCTCTATCAGCAAACAACCTCCATCTTCCTCTGCAGAGCAACTTTCCCCAACTCTCTGTGAACTCTCCCAGAGTTGCGTCTTTGGAGTTTGGCAGAAAGAGGGAAAGTGAGGCTTTTAAAAGTTCTGTGTGTAGGGTTTTCATTAGGTTTCACTTTTCACAGTTGCTTTCGACACTGTGTCAGCTTGTTTGTGAAGTCTTTTCTGAGTTAGCAAAGCTTATAAGAGACTTACGCCGTGTGTTTTTGTGCAGCTGGCTCTCACATTGAGTGTGTGCGTGTATGTGCAGAGTAAGATGTCACTCTAGTCCTAAAAAATGAAAAACAATTGGGCACTAATAAAAAGAACTTTTCGTACTAGCAAAATCACAAATGACATGTCTCAGTTGTTTTCCTAGGCAGCATTGAGAGTAAATGGAACTTGTGCTTCCATTATAATTCCATAATTTGACGTATTTCATAAGTCTTTTCTCATGCTTTTTAGATTTTTCTCCTGCAGTTTTTGTAAATCTCATGAGGTTTCACGAGAGATCTCAACAATGTCTCAAACTGTGCTCATAGTTTCAGTGAGAACTTATTGATCTTCTAAGATCAAATGTTCAGAGCTATATTATTCATATTCATTGTATAATTACTCTTACCATATGTCAACATTTGTCTAAATTTTAGACACAATCTTCTAATATTTTTCAGTTTTATGCTTAAATTTTAAAAACATTAAGTCCCCATTAGGTCTCCTTATCTTTTGAAAGAGTAACCTCAGAGCAATAACGTATTTCTTATGGGAGTTTGTCTTCATTATAATGCCAAGCTTACCTAGTTCTGTTTCCATAACCTTTGAAAGGTTTTATAAATTTCCTTTTGCCTTTCTTCCTCTGTTTCTCTCTCTCTGCAGGTAAAGTGCTGAACACTGATTTAAGGCATTATCTTAGCCTGCAGTTCCAGAAAGGATCAATCGACCACAAACTGCAGCAAGTGATCCGAGACAACCTTTACCTGCGCACCATTCCATGTAAGATGCACACATGCACGCCCAATCTATTCATTTATATTTATTTATTTATTAAGATTAGATTAGAAATTAGATTAGAAAACATTATTAATCCACGTAAGAGGAAACTCATTTGCCACCATTGCACATCACAAACAACACAATTAGGCAATTAAACATTAAAAACAACAACACAATCAATCCATGCAAAGAATTACACAACTTCTTTAAAAACCTAACTGTGGTAGAAATAAAAGACCTTCTAAATCACTCTGTAGAACACCGAGGCATCACTAATCTTCCACTAAATGAACATTTAAGTCCACTAAATTTACTACTTATTTTCAACATTGTTTTACATATAATATAATATAATATAATATAATATAATATAATATAATATAAGTAAGCAATAAGGTATGAGAGGCTGTGCTGTACTCCGCTTCGCGTCGTGCCTAACAATGCCCTTCAGCCATGATTATTCACGATACAGCACTAGCCTCGAGTACCTTATTGCTTTTATAAAACGGTTACCACACAATACAAATATTAAAGCCAAAAATATGTATCAGTGCAACTTTCATGAATTAAACTTTCACCAAAAGCCTTCCTTCCGCCTGAAAAAATAGTCCCTGACCGTGAACAGCAATAGAAGTTACATTATTACGCCATTAGATGGCAGCAAAGACTGTCTTTATGAGTGTGTCAGTCAGTAGCGAAGACTTTTACATTGAAAAGACTGAATTGTTGTGAACACGGAACAAGACGCAACTGACAAATGCTTTGACTAGCGCTGTCAGTCACGGGAAAACCCCTTAACTGATAAAAGGACAAGGTAATACATCAGACATTTAAACAGATGTTTTATTATGAACACAGGACTGACCTGAAGGAAAATGCTAAATCTGAATGCAGGTAATAAACTCGCTCACTCGATCTCTTTCTCACAATACTCTTCTACATAATACAGTAAGCTTCAATGAACAATATCAATTGAGAACATACAGTTTACGTTGCTAAGAGTGGTTGCTAAGGGTGTTGTGTAGTGATACACAGAACCGTTGGGTGAAGCGGTCATAGCCGTGTTTTATCGTGAATAAAACACAGCTATTGACCAATCAGAATCAAGGACAGGAACTAACTGTTTTATAATATAATATAATATAATATAATATAATATAATATAATATAATATAAATGAACTTTTAATTCCACTTAATTTACTACTTATTTATTTTAAACATTGTTTTACACAATATTACACACACACACACACACACACACACACATTAGGGATTCTTCACCCAAAAATGCAAATTCTGCTTGGACAGAATTCTCATTTTTGGATGCTTTTGGATGCTTATCATGAAACGTAAGAACATTTAGGTACACATGTCCTCTCCATCTTTCTCTAGCAGTCTGGTTATCTCATCTTACCTCTCAGTCTTTTCTCATTTGGTGTTTGGAGTGAATCCTTTGGTCATTTCTCACTCTGGTGTGTCTATTAGTGTAGTTGGGAAGACAGAGCCTCTCCTCTCCTCTCCTCTCCTGTTGGTCTGGCCCTCTGCAGCACACCGCCAGCTCTCTTCTGTGATGCGCCGCATGAGATGTTTGCTGTTTCTCTGGAGAGTTGTGGAGTGGGTTTCTGAGAGCCTGTTTCTTCTCCAAGCAGTAGCACACTGCTCATTAGTTTCTTATTCAGCTAGTTCGTTATTCCCTATTTAGTCTAATTTGATAAGTGACAGTGACAAATGTGTCAAAAAACACTCTGAGGGGTGAATTAACTACGATGCTTTAGTAAGTGGTATTTCAGCGCAGAAATTCTGCATCTTATTCACATACTACCTGTGCTATGATCTGATATAGTGTCACAGTGTCACATGATCCATCAGAAATCATTCCAATATGCTGATTTGGTGCTCAAGAAACATTTATGATTATTATCAATGTTGAAAACCATTGTGCTGCTAAATATTTTGTGTGGAAACTGCTACATTTTTTTAGGACTCTTTGATGAATAGAAGTTAAAAAGAACAGCATTTATTTAAACAGAAATAATTTGTAATATTATAAATGTCTTTACTGTCACTTTTGATCAATTTAATGTATCCTTGCTGAATAAAAGTACTTATTAATATATTAAAAAAAATCTTACTGACCTCAAACATTTGAACAGTAGTCTATATAATATTAGAAGATCTATATCATAAGATATAGATTATGCTTTGGAGTGTAGTAAATGTTCTGCTAAATTAATACCCTCTGATAATTTTTTACAAAACACTAGAAGTCTGTCCATACCTCTAGCTGTTTCTTGCTTTTTGTAGCTCCTGTCACTCTAAATATCCCTCTGAAGGATTTCAGTGTTAGAAATGAGCAGCAAAAGTTTATTTTTAACGAACCATGATCATCACGATCATCACCAGTTTGTGTGACACATTCCAGTGCCGATTTGTTTGTGAACCTGTCACAGTCTAGTGAAGACTATTGCAAAGAGGCTGTTACTGAAGGCAGCCTGGGGCGGTGCAAACCATATTAGACTTGACAGCAAACACGCAGCTCCCGAGTAAAAACGCAGCAAAACGTCGTTACTCACATCACGTAAAGAGGCCGTCTACGTAGACGTCTTAAAGGCACAGCATCAAAAAAACGACCTGTTTACTTTTAAAGGTGAAAGAGAAGTTAGAAAATGGTTCTAAAAAAGAAACTTTAACTGATATTGTAAGTGGATCTGAGGGAAAGTGACCCATTTAAACAACTTGAAATACAGCCAATGGAAACTGTTTAGCTGTGCATTTTATCACCGGCAATAAATGTAGACATCAGCTTTTATATCCCAGCTGTCAAACTGTCTAATAATAGACTTTTTGATTAATGCATTTTTGTTTTATTTCTAAATCCGTTGAAGTTTAAAACCGATGAATTAATTATAAATAATTCCCCCATAAGAATGAAATATTACTCTTTGATGTTTATGGAAAATTAGCAGGCTTGAGACAATCCAAATTAACATAAAATGACAAAAAGAACTTCCACTGGATGCCAATTTAAGCATAGCATCGTTTTCTCTTGTCCTTAGGTCACTCTGTGCTTGGCCTAGTTACTCTCTCTCTTTTCTCTCTTTACCTTAGTCAGTAAATTAAGAAGAAGAGCCTGAAACGTTAGAGTAAAGAAGGGAAGAAATGAGGGAAAAAGTCCGAAAATTACAGAGGAAAAAGAGAGTTGGAGGAAGAGAGAGCCTCCGGTATTTGCAATCACAAAGCTGCTTTATGGAGCTATGAACAAAAGTTCTTAAAAGCTCCTCTGATGGAGAGGAATAAAGAGCAGCCTAAGGTGCCACTCATATCCCGTCTCCACCAGAATGCTGCTGGAGCAGGTGGTCGCCTGGGGGATCTGCGGACCTCCTTCAGATCTGGCCTGTGATTAAACTGACTTCAGAGGCCAACTAAGATGTAACTGGCTGTTATTACGTAACCTGCTCACAACCTGCCGCATCACAGTCTTTGTTTATAAGTCTTTGGGCGCACCAGAGTTTCCACTGCATCAGAGAGCACTGCAAATGCTTTCATTTCTTATGTCGCAAGGGCGTAAAGGGAAATACACAAGGGTTTGTGGAAGAGGCGTTGCATTATGCAACCAAAAGTCACAAATAGTTTAACATTCTCTGGTATTCGTTAAACAATGAGAATTTAAGACAATCAAATTCACTGATTGTTCAGATCATTTTAAACTGACCTGGGGCCAGTTGCATGAACTTAGCCACTATGTTAAAGGGTTAGTTCACCCAAAAATGAAATTTCTGTCATTAATTACTCACCCTCATGTCGTTCCAAACGCGTAAGACCTTCGTTCATCTTCGGAACACAAATTAAGATATGTTTGATGAAATCCGAGAGGTTTTTTTTATCTCCCATAGAAAGCAACGAAATTACCACATTTAAGGTCCAGAGAAGTAGTAAAGACATTGTTAAAATAGTCAACGTGACTACAGTGGTTCAACCTTAATGTTATGAAGTGGTGAGAATACTTTTTGTGAGCAAAAACAGAACAAAACAAACAAAAAAAAGACTTCAACAATTTTTCCTCGTCGACTCTGTATTGGCTGACGCTGTTCACGACGCATTACATATGAAATGATTTTAACTTAATAAAATAATTTTATTTCACATGGGGAAGGAAAATATAAAGTAGAAATGGCTGTGCAACAGAACAAAAGCAGGAACATCTCCTCTACTCCCTTCTTTATCATTATATTTTGGATGTTGAACAAGTTAACCCCTTTTAACCTCGCCAGTAGATATTCACATATCTATAACCAGTGCTGCTGTTCCAGTTCCCTCTTCTTGTGGCATTTACACAGTTGCTCTCCAAGGAAAATGTAAAGGAGCCCATTTTTAATATTATTTGCTCTTAAGTTAGAGTCAAGTCTCCGCAGACACTTGACTCTGGCATTTCACTTTGCTGGATCTAATGTAAATGTCCTTCAAATGACAGTAGAGCCTGGTGGCATTTCCTAGCACACACACGAACAGAGCCGAGAAATGTCATCTTTTATTTTTGGCCTTTTATTCGCAAGAAATGCCACCCTCGGATGTCTCTTATGAGGATTTTGCTGCTAAACAACCCACCTCTGAAATTAGGTCCAAACATGTACTGTTTCTATTTGATATTTTTTGAGCAAACACACTCACGCAGGCTTCAACACACAGAATTAACATTTTTATCTTGGTTTAGGGGTGAAAAAGCATGCATGCATTTGATTTAATTACAAAAACAGTTCACCCAAAACTCTCATCATGTTTTTCTAAATCATATGACTGTTGTTTATATATATATATATATATATATATATATATATATATACATTTAATGCATTTAGCAGATGCTTTTGCTTTTATGACTTATAGACATAGGTGGAGCTTGTGTAAGGTTGGGCAAGGCTTAGCCTTCCCCTGGCCATGGACCTGAGACTAGCGTAGAATTTTCTCACTCAAACCACTGCCTGCTGCTGCTTCTAATGGCTTTTAGAGAGAAAAGCTGCCCATAACTGCTGGTGTAGGATCAGTTTTCTCCGTAATAATACCATATTGGTGAAACATATTTGGCAAACGATCCAGTGCGTGATCCATCTGTGTTTGCGCTCTGGAGAACGTCAGAGATTTCTATTTACAACATGTTTTTGCAGCGTTGAGCAATGTAGCCAATCACAACCATATCTGTTGATTTCTTGAACGCAGTGGCCAATCAGAGGTATTTAAGTTAGCACTGAACAAAAACTCCAGCATTTTGAGCGGTGAGTGGATTCTGAGTTCTGCATATTCTCAAATCCTCTCATTATAACAAACAGTTATGTAAATAAGAGATTCAATATACAGTCAGCTTCATTGATTATAACAGAACTTTGTGAGATTGCGATGAACTAAGATGAGTGTCAGCTTTTTAGTGATTATAAAGGGAGAGCACTTTGTGCACTTTCTGCCATGCTAAATCCCACATGTATGCTTACTTTTCTGTTAAAATTAACAGTGGTTTGTGAACGTGGATGCTTTAATAAATCATTTATTGGGACTGTTTATGCTGTGATCTGTAGGTTGTGCAGTGGTAACACGTAACATGAAACTATTTCAAGGAAATCTAAATGTGTTTTTAAAGGGGAAGCGCATCTCCTTAGCATTACCATGGAGTTGGTTCACCCTCCGCCTAGGTTTATAGATTAGCTTGAACATCCTGCAAAATATCTACTTTTTTGCCTAACTGAAGAGAGAAATTAATACAAGTTTGGTACAACATTAGGGCAAGTCAATGGTGACTGGGCTGAGAAACCGAAGGGTGAAAATATAGTATTTTTTTTTAGATTACAACACTGTAGACACACAGTTTTCAAAAGTGCCAAATGCTTCAGAGACTGAATCTCATTTTACAGTCTGTGCACACTTTCCACCTCTGTGTCACCATCTCCCTTGTGAATAAAGCAATCTGTGACTATACACTATGCTTGAATAACACACTAAATAACACAAGATAATATGTTCTTGTTCTACTCAGTTTGGCTAATAAGTACTGTACATCTCTGTGTGTCTCCAAACCGTTTTCATAGGAATTATGTTAAAGCATGTAATTTTTCATCCTTTAAAGCCTCGCAAATTGCCAAAAACCCTCTTTTTTAACCCTCGTTTTCTTTGTAATCCATTCAGTTTCACAGTTCCAGTTTTGGAATCCCAGTTTCCAGATCTTATCTATGGGAGTTTGGGATCAGTTCTATTTACAGTTCTGAATGGAGTGCACTTGTTCTCAAAGGAAATTCTGAAATGTAGCCAGGGAATCCAATTTTAATTTTGGTCAATCTGAGTCTGTGTTTAGACAGACAGAAAGTTTGCAGCAAAGGGAATTGTTGGTGTAGGATATTTTCACCAGAACTAGTTTACTGTCACTAATTGTGTTTGTTTTACTATAAGGTACCACCCGGTTGCCCAGAGATGGGGAGGTTCCAGGAGTGGACTATAATTTCATCAGCGTGGGGGATTTTCGCATCCTGGAAGAGAGTGGATTACTGCTGGAGAGCGGAACATATGACGGTATGAAACACACTCTCTATACTGATATTCTTCATACAAACATCCCAAACCATGGACATGAATGATACCTCAGATCATGTGGCTTGTTGAAAAGATGCTAGTTCTTTTTTCAAGTCTACCTGGTAGACGATATAATGGTTGAAATAATTCCCATTGAAAGCAATTATGTTTTTTATTTACAAGAACCAAAGCGTGAAATCTAAGCTTCGGTAAAACTTAATCACTATTCTTATGCTGCAACACTGGTATTTCTGGAAATGCACCATTTTTTGTTTTTTGCTTGACTGAAGTAAACTCTGTCACCAACACCTCTAGGCATTCATTTTGTCCAAAAAGAATTTCATGACAGTGCAGCTTCAAAAATGTACTGTATGATGGATTTAGCCTCCAAATCTTACAGGCAGTGAGTCAGTTAGCACAGGTTTACACCATGCAAACAAGCTTTGCAGAGCTTCAGGTAAACTGCTGAAAAAGTACACATAAGGAAGACGAAAGTGGCAGTCTGTACCCTGTAATGGCACTTTCCACAAATAGAGTGGCCAATGAAAGGATATATATATATATATATATAATTTTCTTTTTCACTGACCATTTGTAAAAAAAAAAAAATATAATATTTAAGTTATGTACACAAAATGTATGTTATATAAATTGTTAATAGAAATAAATATATAGTAAATATATATATATATTCTACAACAATAATTTTTAATAATTAATACTTTTATTCAGGAAGGATGCATTAAATTGAACAAATGTGACAGTAAAGACATTTTTAATGTTACAAAAGATTTATATTTCAAATAAATGTTGTTCTTTTGAACTTTCTATTCATCAAAGAATCCTGAAAAAAATGCATTTTGGTTTCCACCAAAATACAACTTTTTTCGATATAGATAATAGTAAGAATGTTTCCTGAGCACCAAATCAGCATATTAGAATGATTTCCGAAGAATCATGTGACACTGAAGGCTGGAGTAATGATACTGAAAATTTATCACAGGAATAAATTACATTTTAAAAAAATGTTTAAAAATCGAAAAAGTGTTCTTTTAAATTGTAATAATATTTCATGTTATTACTGTTTTTACTGTATTCAAATAAATGCATGCCTTGGTGGGCTTTTTTAAAAAGAGCATTAAAAATCTTTTGAATGGTACTATATATAATTTATTTTTTAGAGCACTTTCTTTTTCCTTTATTAATGAAAAGCATTAAAAGTGTTGTGTGTTTGTCCTCCCCACTGTAGTCTAGTGGGTTTGAATGTCCTGAGAGACAGATAGCGTGCCAGGCGAGTGCATTCACTGTGGCCCCATGTTGACTGTGGGACCATACTCATGCCAGGCAAAGCGTGCTGGGACAGGCAGCCATGCCAGTAAGAATTGCCCATATGTGCTCTGTTCTCGAAGAGGGAGACGTTCTGATCCTATGACACACACACATGCATGCAAACACACAGGCATTTTCTAATCTCAGCAGACTGAGGAATAGTTCACCCTCAGTCACAATCCGATTTTACAACATATTTACTGGAGAGCAAGAACGATATGACATTTTACCTTTGATGCAGCGTTATATAGATTTACAACATCAAATGTCTCAATGTGGTCATGGTTGAGCAATAGCAAACAGATTCTATTCCTTTCTGATTCCCTCATTCCTGCAGTGTGGATAAATTTACAACCCTCAAGGCAGCTTTTAATGTAATCCTGTCTAAGCAAGCTTGGTTGAATTAAGAGTTGATCCTGATCAATAAAGATTTAGTGTTCGTTGAAAGCACACAGACATAGAGAATCTCAATGGGGGCGATCTGTAAACATGAATAGACTGTGGCACAATTCACTGCACTTATTGCCTGTTGAGTCACATATCAACATCATTTTTAGTCCAGTAAATGGATAGATGCTCTCTGCTCACTTGGAATAGTTCTCATTGAATGACAGAGTAAAAGAAAAATCATCCTATTTTTTTCCAGTCTATTTTTAGGGCACATAAGTTGTTTGGTGACATTATTTACAGTAATACATGAGGAAAAAATCTGTCTGGACACATTTAAAAAATAAAATATAACAAAAATTAAATATTTTTCATATTATAACAGTTTAACAGTTTAAATATACTTCTGAAAATATGCAAATAATACAAACAAATCTTAATCTTAAAATATTCTTAATTTTCTTTATTCAAAGTATTTTTTTTTTTCTTTTGATTTATGGGAAAATATGACATTTCCTTGCAATTTTTCTAAATGAATTTGCAGAATATTGGTATACATTTCATGAAATGTAGGCAATATGGGTGCTACTTTGGTCCACTTATGTTGTGTAAAACCTATAAACCTCTGTAATCTGTACATATTCCAATATCTGTTTTGATATAGCTACACTTTACGTGAACCAAAATATTTTTGACATCATTAAGAGAACGCTGGGACAACGTTCACCTCGTTCTCGGATTATATGGCTCTCTGCAGATTACTGGCGACAGATGATGCTGTAAATCTGCTCAGATACTGAGAGTAGCACATACCTTCGTGATTCTGTCATGGTTAGCTGAGTGCATATGTGTTGATTAATCAGGGTGGGGTGGGCGAAATGGCAAAAATATCATATCACGATTTTTTTCAGGCAGGATCACAATCCATGATCTTATCACAATTTTTTTTTCATGTCACTATTTTGCAAGTTGCTGAGCAATGCAGCCAAACTAATTTCCCTATTTTAAAATATATAGCCTTACAAGGTAACAAAAGAAAAAAGAAAAACAATGACAGACCATAGGCCAAATCTTATTTCATTTGATTTTTTAAAATTATTTTATATTTGTTTTTAAGAATAAGAACAAAGATGCAAATGACAAATAATAGGACAAATACAATATAAGGTACAAACGAAATAAACAGTGCTTTAATTTTTTCAGTTCCAGTAGGTGTATTTAACAGTAGCATTCAAGTACAAAATTAAATACATGTAAAAAATAAAACACTACATAGACTTCCCTGTATGAATTAAATATACACTGATTCTTCTTAAATCTACCAAAGTTATTCAGTCAAGAGCAGTGAATGATTTTCTCTTTGTATTTTGTTGTTTGATTAACATTAATGATGCAGAGGACAGTAGGTTTATTAGACTGATGTCACTTCTCTAATCTAATATACTGACACATATCCAAACTGTTTACATTCACTTATATAGATATAAATTATATAAATGAGTATTTATGTAAATCTTGTGTGTATTTGACAATTTAAGCGCAATAAGATGCGAAAGAGAACTTAGTTCAGTATTCACAGGCTGTGTGACAGACTTATAGTGTGCGCGTGCTTCGGGTGTACGCGCTCAGAAAGCTTATGTTAGAACAGAGTGCAAATAGGTTAACTGGCAAGGCTTTAAAACACATGCAAATAATAAACTTTCGTGATGTGAGCAGGGCTTGACATTAACTTTTTTGCTCACCAGCCACTGTGGCTAGTGGCTTTCTAAAGTTACTAGCCACTCAGCATTTTCATTTGCCACAATTTTGACATCGATACCATGGGGAAAAACTGTCATATAGATATTTTTAATATTATCTCATAATTTTGCAGCAGGTGTAGTAGGCTGCTGTCACTTTAAGACCTGACACGCGGATATATTATACTGTTACACATGCGTTTTCTTTGTACTGTTTACGTTCACTTAAAACATAACTGACTGTCTTTACATGAATACTCGCCAAGACCAGCATTTTGATATTATTTTATGTTTATTTGACTGTTTAAGCGCAATAAGCATTGAAAAAGAACTCAATTTATTACTGAGACAGAGGTGGCTTTATGTGTGCACACTTTGAGTGTGAGCTGAAATTCAAGCCCTGTAACACCAACAATATTCATCCAGAGCAAATTAAGTGAGTGAGGGGAGGCGGGTTTGTGTGTCAACTCGATGTCGGAGAGATGAAAGAACGAGAAAGCAAAGCTGGTATTGTGTATCTATTCTGCGGAAAATGAGTACTGGAAGCATTTCGGTATCAATATGTATCGAAAAATCAATATTTTTGATAGCACTATACATTGCACTTAGTTTATTATTTCAGATGCCTGAAATAATGTTGGGATGGGGGTGCCAGAACTGCAACTGATAGAATGTGCGCTGTAGCATGATACTACGATCTCTCTTCAAAGGCAGATCGTGGAGACGATTTAATTTCACAATCTAAAATTGTCATATCGCACACCCCTAGTTGCAGTGGCCCTATTTAGCCAAGCACTTTATTTCAAACCATGTTGTTCTTATAATAAAGGGTTATATTACCAGGGTATGTTTATCTGTGACTGGAGAAGTCTTCATCCAATTGCTGGGAAAGAGAAATTGTTCAGTTTACTAAACTAAATAAATGTACTGTCGCTTTAAGAAGGTTTCAGTCTTCCAATTTGGAAGTCTGACATCAAGCAGCAGTCTGTTTGGGTTTTCTTAGTAACTATTCCAAGTAGTATGTAGTGTAATATTAGCACCTAGTGTTGTAGTCGAGACCATCTAAATGAAACCAAGTCAAGTCCAGTGTGTGTTGAGACCAAGACAAGACCAAGACTTTGAGGTGTTGAGACTGAGACAAGACCAATACCTCAAGAACGGTCTTGAGTACTACCAATACTATTAGCATCACATCTACTCTGCCTGTCAAATGTTTGGAATTTGTAAATGTTTTTTTTATTTTTTATAAAGTCTCTTATATTCATCACCAAGGCTGCATTTATTTGATCAAAATTCAGTAATATTGTAAAATATTATTACAATTTGAAATAATGTTTTTGTTTTAAAAAGTAATTTCTTCTTGTGATAGCAAAGCTGTATGGCAAAGAATTTTCAGCAGCCTTCAGAAATCATAATGTGCTGATTTGGTGCTCAAGAAACATTTATTATTATTATCAATGTTGAAAATGTTTTTGCTGCTTAATATTTTTGTGTAAACCATGATATACACTACTGTTCAAAAGTTTGGGCTCAGTAAAAAAAAAAGAAAGAAATGTAAGGTTGCTTTTCACTTCATGTCATATTAACCAAGTTCAACTGTGGTTGGTTGATTTAAATGCTGTTCAGGCATCCTCCATTTCTAATAGTGCAGCTCTTCTTCACCATAATAAGCTGCAAACTGGACCGGAAATTATCCCGATTTTCAAATGTCTCTCTCAGTGAGACTATTGTCTTGGTAACATGCTGTTTTCACATGATGACGCATATAATGTATAACAAATGTTATGGTAGCAGCAAAAAAGTTTCCTTACACTGTGACACTGGATAGCAGGAGATCTCATTTGTATAATGAAGAGAGACAGAGAGGGAAGGAGTGAATATTCATCACTGCATATTCATGAGAGGTGAGCGAAGTTGTCAACAGTAGTTAATTGCTTGTGAAAAAGCCTATTCCCACATGGTTTCAGTTTCTATTTGCTAATTAAACTCTTTAGAATTTACAATCTAAAAAGGAGAGGATTAATCTTTCGACTGATTACAAGGATTATATTTTACATTGGCAAAAGATGAATATGTGACCTTAAAAAGCTGTTTTTTTTTTTTCTTAAACAGACGCTAATGATTTCTAGGGGCAGCATATTTATTTTCAGGATGAAGGGAGCGAAGAAACAAAACAACAAATTTGGATAATTTAAATTAATCTGTGTATAATTGGTGAAGGTTGAACGGTTGATTTGAAAAGATGCCTTTCCATTGACTGAATCTAATCATACTGAGAGTGATTTCTTTAGTCTTACATCAAGAGGGAATAATGAAGCACACACACACACACACAGACACACACAGACACACACACACACATTGACATGTACCATCAAATTAGAAATTAATTTAAATGCATTATGCTGCTCCACTGATTGGCTGTACCATTGTTTCTGATGCATATTAATGAACTGAATTTTGCATGAGAAGATAGTGGGAAAAGTTTCATTACTGAATCCAGTGGTGAGTGTAATTACTTTCAAGGCACCACTGAATGGAAAGTATAACATTTCACACTGCATATTGGATAGTCGACACCTAGATCTCCGTTTTTGAGAAAGCTGGAACTGAGGAAGAAAGCGGAGGTAGCGATAAAGATGTAGATTTGCAGGCAGCACCTGTCTTCAGTGTTACCGAATCAGCTGTTTCATCAAACTATCAAGGTTTGTAGCTTGTTAAATCAAAGCTTATGTAGCAAAAATGTTACACAAACCCTCACAAGTATCTCTTTTTATGACTTATTTAAAGATGTGATGAATCAAAATGAGTTTTTTCTCTTTAAACAAGGCAATCTTCATTTCTTTAGGTAACTTCTATGGCACTCCCAAACCTCCTGCGGAGCCCAACTTGGTTCAGCCTGACCTGGTCGACCAGGTTCTGTTTGAGGAGGATTATGGCTCCGAAGTCCAACGAAAGCGAACCACCTCTGTCAGTAAGATGGACCGCAAGGACAGCGTGGTCCCTGAGGAAGAAGAGGATGAGGAAAGGCCACAGCTCCCAAATGGCATCCCAGGTCAGTGTATAGACTTTAATGTGTGTGTGCTTGTGTTAACCACAATCTGTATGACTGCAGAGATAGATTTCGGTTTAAAATTAGTCACCCATACTGATACAGACTGTGCATCATTTTTTATGTCAAAACTTACAACTTAAAACTTAATTTTCATCTTCGTTTTCATGTAATATTTATATTGTATTTTACTTCATTTTCTGTGCTGCTATCAGTTCTTTATCTGAAGTAGTCATACTGCAGGACTGTGACCCAAAATATCTGAAACTGTCAGAACTTCATTGGAAATTAAGATTCATCTCAAAGGCGATTGGCCATCGGGGAGCATGTCAAATGAAGTGATCAAAGACTGCCGATTTTGCCCTACAAGAAAGAAATCTTTAATATTCCTGAAATTTGTCTCAGACAGCAATCTTTACCAAACTTGCTGTGTGCTTGAGGCTTTAACCTGCAGTCTGCTTCACTCGTGTGCAGATGATCAGTCTGAGGCCTTACATGATCTCTCAGATAAGAACCTTGTCCTTTACTCAAGGAGAACTCAGCACCGAGAGGCAAGCTTTGCTTAAAAAAGACCCAAACCCTCTGCTCACATGCTCTCATTAGTTCACAGTATAACCTTATAATCCTTTTGAGATCAGCGGTTGTGCTTTCAAGGCTCGCGGCCTGAAATTTATGCTCTATTTGTATACTGCAGTACTTCAGAGTAGCATTTGGTAAGCGAGTCACATTGCTCCATAATGGCTTGCTTAATGCGTGTTTCATGTCCATGACCCTGGTGCCGATCAGCTTTAAACATAAATGAGCTGTTTAGATGTTTACAGGGCTTTAGCTTTTAACCCTTGATTTGGACTTTATACAGTATATAAGCCTCAAGTGTCCCCAGGAGGAACCAAGCCTATACCCTCAGTATTTTTTCGACTTAAATTATGTATGTTCTTATACTATTCTTATGTTATGTATATCTGTTTGTATAAAAGCTATGTTGAATATACAGGTTTATTTAAGAAGTATAAAGAAATATAAACTGAATTAAACTTTCAGGCCTCGAGTTTCACCAACATAAAATACCATGGCAATTTTGGGGCATCCTAACAAAAAAAAAAAAGCATAGATATTTTTCTCTCTGTGTGTGTGTGTGTGTGTGTGTGTGTACATAGTAGTATATACAGTTGTGCTCAAAAGTTTACATACCCCTTGCAGAATCTGCAAAATGTTAATTATTTTAACAAAATAAGAGGGATCATGCAAAATGTGTGTTATTTTTTGCTTAGTACTGTCCTGAATAAGATATTTTGCATAAGAGATGTTTACATATAGTCAAAAAATAGCTGAATTTATAAAAATGACCCGTTCAAAAATTTACATACCCTTGATTCTTAATACTGTGTGTGATTACCTGGATGATCCACGACTGTTTTTATGTTTTGTGATGGTTGTTCATGAGTCTCTTGTTTGTCCTGAACAGTTAAACTGCCCAACATTCTTCAGAAAAAATCCTTCAGGTCCTGCAAATTCTTCAGTTTTCCAGCATCTTTTGCATATTTGAACCCTTTCCAGCAGTGTGATTTTGAGATCCATCTTTTCACACTGAGGATGACTGAGGGACTCAAACACAACTATTAAAAAAGGTTCAAACATTCACTGATGCTCCAGAAGGAAACATGATGCATTAAGAACCAGGGGGTGAAAACTTTTGAACAAGATGAAGATGTCCAAATTTGTCTTATTTTGTTTAAATATCTAATTTTTTCATTTAGTACTGCCCATCGGAAGCTACAGAAGATACTCACATATTTCCCGGAAGACAAATTAAGTAAAATATATCTTGATCTTCAAATTCAAAAAGTTTTCACCCCCTGGTTCTTAATGCATCATGTTTTCTCCTGGAGCATCTGTGAATGTTTGAACCTTTTTTAATAGTTGTGTTTGCGTCCCTCAGTCGTCCTCAGTGTGAAAAGATGGATCTCAAAATCACACAGTCACTGCTGGAAAGGGTTCAAATATGCAAAAGATGCTGGAAAACTGAAGAATTTGCAGGACCTGAAGGATTTTTCTGAAGAATGTTGGGCAGTTTAACTGTTCAGGACAAACAAGAGACTCATGAACAACCATCACAAAACATAAAAACGTCGTGGATCATCCAGGTAATCACACACAGTATTAAGAATCAAGGGTATGTAAATTTTTGAACTGGTCATTTTTATAAATTCAGCTATTTTTTGACTATATGTAAACAACTTTTATGCAAAATATCTTATTCAGGACAGTACTAAATAAAAAATAACACACATTTTGCATGATCCCTCTTATTTTGTTAAAATAATTTTTGCAGATTCTGCAAGGGGTATGTAAACTTTTGAGCACAACTGTATAATAGTATATATATAACAGTTCTCGTAAATCAATGTGTTGGATGCAGGAGAAATGGGCTGGAATAAAGATCTGAGTGCCTTTGGGCCAAATATATGGCAAACTGTACAATGGTAATGCCAAAGTTTTGTGGACAAAACAGTTAAATATTGTCACAGGAATAGAAAATATTTTTTTAATACAAATTGTGCAGAATACACTTTTATGGCTTGTAAGAAATATTGTTGGCCAGTAAACTATTTATGTATGTGTCGGCTAAATGGTACATGATAATTCCATGATTTTCTTTGAAATACCTTTTATTTAATTTAATTCATGCTACTATGGTAATCATATGGTAATCATTCAGTAATATATACAGTGTTGGGGAAAGTTACTTTTACAAGTAATGCATTACAATATTGCGTTACTCCCTAAAAAGTAACTAATTGCGTTACTTTTTATGGAAAGTAATGTGTTACATTACTTTTGCGTTACTTTTGCATTACTTTTTCTCATCTGAGCTGGGATTGCTTGTTTGTTTTTTAATAACAAAAAAGTTATTCTATTTTTGACAAATGTAAAGGCCCTTTCACATCATAAGTGAAATGCATACGCCTCAGGCTGAAGGAAATGCAAATTCACACCTGTACAGTAAAGGGCACAGCTCAGACAAGAAAGTTCAGCACTTTTCAACAATAAAAATGAAACAAAAAATGAAACACAAATATGATGTTTATCTAAAGTCATTTTTGCTTATTAGTATGGTTAAATTGGATCACTGAAGGTCATCAGCAAAGACATTGGTTAATAAAGTGAGATTAAATACATAAAGTATATTTGTGTTATTTAACATTTAATTAAATAAGGTTTGCGTCATATTCTGACTTTGCATTTCACTGTTTTTATTCATTTTGAGGAACACTGAATCTGTTTTTGTGTAAGTAAGATGAGTAAATGCATGCAAGTAAGATGAGTAAATGCATGTTCACAGTTAGTGTAGAACTACAAAAACCATCTTGTTCACACAGCGCACACAACGCCTCTGCACTTATGATTTCTGTCAACATGGGAACACAGGAGAGCAATAAATCAGTCAATAAATGGGAAAACAAAGTAACTTGTGTTATATATTTGAAAAAGTAACTCATATATTTTCTTGTAAATTTAAAAGTAATGCGTTACTTTACTATGTTACTTGGAAAAAGTAATCTGATTACGTAACTCGCTTTATGTGTAATGTGTTACCCCCAACACTGATTATATCAAATTACTGTCAAATTACTAATCTAATACCATGGTACCTCTACAGTACCCTTGTTTAATCTTTCTGTAAATATGGTTGCCTTCTCTTAGCCTCCTTGACACAGTTGTTGTTTCCTGTTGTTTCCTGCTATTAATTAAAAGCTGTTGTGTTTGTATAGTCATGTTTGACTCCTGGGACTGGTGAGGTCTTCCCTCCAAGCATTGGTATAAGCCAGTGGAGAGGGAATAGTTGTTGAATATTCGCTGAAGTAAGTAATCCCTTGGCTCATGTTAAAAGAGTCATTTAATGGGGAGTGTCCTTGCCGCAGAATAGTGTCATATTCGCTTTAAAGGCTTCTGCCACTTCAAGTGTGTTTAAAGAGAGA
This sequence comes from Mylopharyngodon piceus, assembly GCA_039654765.1. Classification (NCBI taxonomy): domain Eukaryota; kingdom Metazoa; phylum Chordata; class Actinopteri; order Cypriniformes; family Xenocyprididae; genus Mylopharyngodon; species Mylopharyngodon piceus. The sequence continues at coordinate 21,364,887 of CM077460.1, read as the reverse complement.
GAAAATGGCAGCGAATTATCATGCATGCAAGCACATACTTACTGCTTTTACATACAAACACAGACAGCTGCTGTTACCGCGGGCATTTCTTCCTATGCTATAGCCTTTTTTAATTCTTGTCATATTACTGCGTCAAATTATGTACATTTAGTCAATATTCAGATTTTGGATGATGTGTAAATCTACACAGAATCCATCAGATTAGAGCTTGCAGTTTTCTAAATTAGTAATGCTTGATAGGATACCTCAAATCCTATTGCATGCTAATAGCCAAGTCAAAAATTATTTGTATAGCACTTTTCACAATACACATTGTTTTAAAGAGTTTTTGAATGAATCGGCCTAATGAATGACCCAACGACTGATTGCTTTGTACATGAATGTCGTTTGACTGAATGATTCAATGACTCACTCGTTAAACTAATAAAATATTTATGTATAATCAATTTGTGTTAATAATTAAAATATATATAGTTAAATTGTGGCTATATATATTTTTTTTCTGCAATGTACCTGAAACAGGAAAAGATCTTGCTTGCACACCATCCTACTTTGACATGCAAATGGTTCACCTGCCTTAGTTTTGCATTATACTTTTAATCTTCTTTCCTTCTGTAGAGAGGACAGAGGAGTGGAGGAAAGCTGTGCCCAGCTACACTCAGTCCAGTGGTGGAGGCAGTGCAGGTGGCAGTGGGACACTGGAGCTGCGCACCTGGAGCTCTTTACCCAGAGACGACAGCCTGGAGCCGCTGCCGTACAACTGGGAAATGGCCTACACAGAGACGGGAATGGTCTACTTCATAGAGTGAGTGTGTGGCCATAAGAGGAGAGATTTAGCCTTCATGACTTTATTAACTGCATGAGGTCTGTTGCTGTCACCTTCTGGTTTATAGTGTTCATAAATAGTAAGGCCTGTTCATAGCATTGAGAATATGGATGTACAGTATTAAAGGGAACCCCTGGTGTTAAGACTTGTATGGCTTAATATAATGTAAATGATGTCTCTTACTGAAATATGCAGTAGAAAACCCATGAAAGATTTACGTTATTTAAAAAATCCATGACATATTTGGACAATGGGCGGCGCCATTTTGTTTGCGTTCTATGTTGGTGACGTCAAATGGTTGCACTCACTGAGCTACTGACACTGTCCTATTGCTATTTTTAACGCAACACAACTCGGAATATAATATACGATGCCACATTGTGCAGCTTTTAGTTGTAATTTTCAGTCGATGAGCCACAAGAAAGGCGATGTAAGTCTTTACTGCTTTACTAGCAATAAGAGGAGAAAAGAATGGGAAGTTGTGAAGAATGTGGACGAATAAAACTTCCTAAAGATCCGCGTTTTTGTTCTCTTCACAAGCCCTGGTGCCTTTGAGGCTTTTAGAAGACCACAGCTGAAACAGCTTACAGTTGCCGATGGATATAAGTGTATGCTTTAACCAAATGCCGCGCCTGTCGTGGAGACTGACGAAGGTAAGCCTATAACACATCTCGATTGAGACAGACTGCCTCAAAGCTCGCGTGCGCTGTGATGCACGAGATATCTGTGATCGCATAAAATAGTAGCATCTTCTCAGCATATTTAACTGTGTGTAATGCATTCAGGTGATCAGACGATTTTAACACGTCACTCATACAACAGTAGTTCGAATAGCCACAGAGACATTGCACGTCTTCAGTGCTTTCATCCTCACTAATTTTGCGCTCTGGCTCAAATTGAAAAGGCTGATCGTGTTTTAAAAGGAACCCTGCGTTACTAGATTACCGTTGCACCAAAACATACAGATAAAAAGCCTCAAAGTCATCATTGCTAAAGTGAAGAGAACAAAGACGCAGTTAGGAAGTTTTATTCGGCCACATTCTGCACAACTTCCTATTCTTTTCTCCTCTCATCGCTAGTAAAGCAGTAAAGACTTACATCGCTTCTCTTGTGGCTCATCGACTGAAAATTACAACCAAAAGCTGCACAATGTGGCATCGTATATTATATTCCGAGTTGTGTTGCGTTAAAAATAGCAATAGGACAGTGTCAGTAGAGCAGTGAGCGCAACCATTTGACGTCACCGACATAGAACGCAAACAAAATGGCGCCGCCCATTGTCCAAATATGTCATGGATTTTTTAAATAACGTAAATCTTTCATGGGTTTTCTACTACATATTTCAGTAAGAGACATCATTTACGTTATATTAAGCCATACAAGTCTTAACACCAGGGGTTCCCTTTAACAAAGAAAAGTGAATTTTACATAACTTGTCACGTCACGTTTAGTTACAAGAGACTATTCGTGAGATTTGAGAGATATGGCAGAGTGTAATTTTCAGTAATAATTTTGAGATGCGCGGCAAATCCGCGTCATGTTCGGCAGCAGGAGATCTTAAAGTCACAGCAGTCTAATAAACCAGTTGCTGTGATGTCTGTCATTAAAGGTGGGGTAAGTCATTGTTAGTGCACTCGCCTCACCTGCCAGCAGTGATCGGGCCGGGGTTCGAGACCGACTCGGAGCAGGGTGGTTAGGATTGGAGGGTGAGTTTTGGAGGCGGAGCAATGAAGAGAGGGATGGGTTTGTTTGGGTTGATTTCAAATATCAACAATGTCCAACAGTGTTTTTGAAAAATGGCTTACCCCACCTTTAATGTTAATCAAAGAACAAAGTTAACAGAGAAAATTGTAGCTTTAATAAGGATTAATCTATATTTAATTTATAATTTACACAGTGAAGAAGACTGTAAAGTGTTTGATAACTTTATTCAATTTCTGTATATTTCCTACCTGTCTAACAGGCCACAGGTAAATATGATATTTATTATAATGGGTTTATGTGAAGATTGTTTTAAGTTCACTTAAATTAAAAGTTGTTAATTTTTTAAAGCCTAATAAATGTTGATATTGTAGCTTTCAGTTATACTGTCTATAATTAATGTTTAAAAGAAATCAATTTCATAGAGACATCAGTACCAGTATTAGTATCAGTGATGCTGGCCTTCATTCATAAATAGATGCCATTAAACAAATATTTAAAATATACTGTCTTTAAGTTGTTTCTACATTAATTTGGAGAGTAACTGTGAAACTATTACAATATAAAAATATTAAAAACTCTTTACAGAATAAATGTGTGATTAATTAATTTTTTTTAATTGATTGACAGCACTAATATTATTTTAAAAAATCTATTTATAAATTCTGTAAATAATATATAATATTAATAATATCCATTAGAGACTTCCTTTTGGATACTTTGAACCAAATGTCTACCCTTGAACCGAATGTACTGTATACCTTGAAGTGTTGATGATTTTTTTATTGTTGTCACATTGCTTAACGCCATCTGACTTGACACACTGTATATCACGGCATATTGTTTTCTGTGTTTCTGTGTTTATTATTGTTTTCATACCACTGAATGTCATATGGGATTTAATGCACTATACACAATACCACAGGATATTCTTTTGTTTGTTTTTGTGTTTTGTTTTGCATTAATAATGCCACTGTAGTATTACTGCAGAGTGTTTTCATTTTTTATTGCCGGAGGTTCTTAAAGTAATATTTTGAAGCAGTAGTAGTATGCAAAGACATTATATGTAAATTGTATATTTATACAAAAGGTTTTTATTTACTGGTTTTAAATTTGCTGCCCAATATTTCTTTTTTTAGGCAGCAATATTTGTTAGCAGGCAGCGCATTTTCCCCTCCATAGCGCTGCTGTCAGATTCTATTCAGGTCAAATCTCAAACTCCATCAACATAGTATTCCAATTTCTATTTTCACAAACGGCATGCTTTATCACTTTCTCTCCCCGTCTTGCTGATATCTGATGTTTTTCTCACTTTTTCTCAAAGTAGTGTTGCTTTTAAAAGTCAAGAGCAGAGCTGTCAGAAGAGAATAAATATAGCTCGCAGTGTGGCCTAGATGCTCTTTAAAGAACAGAGTCAAAGTCCTGTTTCTGTGTGTGCGTTTGGGGTTGCAATCATAAATATTTTAGTGGTTCCAAACATTTTCCAGTTCGGTTTATAAGACTCATAACTACAGGCCATTGAAAAACTCACCCACTTTGACCTGCCAAGACTTTGTAATGTGACTTTCTTTGACGCATCACATTAGTTTAAATGCAACAGGGAAAAAATAGACCTAAATAATAAAATAATTGACAAAAAGCACTAACATTGAAATAATCGACTAATTCATCTATTCATAAGAATTAATTAACTAATTATGGTAGCATAAATTTTAAAACTTCAATAACGTAAATCACTTGTGTCAGTGAACGTTGGGTCCAACTGCTAGTGATTAGTCAGTTCATTAAGGTTCATTAGCTGAAAGTAGCAGCCTAGTTTATTTTAATGAAATAAGAACAAAAAAACAGTCTAGCAAAATTATGGTGAGTTTGGGTGTTAGGTGGTCTGCAATTTTAGTTTTACTCTTGTGAATTACTGGACTAAAAACAGGTCTTTAATTTAATTTTCTTTTGTTGTTTCATAGCCACAACACAAAGTCGACTACGTGGTTGGACCCTCGTCTGGTCAAAAAAGCCAAGCCCCCTGAAAAGTGTGAGGATGGAGGTGAATCAACGCATCTACACATTTATACATGCAGCTGGAAACAAACTCCTGACAGATACATGCATATGCAAATAGAAATTCAATTGCATTCAATCAGATGTGTGCACCCTTCCACATTCACACGCCGGCACACATAGCAGAGGGCATGATTGCATAACCTCATCTGAATGCATTCACTTCCTCTTGCCTTTTCACATACACACATAAGCACATATGATGTCTAACAAAATGTAGCTGCTCTTTTAAGCGAGTTTTAAAGTCCTGTGCTATATGCTCACTGGTGCACAATACTTTTCATTGAGTGTGTGTAAAGTTCTCTGTAGCGTGAACAGCTTTTTTTTCTTCTCCTCATTAGTTCATTTGGGCATAATGTACATACAGCAGAGGGGATCCACACATGCACACACACACACACACACACACACACACACACACACATACACACAGAGCGGCTTGTAATGCCTGTTTATGTAACTATTTCCATTCAAAACATGCAGTCTTTTGCAATCTTATATATATATCTAGCTTTATTTATATATTAATGCCAAGCAACATAATATGTATATGAAAACCAGAAAAGGTATTGTGCATTGAGCATTTTATTTTATTTTATTTATTTTATTTTTGCTTATAAAATCTAATTTATTTAAATCTTATGACACATTAATAAACACTATAGGTTGTTTTGCTTGTTTAGGGTAGCATTATAAAATACATATTTTATTAAAAATGTCAAGTAAATCTTATATACCCTACAGATATTCTCCATTTTAAATAATTATATTAAGAACACAGATTATATATTTAAAGTAGAATTAAGTTAGAAAAATATTCTGTTTGGAAAAAGTTGATATATTGCATTAAATGTTATGGTAATATAATGCTGTGGAAATGTTGTAAACATAAAATAAATATGGAGTGTCTATTTACACAAAGTGGCAAATGCTATTTACACTAGCTCCGCCCACCAATGTCTGGTTGGGCCACTCAATTTTAAAACAGACGCACAGAATTCAACGACTTCAGTGGTGTAACAGTAGCGAGTACGCAAACCTGACTTTTAACGCGATCAACGCAGGTTCGAATCCGCCTTTTGCCGAGCTTGCTCTTCTCCATTTTCCCATCACATATCACATCAGAAATGCATTTATTTTCAATAAAAATGAAAATAGAATAAACTGCCTAATGAGTGTTTAATAATAGTAAAAGCATTTATTGGGTAGGGTTAGGGGAAGGTGTTGGGAAGGTTTTTATTCTCCCAATAAGGCAGCATCCATTTAATAATTTTAATAAATATAATCATTTATACTCTATGATATTATTGTATCCTGTTAATGTCCAAAAATATTGAGGTGCAAATAGTATCTGCCAATATAAAGTTTAGATAGCATCTAATTACTATTTACTCTTATTGCAAAGAACTGATACATTTACATGGTGTAAATAGAATCTATCGCTCTTTTCACCTAGTGTAAATAGCATATCGCTAAGAAAATGCTGTTATTGTCACTTAGTGTAAATAGAATATATTGCTATTTTCACGTATTGTAAATAGCATCTATCACTAAGAAAATATGTTATTTATACTTGGTGTAAATAGCATCTATCATAGCACTTAGTGCAAATAGCCGCTGCCAAAAAAAGAACAATTTGCTCATTTAATTATAATTTCAATACTTTGCTCTCTGAATGTTGCAAAAGCACATTATGTGTTATTTTCCACTAAAAATAACCCCCCCACCCCCCCGTATGTAAATACAGACCATCCTCTGAAAGGTCAGAGTATTTTTACATTCAAAAGATCAAGGAAATGTGATTCCTCATGATATGAGCCCTTTAATACTTTGCATGCTGTTGTTAATGATGTTGCAGCAGCCAGAAGCGTGCGTTTGTATGGTTTTGCATTTAAACACAATGCTTTCATTCCTTCATCATCAGAACTTCCATATGGATGGGAGGAGATTGATGACCCTCAGTACGGCACATACTATGTTGAGTAAGTGTTATTGGTATGATTATATTTGTTTTTTATGCTTATTAAAGTATAGGCTCTACTTACAAAGTTTCTCTTGTCTTCCTCAGTCACGTAAATCAGAGAACCCAGTTCGAAAATCCGGTTCTAGAGGCCAAGAGGAAACTCGGTTTAGACACTGCAGTCGCAACACAGACCCAACAGAGGGCAGCACCTCCTCCAGGTACAAACGCGCACCTCCCTATCTGAATTTTGACTGAATTTATGAGTCTAAAAGAAACAGCAAAGAAACTCAGCATGTTAGAATTTCCTCACAGCAGCCCGGAGACAAACACACGGGCTCCTCGCTGTGTGAATGATTGTGTATGTGAGGGAAAGAGGACAGAAAGATAAGATTAAAGAACAGTGAGTCATCTGCCATTCTCAATATGATGAATTAAAGATTCTTCCATTACACTGGATGCATTATAGATGTGTTTGAGCATGTGCGTATATGAGAGAGCAAAAAAACCTGAGGAAGAGAGAGTGCTGTTTTAGGGTGGATGGATGTGGGTATAAATGTTATAGAGATTGCTTTGCAGCACATCACAGGCTGCATTAACATAAAAGAGAACATTAGCATCCATCACGCATTCACATTGCCTCTCTTTGATCAGTCCCTCTCTAAAACATGGCTTTACTGCTTCACATTCATTCTGAATTTCTGGAAACAGTGACTACTGTCTATTCGGGCCAGTAAATCCATATCTACTGAAGTGAACTGTAGTTATCGAAGCAGAGATGACAGGAACAGCGGGAAAAAGGATGACACATCAGTCTGAGGGCTTTGATTGGATGGAGCCTAGCATAAAATAGACCCTCTATTCAGTCATTAGGGGTTGAAGAAAGGACAAGGGGAAAAAGCACATTTTCTTTTGCCTTACTGAAACGCTCAGTGACCACCTTGGCAGTGGTGAGACAAGTTTTATTGCATTAGATAACAAAATCACAAATCAAGTGCTGTCTACATACACATGATGCTAGAACTTTCTCAGAAATATGTTCACCAACATGATTTTAGTGGATGTATGAACTCAGTTGCCCCTCACATTCTTGCTTGCTCATGTCCAAAAAGTCTATTATTATATTTAATTTCCTACTGTTTAAAACTTTAACGCGTTGTGTGCTAATGGCGTTCCTACATTTTTACTGATTCTAAATATTAACATAATATTTAATAGATTACACTACAGTTCAAAAGTTTGGGGTCAGTAAGTTTATTCAAAAAATTAATACATTTATTCAGCAAGGACACATTCAATTAATCAAAAATGACAGTAAAGGCATTTATGATTTTACAAAAGATTTCTATTTCAAATACATGTTGTTCTTTTGAACTTTCTATTCATCAAAGAATTCTGAAAAAATGTATGGTTTCCACAAAAATATTAAGCTGCACAACTGTTTTCAACACTGATAATAATAATAATAATAATAATAATAATAAATGTTTATTGAGCATCAAATCAGCATATTAGAATGATTTCTGAAGGATCATGTGACACTGAAGGCTGGATGCTGAAAATTCAGCTTTGCCTCACAGGAATAAATTACATTTTAAAATATATTATAATAGAAAACAGTTATTTTAAATTGTAGTAATATTTTACAATATTAATGTTTTTACTGTCTTTTTTAACAAATAAATGCAGCCTTGGTGAGCAGAAGAGACTTCTTTCAAAAACAATAAAAAATCTTACTGACCCCAAACTTTTGAACGGTAGTATATAACATATTAAATTATTATATCAATATTTAGAATGTTAAAACATATAAATATAATAACATTGTTTTATTATATTGAATTTTTTTTCCACATATTAATATATTTTAATATTCTCTTAATATAACGATAAAGGCAAAACTAACAAGTGAAACAAATCACCAACAATTAGTTTCTGTTACAATAGGTGGCACTAATCGACAACTAAAGTTACTTCTGATTTAGGGAAGTGGCATGCTCAACTCTTTCAACAGTACAAAAAAAAAAAACTCATATGTGCACATCCTATGACATTTTAAACCTTTTGAGACACACAGAAGATTCCTGTCATTACAGCACATGCAATCAAAGCGCACATGCACATTCTCTCTCATGGCACACACACAAAAACACACAGACTCAGATGCACATACTATCATGCACATACACAGTTCAAGCTGCTTTTAGCTCAGTGTGATTCTTCTTTTATTGTTCAGTGATATAATAGCTCATTAAAACAGTGTGAAGCTCACAGTCTTCTGGACTTTTTCATTTGCGATGAACTTTCTCAGAGAGTACAGTATTCCATGGTACGCTGTTTCCATCTTTCCTGGAAGGAAGTACAAAAATGTGAGTCAGAGCAGTCATGGGAGTAAAACGCAAACAGTTTGCCCTATAACTTACACTTACAGCAGTGGAAAATTAGCCGGAAAACTCCACACCCTAGTGATGATAGTTTATGAAGGTCATCCAACACTGAGGATCTAAGTGTTATCACTTCCTCAGTCCTTGTGGGAAACCAAAGGATGGTGGTATGTGAGGTTAAGCCACTAATGATAAATGTCTACGCCGTCAAAGAGAGAGTTGTTAATGGTTATGTTTACTACGCCAGATGTTTGGAATGATTTGCTGTTTTAATTACATGTCAGCCGATCTGTCTGTCTATCTATCTATCTATCTACATATAAATTTCACAATTTTTTGCAACTCTGTTGAAAATTAAGTAATGGCACTTAAAATGACGCACATGAAGCAGCATAATGGAAAGTCAAATGAATCATCTCAACCATTTCCTCAATTTTTTGCACAGATTGTAGTAAACAGTAGCTAATGTTTTTATGTACATTTTGAGATATTGCATAAAAAAACCACCGGATGGAAATGCCAAGATGTGCATAAATATATATATATATATATATGGGTAATGAACTACATTTAGACATGTCCCACATTATTGTTAAAGCAAAATGTGCAAACTTCATAAAAAATGAATAGAAAATAAAGCCATTTCATTTGACCTCCTGAGGTTAATGGTCAACCTTTTCTGAAAATTAGGCACCTCTTTTCTATTTGTTCAAATAGATAAATAAATGACTCCTTTGTGTTTCAGGTCCTATTTTGTACTATATTAGTGGAAAATAACCCATAATGTGCTTTGATTATTGATAATATAGACAGTCAGAAGTAAATGTGCGCGTTTGTTCTTGGACTTTACACATTATTTATGGATCTGTCAAACATTTTGAAAACATGGTTATCAGCGTTTCATGTGGTGCAGTTGGTGCTTGTATATATCACGCACATCTACTATATCAATGTCTAGTTGTTTACAGTTTCGTCTTTGTGCATATTTTATGTGAAGTCATCACAGATGTTCTGTGTCTTCTTCTTTTCTGTCTCTGTAGGTGGAGTGGCTGGTACGCCCGGATTCACACGAGACCCAACCCAGCTGAAGGGGGAGCTGTATCACACGGCTCTCAGGAAGAGCCAGCAGGGGTTTGGTTTCACCATCATTGGTGGAGACCGACCTGATGAGTTCCTGCAGGTGAAGAACGTTCTCTCTGATGGCCCCGCCGCACAGGACAACAAGATGGCATCTGGTGAGTGATGTCTAGTTTGGTTAAAGGTGCTTAGGGAAACATCCACAATTCAGCTGTTCGATATGTCCCGCCCTGTCTTCCTGTTTCAGTTGAAATTGTGTCAACACATTAAATAATGCTCCGTGTTCCAAGGCACTTCAGTGGGCCTTTAAGTTTAATTTATAGGTTTAATTTAGGTAAAATTTAGAACTGGATCAGCCAGTTCATTGAAAAGAAACCAATGTAAAATGATTCATTCACTAATCCCATTCCAAAAAACTTGGAATATACCATACAAGTCACACAGACTGATTGGTGTTTTTGATATTTTTGTAGCTTATCAGCTCTGTATAAAGATCTGTTTGAAAATTCATTAAAAAAGATTCATAGAGAAATAGTACCAGTTTGGGACAACATAAGGGTGAATAAATAATGAAAGAATTTTCAATCTTGAGTAAACTATTCCTTTTATCTAGTGTCTTTCAAAAACACAAATGGATTAGAAAAGTTGTTGATCCACTTTGTAATGATTCTTTTCTTCAGTTCTTTCTCATGCTGTCAAATTTCCTCTCTTCTTATCCAAGGTGATGTTATTGTGGAAATCAACGGCACACTTGTCTTAGGCAAGACGCATGCTGATGTGGTCCACATGTTCCAGTGCATCCCAATTAACCAGTACGTGGACATGGTCCTCTGTCACGGATACTCGCTCCCCCCTGACGTGGACGCGGACAGCGAGGACCTACCTCCTCCCCCTCCACCTCCGACAGGAGAGATCGTAACCGCCGTACCCCTCATCAATGGCCAGCCGCTGCTGGTCAAAGGTGACGCCCTCCATGGCTCCTCCCAAGAGCTTCACTATGTAACCACAGACGCCAGCGGGCGGCCAGTGGTCGCTGCACTTCCAGGAGGCAGCATCAGTGCCAATGATAGGCCCGAGACGGGGATGCTGCAACCGGAGCTGGTGAGCGTTCCAATCGTGAAGGGACCTGGAGGATTTGGCTTTGCCATTGCAGACTGTCCACTGGGGCAGAAGGTGAAAATGATCCTGGATGAGCAGTGGTGCCGAGGACTGCTGAAAGGAGACGTGATAAAGGAGATTAACAGGCAGAATGTGCAAACGCTGAGCCACGCGCAGGTGGTGGATATACTGAAGGACCTCCCTGTGGGGAGCGAAGTGAATCTGTTGGTGTTGAGAGGAGGTAAGAGAGCAGGAGGGTATATGGAACATCTCACTGATCCATTTAGGCCATAAACATGGACTACTCAAGTAGAAGAAGCTGAAAGTTTGCACTAATTCCCACTATGATGGCTCTTGTGGCAATACTGAGAATGCAGTGCTTATTTCTGTTGCATTATGACGTGCATTCTAACACAAAACACAGCATCATGTAAAATGCAGCTAGAATTCTTTTCATTGTTCCTGTAGCTTAAACAGTACAGCATGGCACTAGTAACAGTAGGTTTGATTCCCAGGAAATTCCTGTTTATTTGTGCAGCACTTTTCACAATACAGATTGTTTCAAACAGCTGTACGGAAAATGCATTTCAATGATCCTGTGCGTGTGTAGAGTATGTTTTGGGCCTTTGGGCAGTTATAGAGTTTAGTTAGTGTAGCCATAGTAGGCATATGGTGACCAATGACAATTTCAGATGGTCTAGTTGTCCTTTAAGAAATCTTTTTTCTTGCTTATTTCAAACTAAAACTTTCCTCCGCTCTCCATCACACACTCAAAACGGATCTTAGGCATAAAAACCCTGCTGAAAAGACTTTTAAAGACTTTAGGCCCTATTTTAACGATCTAAGCGCATGGTCTGAAGCGCATGGCACAGGTGCACTTAGGGCGTATCCGAGTCCACTTTGCTAGTTTAACGACGGAAAAAATGGGCAGCGCGCCAGGCACATGGTCCAAAAGGGTTGTACCTAGTCTCTTAATGAGTCATGTGTGTAATTCTGATACATGCAATGACTATCCATTATGACATGTAGGCATTTTTATCTTTATGTACACAATAATAATCTTTTACATAGTAATCCTTTTATTTTTAATATTTGGCATGTTTGTGTGCTGCTGCACATCCCTGTGTGTGTAACAAGCAGTTTATGCGCGTTGTGCACCCACCTATAGGTGCATATTACTAACACACCCTTTAAATGACGAAAAAAAAAAAAAAAATATATATATATATATATATATATATATATACTGCACCATTAACTTTAGAACAGGTTTTTATTGGTCAATGGTGCAGTCGTTTTCAGTTGCCTCAAAATAGCAACACGCCAACAGTGCGCCTGAACACACCTCGTTTTCAGACCAGCACGCCCATGGGTGGACAGATGGGTGCGAGTGCATTTGCTATTTAAAAAACGTGGTGCTGGACGTGAAAATGATAACTGCGTCAGGCTGAAACTAGCAAAAAACACTTGCGTCGAGCCTGGCGTCGCATTGCGCCGGGTGTATGATAGGGCCCTAAGACTAGAATGAAGTGAATATAAATGTGAAAATGAATAAAACAGTCACACTTTTTATACTTCTTTAAACTTTCAGACAAGCCTTTGTCAAGCCATCATTCAATACTTCTTTTTGTAGTAAAATTACACTTATTGCAGTTATATAAATTCCAGTTTTATTTTTACCTCTTTAAATTCAAATTCTGTATCATATTTACTAATTTGAATTCATTCAATATTCAGAAATCGAAAATCCCGTCTAAATAGGGCTTTACTCAGGATCTTTTTTTTTTCAGCACAAATATCTAAACTTTCTTACTTCAAGATACATTTACGTATATGAGATGCAAAATGTCATAAGTTTTGTTTTCTTAGAAATACATCAAAATTATTGTGGTTTATGTGTTTTTAACAAATAAAAAAAATCTGCCAAAGGAGTAAGATAAATCAACTTGTTTTCTCTTTAAATTAAGTTGAATTGAGTTCTAACCCCATTGTCAGATTGTTTTTTTCTTATTTTAAGCATACACCTCACTTAATTTTGATTGATTACTCAGAAAACAACTTCTATACCATATACTGGTGAGCAGCTCCAGTATGCTGGTCTTTTCAGCAGGGAATTGCACAAAGGCTCTTTTCCCTTTGTCTCTCTTTTTTGGTTATCTCTCCATTCTTCGGCAGGTGAGAAATCAGTTCCATTCTTTTCCCCACTTCATAATTTTACATTTTAGCCGCACTTGTTCTCCTCTCCTCCACTCTCACTGATCATACTCGAGGTGTGTTTCTGTCTCTCAGGAGAACGTTATGTAAGAATGATGGACTGTTGCTTCTGACACAGTTGGCAGGAGAGGCTCCTTTGCATTTTTTGCACCCACTCTGTGGGGTTGGCTGGGAATTTGGGAAATGAGTCTAGATCATAGGGGAATTTCAGGACGTGTCTGCGAAGAGTTCTGTGAGGATTTATTGTCTGCTGAGTGAAGCAGGGAGGGGGAAAAGAGAGAGAGAGCAAGATAATGCTTTAATCAGTTCCATTAACCCTCAAAGGCTGAGTAAGTTTTGTCATTCATTGCTTAGCCATTAAATTCAATGGAAATCACACCAATCAAGAGAAAGACAGAGAGAAAACTAAGGGAATGAATAAACAGCGTGGGTTTTGAAATGACAGATGGAAGCGTAGCTGCGTCATTATTTTATGCATGACTTCTGTCATTTGCAATGTCTCTCTCCCTGGAGGATTCATAGTATCCATCATCATTTTCTCTTATGTACATTTATTTTATCCATCTTTAATGGCTCCTAGATGACGCATGTGTCATGATTAACTCAGCTCGGAATTGGCTCAGGAAACGCCCCACTTTGAAGCACTTGAATGACGCTTCCTCTTTGAGTAGCTTTTCAGTTAGATGGATGGGAATTAATAATGTAGCACTGAAACAATGTATTCTCTTGCCTTTTTCATGTTTGAGAGGCAACAACCATGAAGCGTTGTCATTATAATAAGGCTAGAAACTTTCTATCTCAGTAATGAGTTCCTGTTTTTTTCATCTGTATGTTGATGAGTGCCTGTTCCCCAATTTTTCCCTCTTTCAGTGCTACTTATGTCTCTCATTTGCCTTTTTTCTGTTTCTAGGTCAGACATCGCCTGTGAAGAGTTTAAGACCTGTGAGTATGATAATAGATTTTCAGAGGTGATAATGACCTTGTAGAGCTGAGGAAATGGCAGAATATTTTATTTTGTGCTGATGAAATTTCTTCACAATTATTGCTCGTACTTGGGGTTTGGGATTTGAACAAACTCCTTCCTGTAAGTACTAAAGTTTGATAGCTAATACATCCCGCACCATTTGTATTGCAGACATGAATGATTTGTGTAGCTTGTACTTCTTTTTTTTTAAGTGTTCTGATTTGCGATTTCAAAATTTTCCAATAGACTTGCACTGAAGAAGGATTTTAAAGGATCTGAATATCATAGAGACTTGTAGGTGGGCACTTTTGACTCTGGCCTGTAAACAACAACCTGGCAACCACTCAGACAACCCCAGAAACCCCTTTGCAACCACCTACAACACCCTAGAAATAACCTAGCAACACTTTAACAACCTCCCAATTCAACATAGAAACACCGTAACAACCACCCAGAACCATAGAAACTACTTAGCCACCACCTAGAATGCCCTGTAAACAACCTAGCAATGCTTTAATGACCACCCATTTCAAAATAGAAACCACCTAGCAACCACCCAGAACACCCCATAAATTCCCTAGTAACCACCCAGAACATGCTAGAAACCTTGCAACTACCCAGAAAACCCTAGAAACCACCTATAACACCTTAGAAACCCTAGAAAACAGTTATCAAACACCCAGAACACCATAGAAACCACCTTGTAACCACACAGAAAACCCTAGAAACCACCTAGCAACCACCCAGAAAACCATAGAAATACCCTTGCAACTACCCAGAACACCCTATAAACCACCTAGAACACCTTAGAAACGCCCTAGCAACCACTTAGAACACATTAGAAACCCTATAAAGCAGTTATCAAACACCTAGGACACTAGAGAAACCACCTTCTAACCACCCAGAACACCCTAGAAACCACCTATCAACACCTAGAGACCACATGGAAAATCTTAGAAATCATTAATCAAACTCCCAGGAACTCTAGAAACCACATAGTAACTGCCCTGAAAACCCTTAAATCCACCTAGCAACGCCCTAACAACCCCCCAGAACCCCATAAAACCACCTAGTAATGCCCAAGCAACCACTCAGGACATCTTGGTAACCACACTGCAATCCTTGGCAACCACCCTGGTATCATGGTGGTGAGTTTTATATGGACACCACCACTCACATTTTTTACAGTAAATGTAAAAATCTAGTTGTTAAAAATGTAATGGTTTAAAAACACCAGTAACTTGACCAAAAACAAGTTAACGTGAGGCAAAACATTAATTGTATGGGAGTGTTGGGCTTCATTTTCCAGTGGGTTTCCTGAAAAACATCAAATATCTCAGCCTCACTGTTTTTCAGTGTCACTTTTGAAATGGAAACTGTATTTGCAAATTAATTGCGTCTTTTTCTGCTAGACCATGAAGGCACGATCCAACGATAATAGTGTTTCTTTTTAGTCTAATCTATCTGTACAGACTTGCTTGCATTCTCTCAGAAGACACACCCAGCAAGCCGTTTTAAAGCTGCATATAAATAGTCCATATCTATGTGCACTCTGCGGGTCACTTTG
Source organism: Mylopharyngodon piceus (assembly GCA_039654765.1). Taxonomy (NCBI): domain Eukaryota; kingdom Metazoa; phylum Chordata; class Actinopteri; order Cypriniformes; family Xenocyprididae; genus Mylopharyngodon; species Mylopharyngodon piceus. The sequence goes on along the minus strand of CM077460.1, from coordinate 21,349,038 downwards.
TGAAGTGGTATTAAAACACATTTTATTCCCCTTGTATTCCAACAGAGACCGGGGATGAGTGCCAGTACTGAGACTCTGGACCGTTGCCATGACATCATGGTTCCCCAGGCTTTGACCTATCACTCAAACACACTGCCATGTAGCTCTCCAAAACAAGACGCTTCACTCCACTACAGCAAGCCCAAAGCCTTGGCGGAGAGCATAGGTGAGTCTCTGCTGAGCTGATACCGCAAGGAGGAAACTCTTTTATGTTACAGCACCATGATGTCGAAAACATTCCGGTAGGTGGGTCCCCAGCCAGGATTGGGGAGGCAAAGCCCTCACATTTTTTTTTATATAGGCCTACTGTATATCAAATGTAAATTTATGTCCGTTATTCTTAATTTTTCTCGTTAAATAAACATTACATAAAAAAGAGAGACCGGATACAGTTCTATGTTGTTATTTTTTGTAAAATTAAGTATAAATTTCATCAAGTTAGTGTTTTTACGCATTTTAACATATATTCCACAAATAATAACTAAAAGCAGTAACAATTTAAACAATATATTCTATTTGTGAACTAATGCTCAGCTTTTCTTTTGAATAGTCAACTTATTTTCAGCAGTCATCAAGCTTGTACACTCTGGTCACAGACCGGAAGATGTACCTTTAATTTCCCCAAGCTGACTGCTCACTAAAAAACCCCACAGTCATCATGTTTTCAGGCCATTTCAAGTTTGATTTTGACGTGACAAAGCAGTAAAATGGCTGAGTTGTTTACTTACTTTTTAAATAGTCTTCCCATTAACGCCATTGTTGTCTTAATTCAGGCTGATGAGAATGCACACGGAAACAAGAGGCGGGATTTATCGCGTCAACCAATCATATCCAATCATAACCGATCATATCCAATCAAAGCGCGATGGGGGCATTGCCTCCTCTCATGTTACTTTCCCCCATTTATTCCTAGTTACCCCCTACTAAACCCACCACATGCATTAGGGTGTCTGTTTTTATTCAATGTGGACAGAGGAGGCATGCCTCCCGCTGTAACTTCACCTGCGGGTGTCGCTGTTGGACACTGTTACTTTATAAAAACAAGTGACTTTACACTTGTTAATGTCACATTTTGTAATATTTGTGTTGATTTATTTTTTGTAATATTATTTTCTCATCCAGTTTTTTTGAGGAGACACTGCCTCCCTTACCTCCTCGAAGGAAACGCCCCTGATATATATTATACTTAGTTTTTAAAGGTATGGTTCATCCAAAAATAAATTCTATCATCATAAACAAATCTTAATGTTGTTCACAACCTGTAAGATTTAGTTTTTTTCTTTCTTTGAGCGTAAAAATAAAATTTAGCAATGTGATCAACCTGAACTTACAACAACCGTTGTGGCAAAAAGAACAAAACAGTGAGGAACACTGTTCAAATCATAATGCATGGGAAAACGGCACACTACAATATAACAAGATCTGTGGGCAAATGTATCGTTCTTGTGTATATCGCACAAGGATTAACGGTGTAAAACTTTGAATCAGATTTATGAGCAGAAGATTTTCAATGAATTTCAATTTTGTTACGTTAAACAGTTATTGAATGGCTTGGGAAGACTCTGAATCTAGTTTGTATGGGTTATTTCATGGTACTTTTTTGTCCCTTTGGACCTTACCAGTCACCAACCACTAATATGGAATGGAAAAGAGCAGCTGCTTAATATCAGCATTTGAGCTTCACAGAGAAAAGAAATAAAAAGATTTTCCAATGACTTATTTGGGAAAACTACAGAAAAAGCCCTATGCATGATTGATGAATGGTTGCTTTTATTTTTGGTTTTACTTTTTTGTGATGAATTGATGAATGTGGTTTATTACAATTTATTCATTGTATCTCCATGTAAATCTGCTTATTGTTATGCAGTACCTCACTATAAAGAGTTGGACGTGTTCATTAAGCGAGATCAAGACACGGGCTTTGGCTTCCGTGTGCTTGGGGGAGAGGGCGCAGAACAACCAGTAAGTCCCTCATACTTCTGTAACCATATTACTAAATATTGGTATACGTGGACTGTATTTATGTGATTTATTAGCAGATCGACTTTGTGTCTTAGCTTTAAAATGAACTATCCATCTAATTTCATTAGGTCTACATTGGTGCCATCATTCCCCAGGGAGCGGCAGAGAAGGAAGGCCGTCTGAGGGCCGGAGATGAGCTCATTGGCATCGATGGCATCATTGTAAAGGGGAAATCTCACAAACAAGTTCTGGATCTGATGACCAACGCAGCGCGCAACGGACAAGTGCTCCTTTCAGTGCGCAGGAAGGTCATTTACAGAGGTGAGCACTGCTGACTGACAGTCCTTAGACATAAAAACCAGTGCTGGAGTGTAATTAACTGCCTGAAAAGCTTTCATTAAAGGTCAGTCCGTGTAATCTTCTGCTCTATAGATGCCCCAGTGGATGTTGGGAGCGGGGCAGTGACACTTGTGAATGGCTCACCTCGGCTTCCGCGTATCCAGGTGCCAAGCATCAAGGACCAGGAGTCATTTGATATCACACTCCATCGTAAAGATAATGAGGGCTTTGGATTTGTCATCCTCACCTCAAAGAGCAAACCGCCACCTGGAGGTAACAGCAGATTCATTGATGCACCAGCCAAGTCATTTGGCAAATACATTATTTGCACAAAAATTTAACATCACTAGGATTGGGAATCAAGAACCGGTTATCATTCAGAGTGGTTATATACTCATATTTCGTGTAATCTTCAGTTTTTTACTACATAATAGTGTTGTCAAAAGTACCGACTTCAATACCAAGTCGATCTTGAAATTTTAAAAATGTGAAAAAACTGCTTTGAGTGGATCCGTAAAAACCTCTGATTGGCCATTGTGTTCACGTGCTCAACATATATGTGTGTGATTGGCCACACACATATATGTGAACACAATAACCAATCAGAGGTGTTTACGAATCCACTCAACAGCACTCAAAGCATCACGTTTTTAAAATTTCAGTGTCGAAGTCAGTACTTTTGACAACACTACTACATAATACTATGAAACTGTTTCCATTCCACTCAATCCAGCTGTTTTTCAGTTTTGCACAACCTCAGAATTGTTATATTTTCTATGAAGTCATTCCAATTCTGCTAAGTGATTTGCCTAAGTGTGTGTTGCAGTGATTCCTCATAAGATCGGTCGAATAATCGAGGGCAGTCCAACTGACCGCTGTGGGTTGTTGAACGTGGGCGACCGCATATCCGCTGTGAACAGTCAATCCATTGTGGAGCTCTCCCACAACGACATTGTTCAGCTTATCAAAGACGCGGGGAACTCCGTCACGCTCACCGTGGTTCCTGAGGACGGTGAGTGAGATAATGAAATGTCACGTAAACACTGCCGCAGAACATATTCGCGCTTTCTCAACCTGTGCCTCATGCTTTGATTCGTCACACTAGGGCAATGATGTAGCTTCAATTAAAACGCTAATATCCACAGCAGCATTTGATATTAATTATGCATGCATATTTAAATTGAATGCTTTATAAAGGGCACTTAGACCAATTATTCGCTTATTTCAAATACAAAGCATGAAAATACACAGTTCCTTTTTTTTCTGTCATGTTCAATATGTGTTAGCTCATAGGTATGAATATGATACAACAAAATAGCATTAATTGGCCAAGGCTTTTGGAGTTAAAACGTTCCTGATCTTATTTATTTACCATTAGTATGTCACAATACAGAAGTAAAAATGCTGTTTCATGAGGACTTTAACACTTGATGTTTATCAGTCTGTTTTGATTGGCTGTTTAGAGTACAAAGGCCCACCCTCAGGAGCAAGCTCGGCCAAACAAAGTCCAGCACCGCAGCACAAGATTCTCAAATCCACTCAGGATGAGAGGTGCAGTCCAATATTACATATTTCAACCACTATAAATGTGTTAATTTCCTCTGTATATTTCTTGTAAATTCATGTAAATTCTACAGCCAATACAATTAAGCTCTAATCACTTATGGAGGAATTAAGCCACACTTCTGATCTATAATATGTGTTACCTATGTGCAGATATAATTTGGATATGGATGAGATCAGGGATGAGCTCATATGGACGGAGTATAAAGCTCTTACCATGAGTGAACAGGGAACATTGTGTGTCGCCAACTCCAAACAGGCAAGAGTCACATTTACATCATAAACTGTACCTAAACTTTATCTATAGTCAACACATCTAGTGTAATTTATGATGCAAAATAAAAAAATATGATGAAAAATAATAGAGTTCCACTGCAAAAACCTCTAAGTCCGTCTGACATGTTTTCTTTTAAATGAGCATTTTTAACAGGCTCCTATGTTTAAGTTTAGTCATTTCACTTTAATGGCACTGAAAAGGTTATTAGTCAGTTATTGAAATTCCTTCTTTTCAAAAATGTCACTTTAGTCAATTCATTGGTATTTAATTTTTTTTTTGTAAAAACCTCTAAGTCCAAAACTTCCATTTCTGTCAGTTTTACAGCAGCAAAAGGAACACTGTTGTGTTTACTGGCTACTCACGAAATCCTGTCATTGCCACTGTAACGATGGACAAAACATGATAAAAACTTGCAGCTCGGCAATTGAATGCCGCCTCATACATGCACCGTCATTCATTTTGAAATCACATGATTTGATTCGCGTCTTCCGATTGGTTCTTCTGTGGACTTAGAGAAGGGGTCTCCAAACTCGAGGCGTTTCTCAATACCAAGTTCGCAAAGTTCAGACTTGTGTCCTTGGTAGTTAGGACTTGACAAGTTCGACTCAGGAGAACGAACTCCCGTGAACGGGAGAACACAAGTCCGGTGATTCTGCAAATGGCACAGCAGCGTACTTGATAACGTCACTCAGCTCGCTCTGGCTTCTCCGGTTATCTCTGTATATATTTTAGGCAACAATAAAACGAAATGTGTTATAAAACACCACTCTGCCTCTTTTCGTTTTATTTAAAAAACAAACAAACAAAAAAACATATTAATAGCCTCACAAATGTGGTTCAGGCAACGCGTTCATTGATTATCTTCAATGTCTGCATATATAGTATTTATAACAAAACGAAATATTAAACAATCCTGCCTCTTTTTGTTTACATTTCAAAAATATTAAACATATTAATATATGTGCATACTCTGATTATCTTCACTGTAATAAAATGAAATAACATAAAACACAACCCTGTCTCTTTTTGTTAAATGTCAGTTTTAATGATCAATAATAGCCATTATAAAAGGTATAAGAATATACAATAAGAAATAAAGCAAACAATTCAGTCAAGCATACAAAATCAGCGCTTTAGTAGGCTACAACGGTAAAGTTAAATAGCCTAAATATATAAAGTTATGAAACGTCACTTTGCCCTCAGCCAAAACGATTTGCCACGGAACAAATTATAGATTCGTGAGACCAAAGATCGCCCGTTAGATATACAAAAGACGAATTATGTCATGTTTAACCGCTACAGAGACATCAGAGCCAGCGGCAAACGTCAGAAGGACTAGCCGAGGTAAGGCTGTACTCTGCTGAATACATGAGCACTGAGCGTCCGGTGATCGTCTGGATCTCACAACTCCAACAACGTCAGATCAAATTTTCAGAAAGGCGCTATCTTTATCAATAAACCACAAATTTGAGCACATTCTCGTCTGAGAAACTCTTAAAACTACATATCATGACATAATAACAGTAATGCTTAAATTACGCGGGTTTTCTCCTTTACTATTGACGCTTGCTGGTTAGTGCGAGATGCATTCTGGGATACCTGGGATACCTGACAGCGGCCCTCCAGGACCAAGTTTGGAGACCCCTGACTTAAAGGCTTTTGCTGACAAAGGGAAGTGGCGTTTAGCGGTTTCTGCCAACGAACCGGTATTTCTGAATGGGTTGACGCTGGGATTTAGCGGATTTAGCGAAAATATTTGATGAACGTATACTATGTGTGGAGAGCATTCAGTCAATGCCATTATCTCATGACGGAGGTGGCGTTTAGCGGCTTTTGCATCTGAACTCTTCATATATATATATATATGTATATATATATGTATTAAAAAAAAGTCATTTAATCCAGGGTTATACTTCAAATATTCATGCCATCACTGGAATAAATTTTGTGTGTGTTTTCTACCTAGGGCTGTATTGCAGTCGAGTTGGAGCGCGGTCCTCGTGGTTTTGGCTTTAGTCTGAGAGGAGGAACGGAGTATAACATGGGCCTCTACATCCTGCGGCTGGCTGAGGACGGCCCCGCTCTACAGGATGGCAGGATACATGTCAGTACAGCATACCATTCTTTATTAACTCACATATTGCGGATGTTTTAGGGAAACATCTGCAGAGTGCATTTAAATGTAGTAAAAAGTTTTAAAGAAACCTGAATACTACACCTCTTTTAATCAAAATTGTCAAAATATGTCAAACCCTTGTGTACAGATGTCTTGAGATGCTTTTTCAAGTGCTGTAAACTACAACCTTATAAGAAGGTGACAGAACCCTTTTCATGGTTTTGATGATACAACACATAAACGATCTTCCGCCTAAATGTGTCTTCTGCAGGTAGGAGATCAGGTAGTGGAGATCAATGGAGAACAGACACAAGGCATCAGTCACACTAGAGCCATTGAGCTGATCCAAGCTGGAGGAAACAAAGTGCTACTGTTACTGCGACCACAAGCCCTCTTATCAGAGAACAGTGAGTTATGACACACAAACACAGGATGATGCTGCGATATAAGCTGTAAGAACATCAAGACCACAGAAGTTACTTGCTAACTTCAATTTTCTTTCTTTCTTTCTTCCTTTCTTTCTTTCTTTTTCTTTCTTCTGTACAGGTTGTGTAAACTCATCTGCAGTGTGTTACTGCCCCCAGGAGCATCATCACTAACAGCCTCTTTTCCTCTAGGTCTTTTTTCTTTGGTAATGGGACTTTTGCTAAACTTTCTATGCTCCTTAATTGCTAGACTTTTCTCTGCTTTATTGTGCAAGTTTATATATAGGGCATTATATATTAGAGCTGCACGATTAATCGTTAAAAGATCGCGATCTCGATTCAAACATCTTATTCCTAAACGACAACGATTCACATGTGTCTATTAAACCTTTGACAAAATCATACTGGAACATTCAAATCTGCGTTGGCGCTGCCGCTGATCCAGAGAGAGCAGTTATCATGTTTAGGTATGAAACAGCTTCACAAACCGTCTTTTTAACCACACAGTATCGTTATTTCTCTGTTACAAATATTCAAATAATCACCTTGAATAGTCATATAGCTACCACCCAAAACACTCTATTAATGCCCTAGAAACCACCTAGAATACTCTAGCAATCACCTAGCATCCATCTTGAACATTGTAGGATTCACATTACTAGCTATATGCTAGCAACCACCTTGAACACTGTAGCAGACGTGTAGCTACCACCCAAAACACCATAGCAATACCCTAGCAACCAGAACACTCTAGCAGTACCCTAGAAACCACCTAGAACACTCAAAGCAATTACCTAGCAACCACTTATAACACTTTAGCATTGCACTAACAACCACACAAAACACTCTAGCAATCACCTAGCAATCACCTAAAACTTTCTGTCAACTACATAGCAATGCATTTGCAAACAACCACAACAACCTAGCATTTTGGAATTTAGCACAGGCAAAAAAAAAAAAAAAAAAAGATTATCATGGTAAATTTTTATAAGGCTTTAATTAGTTGCAAATCTTTTCACCCTTAGGTTCTGCAGGAGATGTTATCCTTCCTGATCTGCCGGGATCCAGCACTTCCAACATTCCTCTCAGTTCTCCTCTCCTTCATCCATCATCCACTTCAGCAAAGAAGGGAACGGCAGACCTGACAAGCTCCTTTGCCCGTTCTCGCGGCTCTTTGGATCTGGTCTGCGAGGATCCTTGCTCTAAAGACAGCAAGAGGGAGAAGAGTGCCAAACCACGAAACACCAGCTCCTCCAGAGTCTCGCAGCAACGGCGCATCAAGAGTAGGTCCGCAGAGAATCTCCTTGATGTCGGAGATACAGAGAAACCCAAAAGCCCATCCAAAGCCAAAGACAAAGCTCGCAGCTACAAAGAAAATCCGAAACAAAGCACTCAAGACTCCCACAAGAACAGAAAGTCCTGCCAACACAGTCGCTCAGTCAGCCCCCAGAAGTCAAAGCGTGAAGGACAGGAAGTGGTAATTGGCGAAGCGCAGGGACAGAAAGAGGAACGACGTACGAAGAGGACGCAGAGGAAAAGTGATGCCGAAAGGAGGAAAATTCAGGAATCTAGAGGAAGCAAGCGAAATGAGGCCCAAGAACCGGAGGAGAGGTGGAGAGCTGAGAGAAAAGTGAAGGATGAAGTGGCTGAGCCAGAAGGGGAAGCTAAGCTCAAAAGCACCCAAAAGAAGAAAAAACAGAGAGATAGAGACATGCAAATCCAAGACACCCACATATCGAGCAGAGAGGGAGACAGGAAAAGCAGAAAAACAAAGGATAAGGGATCTTTGAGGGATCAAAAGGAAGAAAACAAGAAGGAAATAATTACAGACAAGAATGAAAACAAAAGAAAAGGAAATGAGACTGAAAACCGGAATGACGACATTGTCACCACAGATGCAGCAGCTTCAGTCACAACCAGGGCGAGTCTAGTGTTTGACCACCCAGGACCCTTAAACGATGGCCTTTGGAAGATCCCTAGTTATGCACGCATTCTTACTCACGAGGAAGTGATGCGAGATATTTGCGAGTAGATGCTTGGGAATAGAAGGTTTAAGACCAGAAACATATGTATGTACGTGAATGCAAACACTTCTAGCTAAGATTTCACACATTGTTCATGCACTTTAACAGGAATTAACGCAAATTATCTACTGTCATGGCAGAGCAACGTTTGGAAGAGAATCTTGCTGAGAAAGTTAGTAAACTTTCGAAATGTTTATAGCTAGCTACCTGAATTACAACACATCTGGTTTATTGGCACAGACATTTGAAGAAAACTATCGGCCCCTTGAGTACAAGACTAAACATCTTGTACTCGGGGGGCTGGGGGGGATAGAGTTTTCCTTATACGTCTATATTCAACAGGTCATTGCGCCATAGGCGTTTCAAGCACTTGCATACTTGTGCAGAATGTTATAGCCTAACTTTTCTTAACGTGTTGCCTACACTGTAAAAAAAAATCAAAAGCTGAGAAAACTCAAAAACTTATGCAGGAATTCAGGACTTTTTTGAGTATACTCAGTTTGTGGAAAATCTCTAACATTATCCGATAATTGAAATCATGCATCCATAGAAAGCAAACGTTGGTCAGGGACTTGGTTCTGTCCATCAAATTTTGATTGGATGGAGGCAGATCTGAATGGGAGCATGCGGTCGATGAATTGTTCACAATAAACAATGACTTTTCATTTCATGCCAACTCTAAACTGTTGACTTGTTAAAAGGGCCGTTTACACGACAACTAAAAAAGTAAAACTTTTTATGTGTTTTGGCCGTTCATTCACATGACAACGGCATTTGGGGGCCTGAAAACGCAAACTTTTGAAAACGGGATTTCAAAGTGCAAGTTTTTAAAAACAATACCATTATCATCTCTGTGTAAACTACAAAAAAGCCAATTTGTGCAAACAGTGACGTCATCCGCATGCGTATTACGTGTTCAGTCTATAGGAGCGTAGTGTTTCTTTAAAAAGTGACATCGCCACCTACTGGCCTGGCATGAATAATACAGCATTTTTAGTCATTTTTGCGGATCCGTATGTACACAATGGTGTCCTCTGTACCGTCTGTACGCGAAAAATACGAAGAAAAAACTTTTCCGTTTTTAGCACATCATTATTTTCGTGTAAACTTAACTATCTGAGTAATAAACAATCTGGTTTAATGGCACAGACATCCCAAGGTCTTACCTTTATCACCTGATTGATAGAGAGGTTTGTAACCATGTACCTTCAGTGCATATTCACACGTTTGTTCACGTACTTTCCATGAGTATGTTTTTGGCCTTACACCTTGTTTTTCTCCAGGTGGTTTCCCATCCAGGCGCCAAACAGGCTTGCGTCTGCTTAGCTTGTTATGTTAACCATGTTCATGTCCTTCTCTTTGGACAGTGGTCAGCATGAGCTTCTCATTGAAACAATTTATAAATGTTTGTAATCAGTCTCGCCGTTACACAAACAGACTGATTCGGCATGAGGTTTCATCCAAACTGCTTTGTGGAGATCATTGCTTAATCGTCTTGGACAGGCAATTTCTGAGGCTTTGTGGTCAAACGCATGGAGCTCCATTTTAATTTCCTTCAAGCCAGCTGACATTAAACAACACAAGGACTCTCTCGACATCACAATGCAATCCTTCCTTATGCAATTTAAGAGAACACGCCCCATCAATCACCAAAACAACAATGCAAGTTTATGTTTCGGTCAAAAACAGCACGTCCTTACCCCAAAGAATCTTTTTTTTCCTGCATGCAAAGTAGAACACACAAACTTCTTGTTTTGTTGCATGCCTTTTAGACCCGTGCAGTTTTTCTCTAACGTTTCAAACCTTGTAAATAAGAACTGTTACGAAGATTGGGGGCTTTACCAGGGACTTTTTTCAGACTGTTCTCTCTCTCTTCCATGTCTTTGACTCCATGATCTCCAAATATTATAACTGCAAATGACCAGAAACTTGTGCTTTAATATACCAAGAAGATGATCAAATGTTTTATTTATTGAAATATGTATATGAATAGATACATGTAGCTATAACAGATTGTGACATTGATTTCGGTGTAGCGATCCAGGCTCTTGCTAACACACCGTGGTAGTTTTACCTTGTAGCAACTGTTTTGACTTGTCACAAAACAAATGGTACATGCAAATGTATTTTTAAATATTCTATGAAATCAGATTTAATATGGTAAATATTTATTTTCTTTTTCTGGACATGCATGTCCAGTCTGCTCAAGATGAAGGCAAGCAGTGCAAGCAATTCAAACCCTCAGTTATGAGGCTATACTTTATGCTGGTCAAGCTTCGATTTATGACCAGAAGCCAATGTACATGGGTGAACCTCGTGAAGGATGTAAAGGGGTTATATTTCATCTCAAATTCAAAAGAAAATATGGCAACACTTTACTTAAAGCCTTTAAGTCATAATGTAAATTCATGTACATGAAAATGCATTATGTCTTTTCATAAATTATTGTAAAAGTTAAAATGCATTATATTTGCAGATTCCTTGTTACTTCTGAAATTGTTTGTCTGTCATGTGCTTTAATGCATTATATTTTTTAAAGGTTTGTTCAGTGAATAGATAAGTATTATAATTTATTATAACTGTGGTTATAATAATTCATGAGACCATGCAATGCAGTATAAGGAGCATTAAAAGGCATAATATATAAATATTATGTAAATATTATATATAAAGGCTATAAGCAAAGTGTTACCAAAAATATTTTGCATTAAGAAAATAAGGCCTGTATTACCTTTACCTTACATAAAAGACATTACAATTTATATAAAAATTATATATACAGTATATATATATATATATATATATATATATATACACACACACACATTAAAATTAACAAATTATATATATATTTTCATTTAAATATGTGTGCGTGTATATATTAAATTAGAATTAATATTAAAATAAATACTTTTAATATTGCACTAAATAATGAGGATATAATATCACTGCAGTCAAAATAAAACTGTATGGATCAATTACAGAGAATTTTTTAGGGGATAAATGTGCTTAAATTTTATGCAAGTAATGACACACTGCAACAAATCCTAAGAATAGACTTCATTAGGCTTCAGTGACTTTATGCAAATTAAGGTTTTTTATTCTCTTTTGATTTGGAGGTGAAATATGACCCAGACATGTTTTTTTTTTTTTGTTTTTTTTGTAAGATTCACCCTAATGTCAAAAGAATCGCTGTCTATGAAGTAGGGAAAAAATTATCCTAGGATTATCCTAGGATAATCCTAGGATCCTAGGATTGTTGCGGGTATAATGTCTTCTAACTATCTATTTGATGATCATCAGCTAATTTTGTCCGTGCTTGCATCACACGGTCAGTTGTGGGAGGTTTCTGAAAGGGCTGATTTATTGGGGTTTTGAGGTCTGAAATGTGGCCAGGATAAACGTGTAAGGTGTGAGTTCATAGGAAATGACGTGATCTATCAATACCAAAGGACTGGTGGCCATTCCATATGTTGTGTGTAAAGTGATTATGACCTCAGGGTTTGGATATGTAACTAACAGCTGTGTGGCATGCAGCTTTGATATAAATGATGATGAGAACGCAAACTAATTACAAAGACAAGATTATTGTTCACGATAAGTTGTGGTGGTGTTACATTGTGTTTTTGTGCATATGCCAGTAATGTTAGCATCTGCTGTACATAACTCATTTCACTGTTCATATTTAAAAGTGGGGCCTAGAATCACCTCATATTAGACTAAATACATATGGTCTCAATATAATGTGGTCTGATTCATGTAAATGTTTAAATACTGTACAGCACCTTTATAAAAAATAGCTGAGTGCTCTCTCAGAACAAAGAATAGAAATATGTAAATTTGTTCCGTTATTTTTCTAAGTAATATGGGGGTAGTATGGGGGGAATATTTAAAGTCAGTGCAAAGAAAATAAAATCATATCCTGGTGTTCTGGTCATGTAAAGTTTTATGCAAAATCAAATCAAATGAATTCAATCAAAAGTCAAATGAGTTTCTATATTATGTGATATGGTCTTATAAAGGTGAAGTAAGTGATTTCTGAGAAACTGTTGTTATTTGAAATCGACACCCAAACAAACATACCCCTACCCAACAGAAACACACATCTCCCTTCATTGCTCCGCCCCCCAAAATAACGAACACACAATAGGCTTGTTCGAGATGCATCGGCACTGCGCAGACCGATCTGCGTGTGCCATCAAACCACGAGAGTGATTCAAAAGCTTAAAGGGTTAGTTCACCCAAAAATGAAAATTCTGTTAATTACTCACTAGGGTTGCACGATTAATTGCACGATTAGAAAAATGACATTGAAATCCTGCTTAAACGATTTGACTTAGTACGATTATGAAATCACAAAGGCTGTGATTATTTTTTTTATGCGCAGCTTGTCAATGAAGTATGGCTCCAAATGCTAATCCATCTGAAATCACTGCGAGTTTGAGTCGCTTATAATGTACATTTGAAAAAGCAACACGCTTCAAACATCTTTCCAGATATGAGAAGCATTTATTAACATCTTGTCCAACAAGTTTTTACTCCAAACTCACTTCATAACAACAGTTGAGCGTCCTTCTGTGAGATGATGTGGCTTCTTTCAGATCGAGAAGCATTTACTACTGATCACAGAGCCGTACAGCTCTGACAAGCTGCGTGTAAAATAATTGCAGCCTTTCCCAAATTGAAAGAAATGAGGGTGAGTGAAAATTCTGTCATTAATTACTCACCCTCTTGTTGTTCCACACCCGTAAGACCTTCGTTCATCTTCAGAACACAAATTAAGATATTTTTGATGAAATTCGAGAGGTATATGACTCTTCCATAGACAGCAATATAATCAACACTTTCAAGGTCCAGAAAGGTACTAAAGACATCATTAAAACTGTCGACGTGACTGCAGTGGTTCAACCTTAATTTTATGAAGCGACGAGAATACTTTTTGTGTGCAAAAACAAAACAAAAATAATGACTTTATTCAACAATCTCTTCTCTTCTGTCATTCTCATGCGTTGTTTACGTCCAGTGCTTCCAGGTTGTACTTCAGAACGCCGACTCATTATATAAAGTCATTATTTTTTTAGTTTATTTTTCTTTTAGTTTTGTTTTTACGCACAAAAAGTATTCTCGTTGCTTCATAAAATTAAGGTTGAACCACTGCAGTCACGTCGAATTTCATCAAAAATATCTTAATTTGTGTTCTGAAGATGAACGAAGGTCTAACGGGTGTGGAACGACATGAGGGTTTGTGATTAATGACAGAAATTTCATTTATGGGTGAACTAACCCTTTAAGGAGTCATATGCTCTCCAATCGCTCTCCCGGTACTTTGATGTCATACGCCGATCGGTCTGTGCAGCGCCGATCTCGATCAAACCAATCGACTACAGCTGGCACATCAGACAGCTCACGCAAGTATGGATGAATCTGCTGTGATTCGACAACAGCAGCATATCTTTGTTATGTGAAACAGCAAAAACCAGTGTTACTCACGTATCGAGCAGAAACAAAGCAACACCAAAGTCCGATTTCAGGCCTTCCCACTCTCTAACAGTGCTGGAAAGCTTTTCCAAAATGAACACGGGTCCTAGCCCTTGACTGATCAGAACCCTTATTTTTCCATTTATATTCCTCTGACCTTTCCCTCTTTGGTTATATCTCAGCCATCACTCCACAGTCTTTCTAAAATATCCCGCGCTTGCTCAATCTCTTTCCTCCCCTATCTTATGATATAAGCCTATTGCTGATTGGCTACAAGAAGAGTGTTGTAGTGCTCGGTGGATCCACTGTTTGGACCATGTACAAACACAATATTTTTTTCATCACACACACACACACACACACACAGAATAGACATCTAGCATTCACACAATTGATTGTTGATTTCAGTTTTCAACAGCGTTTCTCAGAAATCGCTTACTGCACCTTTGGGTCTCCTGAACAGCCCTCTCTTAGCCTACTGAAAATGAACTTAAACGATTAGTCAAGCACCGGGCTCATTTGAACTCTCCGACTCTCAGAAAAATCAAAATTTTGTGACTTACCGTTTCAGAATAATGATGTTATCAGCGTATGTGAATTATTTCTTAATTGCTATATCGTTTTTATATTTAACATCAGCTTCGTTAATTTATATTTTAATTAAGATCATTTTCTGCTGAGTTTTGGAAAAGAAAAGGCAGTGTGACGAAGCCGAACGCACAGATAAGACATATGTTTGACTAATTTCATTATTTTAAGATGACTTGAAGCCATACGATTTAAAAAAGAAAATACTGTGACCGTGACATTTATTATCCTAGCTCAAGTTGTCTACAAAAAGTCTTATCCCAGTCTGTCATGCCTACAGCATTGTCTAGATGATAAAACCTATGGCCTGTCACATACAAAATGTAGACTACTTTATGGCTTACAGTAAAGAAATATGTCAGTCTAAGCGGCATTTGTTCTGCTGAGTTAAGCAGAACACTGCTGTATCATTT
This sequence comes from Mylopharyngodon piceus, assembly GCA_039654765.1. Lineage (NCBI taxonomy): Eukaryota > Metazoa > Chordata > Actinopteri > Cypriniformes > Xenocyprididae > Mylopharyngodon > Mylopharyngodon piceus. The sequence goes on along the minus strand of CM077460.1, from coordinate 21,333,814 downwards.
CATGATTGCTCAGCGATGTGTAAAAGTACTCAGTACCGTAGAGACTGGAGGAGGTATTTTAGGCGGTAGCAGAGATATAAAGGAGCAGATAAATGTATCAGTGAAGCAGTGGTGAGAATGGATAATAAATGTCTGACAGGTGAAATATATTAGGATTATTTAACACGCAGTCCTTACGGATTCTGGGAACTACCACAAGGTGTCACTAACGAGTCATTTCCAGTAAAATATGTCACTAATGAAAGAAAAACACTTGCTTGTATGGTATAATACAGGTTTACACACTTGAACGAATGAACATTTTAAAATATTACAGTTATAATTCAAGATTACACAGCTGTATTCTTGTTTAAGTTGAAATGTTTACCTGTGCTATGGTTAAAAAGTAAGATAACACATTACATACAGTGTAAAAAAAAAAATCCTGTCGTTTTTAAAGAAACAAATTGGCAGCTATGGTTGCCAGAATAATTCTGTAAAAAATACAGTAAAAATATAAACACATTTACCTGTAAATTTTACAATTTAAAACTGTTATTTACACACACACACACACACACACACACACACACACACACAGACAATCATGTTAAGCAGGTAGGCTAAATCCAACAGCTCTTTTTTCAGCTGAATTGGCAAGACCAAGCTGCTACTAAAATCTGTTTACATTTACTGACAATCTCCATAATAACACAGGGATTTAAAAAAAAAAAAAAAAAAGACACATGATGAATCAAATTTCATCACTAGTGATTTCCATCACTTTCATCATTAGCTTTTCCACAAGATGAGGTAAACACCATCATGGCAACCAGTGTTGTTGGGCGTAACGCATTATAATTAATCAGATTTTTTTTTTTTTTTTTTCAAGTAACCCATTACTTTTAAATTTACAAAAAATATCTGAGTTACTTTTTCCAAATAAGTAAAGCAAGTTACTTTGTTTTCCCATTTATTGACTGACACCTCTCCTGTCCCCATCATGAGTAAGTGCAGAGGTGTTGTGCGCTGTGTAAACATGATGGTTATTGTAGTTCTAGACTAAATGTGAACATGCATTTACTCATCTCGCTTGCACAAAAACAGATTAAGTATTCCAAAATGAATAAAAACTGTAACTCAGAATATTATGCAAACCTGCATTATTTAAATGTTAAATTACACAAATATACTTTATGTATTTAATCTCACTTTGCATTCCTATAGCCCGAGGCTTATTCATTTCAATTTTGGTGTGAAAGGGCCTTTACATTTGCTGAAATTAGAACTTTTTTTGTTATTAAATAACAAACAAGCAAGCCCAGCCCAGGTGAGAAAAAGTAATGCAAAAGTATAACGTAACATTACTCCCCATAAAAAGTAACGCAAAATTGTAACACATTACTTTAAAGGTGCAATGTGTAAATTTTAGGAGGATCTATTGACAGAAATGCAATATAACATACATAACTATGTTTTCAGTGGTGTATAAAGACCTTACATAATGAACTGTTATGTATTTATTACCTCAGAATGAGCCATTTCTATCTACATACACCACGGGTCCCCTTACATGTCAAGTACATTTCTACAGTAGCCCTTAATGGACAAACTGCTCTACAGAGCATGTTTGTTTGACTGGCTACTCTCTGCTGTCTCATTCGACGACATCTTTGTCCTGTGTTGGCCACCGTAGCTTCTCTATATTGCAATTCGCAACCTCACCACTAGATGCCGCTAATATTTACACACTTTACCTTAAAAAAAAAAAAAAAAAGAACACTGCCAACCAAAAATCAAACTGAAAGGGTTAGTTCACCCAAAAATGAAAATTATGTCATTAATTACTCACCCTCATGTCGTTCCACACCCGTAAGACCTTCGTTCATCTTCGCAACACAAATTAAGATATTTTTGATGAAATCCGATGGTTCAGTGAGGCCTCTATTGACAGCAAGATAATAAACACTTTCAAACGCCCAGAAAGGTACTAAAAACATATTTAAAACAGTTCATGTGAGTACAGTGGTTCTACCTTAATGTTATGAAGCGACGAGAATACTTTTTGTGCTCAAAAAAAACAAAACAAAATAACGACTTTTCAACAATATCTAGTGATGGGCGATTTCAAAACACTGCTTCGAAGCTTTACGAATCTTTTGTTTTCAAATCAGTGGTTCGGCGCGCCAAAGTCACGTGATTTCAGTAAACGAGGCTTCGTTATGTCATAAGTGTTTCGAAATTTCAATAATTCACGTGACTTTGGCAGTTTGATACGCGATCCGAACCACTGATTCGAAACAAAAGATTCGTAAAGCTTCATGAAGCAGTGTTTTGAAATCGGCCATCACTAGATATTGTTGAAAAGTCGTTATTTTGTTTTTTTGGCGCACAAAAAGTATTCTCGTCTCGGCCTCACTGAGCCATCAGATTTTATCAAAAATATCTTATTTGTGTTCCGAAGATGAATGAAGGTCTTACAGATGTAGAACGACATGAGGGTAATTAATGACGGAATTTTTTTATTTTTGGGTTAACCCTTGAAGCGTAATTTATTGAAACAGAAAATATAAGTGAAACAGAAAATATAAATGAAACACAAAAGCTTCAGGGGGGAGCAAGGCCAAAATAATAAATAAAAAAAAAAAAGGTTCCTGTCTCACAAAGAAAAACAATAGGAAAAGATGAAATCCAAAGAAAATAGCACCCACCTCCCTACAAGTTTCCAAACAGTTCAAATAACAGAAAATAGTTAACAAATTGAACTGTCAGCAAAAGGTAGGCTATACCAAAGCATATTTTCAGTTTAACAAACACTCAATATCAACGGATTAATATCAAAGTAAAACAAAGAAAAGCAATAGTTGGCAAACTGTCTGAGGTAGAAAAGGAGGAGTCCACATAAGGAGAGAAACCTCCAAATCTCTGTTTGATGTGCTGTTTTGGCTGCTTATATTGCTGGCCTTCTTCCTGCAGGAGCCACTGGATGCAGTGCTAGTTGATAACCAGCAAACAGGGTGCAGGTGTATGCAATCATCACCTGTCAGAGCAGCAGAGGAAAAATACAGAGGGAGATAGCACACAGATCACCACAACAATACGTCACAGGGCATAACAGATGTAACATAAAACCCTAATGTACATAACTGATAACAAAAAAACTAAGAAAAAAACATAATTATTAAAAATTAAAAATCATCAAAGGTGAAGTGTCTCACTGGGAATTCTGGAAATGTTCATTTATGGCTTATCACTGTAAATTATAAAATGATTTGTTCTTTTTTACTTCCAAAAACGGTAAATTTAACTGTAAAATTACATTAAATGTAATGTTATATCTAGCAGTTTTTCCTTACTGTTAACCAAGTTTTTACAGTAGTTTTTTACAGCTAAAATTACAATATTTTTTTTTACAGTGTTCAGGACACGATGGAAAGAACAACTAACCACTTGCCATTTTAGAACTTTACTCACTTTGAACCTTAATTGCTGTGGACAAGCTGATGAAAAACAGACCAGGTTCTGCTATAAATAAGACAGAATGAGGTATTATCTCCCTGCTCAGACGAGGAGAAAATGGGTGGGGTGCGTGTTTATGAGATAAGTGCTGAGAACATGTTTGGAGTCAGTTTTATATGTCTAACACTTTTTATCATTTTCAATTTCAATTTCATATAGTCCTTGAGGGAAAAGAGTTGATTTTATAAAAAAAGATGAAAAGAAATACTGCTGAATACATTGAAACTATCATGTAAACATGGGTGTGTTTCAGCAGTTTCATCTGAATTTATTTTACTTTGACTTTCTGGAAAATTATATTAATATCGATGTGTTTTTTTCCGAAGGGTCAGCAGCTGTTTAACTGTGTCCGGGTTCCCTGTTTGAATCATTAAACTCTTTTGTGGTTAAATACACACAGTTACTATAGCAATCAAAACCACGGTTTCTATGGAAATACACACATTGAAGTTAACCATGCATCACCAAAACACAGCAAAAAAAAAGTATAAAATAAAAGCTAAAGCTGATATTAACAATTAGACATATGGTAATAATTGCCATAATGGACAGAGGAGGAAAACACCATTGTAACTATAGGCACTGTCAAACATAATCAAATTAAAGCTTGAGGTGGAAAGCTCTTGCTGGGGAACACCCTTCACTGACTCACACATTCCAGTTCAGTCTGAAGATGGAAAGTGGAGACTGCCTTCAAGACCTCGCCAGACTGGATTCAATTGATTTTTTTTTTTTTTACATTTTTGTTCTTCAAATACGTGCACTCTATAGCAACGACATTCATTTATTAATGCTGTACAATAAATGCTCTTAATCATGCACAGCTTTTGGAAATGTTTTAGTCATTTAGTCAAAAATGTCCATGTTCAGAACATATACCACTACTACTATTTCTCCAGTATGTGGTAATCTATACTGTGCATGCATGTTTTCTGTTTGTATGAATACCCAGATACACACACAAGTTTATTTTTAATGTTCTTCAATGTATATAAAGTTAGAACAGCATTTATTTGAAATATAGCCTATATATTTTTGCAACATTATAAATGTCTTTACGTCACTTTTGATCAATTTAATGCGTCCTTGCTGAATAAAAATATTAATTTCTTAAAAAAAATCTTACTGACCCAAACTTTTGAACGGTTGTGTACATAGGCCTACATAAAGTTGGCAAATAAAACCAATATATCATACTGTCAAAAAATAAATACTTGTTTAAAAGTGTATACTAAACATAGCCAATTTACTTGAATCATATTGTGACAGTGTTTAATTTCAGGGGCAGGAGATTTTGGTGGGAGGACTGACGTCATAGAATGGGCGTGTTTTTTTTCTAATATGAGTGAAGGTTCCCTTCCGATGTTTAGTCGTACACGCGAATCTATGAAAAGCCTTTTCCTTTTATTTGTCAACTTTTTTATTTCATTCTTCGGCGAGACAAATTAACTTTTTATCGGGAATATCTTTGTTCGTGTAGTGCTTTTCTGTTATTTCATCTGAATGCCTTCAGCCTGTTAAATTTTCTGTCAGTTGTAGCTATATTCACGACAAGTGTTTAACATTACTGTTTAAAAAGAAAATCTATTTAAGTGACGATGACAAGTGTGAAGGCTTGGCCATTGCTTCTACTGCAGGTTTCACTGGTCTCTATGGGGAAAGGTAAGCTGATTTCCTTAACGGTGACTTAAGTCTTAGATTATTGTTTTTCAACCCATAGTTTAAACTACATCAACTTTTCGCTGCATTGAAATAGCCTGAGCAATTTGTTAAAGTTTCTGAGGTAGTTAGACTTGTGTTTCGTGAGTAGCCTAATTGAGTAGCTGAATAATAATAATAATAATAAAGCCTAATAATGTTTCTTTTCCCCCCCTGCGTTTTCAACATTAATATGTTATGTGAAAATATTAGTTTGGATAAACAGTCTTCTGCAAAACCACGAGATAACCAGGTGTTTGGTTAATCTTTTCCTTTGAATTTGATTGAAATGCATTTTTTAAAACAATCTCGAAAATTAATAATCAAGTGGGGAAATAGCGTTCTGATAGGGTTTCAAAAATATATTTCTTGGAACTTTCCTGTAGGTGGAGCCACAATACAACAGTCAAGTGCAAAAATTTGACTGCTTTCAGGCTTTGTAATACAAATAAAATACAATTAAAAGGGAAATTACTGCCGTAATTTTGGGGTTGGAAAGATTGTTAACACTATATATACTATAAATACAGCAACAATGTGAAATATTAGGCCTATTATAATTTAAAATAACATTATTTTAATGTCTTTTAAATTGCTACTTATTCCTGTGATGCAAAGCTGAATTTTCAGCATCATTACTCCTGTCTTCACTGTCACACGATCCTTCAGAAATCATTCTAAAATGCTAATTTGGAGCCTAAAAAAACATTTCTTATTATTATTATCAGTGTGCTGCTTAATATTTTTGTGTAAACCATGACACATTCTTTTTCGGGATTCAAAAGTTCAAAAGAACAGCATTTATTCGAATTGAACAGAAATTTTTTGTAACATAAATGTGTTTACTGCCACTTTTGATCAGATTACTGTGTCCTGAATATAAGTATTTATTTCTTTAAAAAAAAGTCTTACTGACCCCAAACTTTTGAAGGTATGACTAAAATCTAGTTATTTGGTTGATTATATATCTTGTGTCTGTGGTTGATTTTGCAGATTGTCCGTTTCCTGCTTTGAATGGCAAAATTATTTTGTCTGCGGTATCCAGACAGAAGAATAAATTCCCAGATAATTCAAATGCGTTTGTGGAGTGTGGTAGGGGGCACGAGATAGAGGAAGGTTCAAATGTAATCATCTGCACGAATGGGAACTGGAGTGATCCGGAATTAAAATGCAAAAGTAATTCATTTTTGACTTCATTTCTGAATTTGGCCGTTCCCTGTAAACAAAATGGTGTCCAATTGTAAACTGCTATGTTTGCACCCATTTCAGAGAAAGACTGTGGATCACCTAAAGCTTTACAACATATGACCTACTACATGCCAAATGGAACGTTGTTTGGTGCCCGCATAAAACCCATATGTGAGAGGGGGTAAGAACTGCTGCGGCCCCTGCTGTCCATACTGCACTCATAATGTAGCAAATGATTGACTTTTTTATTTTTTTCTTGAACCCAGATATGACCTGCAAGGATCAAGTTACATTCATTGTCTTGTATCTGGCTGGAGCGGAAAGTCTAAATGTACTTGTGAGTCCTCATCTTTGAATTTTTTTCAGTTAACATTTATTTTGTTTTAAGGAACAAAAAGGTTTTTTTATGGTTTTAGTTTTAGTTAACTATTATAATCATTATGCACACTCAATATTAACATCAGTGTTGTCTAGAACAACTTTACAAACAATCAGAGATGTTGTAACAGCCTCTGTGTCACCATGTCTTTTATAGTGATAATCTGTGATGAGCCAGATCCAATTAAGCATGGAAAGTTCTCAGTGCCCAGGAACATTATTGAGTTTGATGATGTCATTGAATATTCCTGCGATGATAACTACACCCTCGTTGGAAACAGATCTATTAAATGTGGGCAATATGGGGAATATAGTTCACCACCTCCACAATGCAAAGGTTAGTTTTTGGATTTAAAGTTTTAACTCCATTAAATTCCAAGCATAAAGTCAACCACAATCGTCAAATGCTCAACCCTGCTGCATTCCTGTTGCTCAAGCAGTAGAGCATGGTGCTAGTGATGCTAAGATCATGGGTTTGATTTCCAAGGAATGCACGAGCTGATAGCGTATATCTTGCAATGTAAGTCACTTTGGAAAAGAGTGTTTGCCAAATTCATTAATGTAAATGATTAAGATTTCTATCCTAATCAACTGCACTGAATGACAGTGGGAAGCTCCGCCCACATAGACATTTCATTGGTCCAGCACATAGCTCCACATAGCTGTGTATTCAATATAAAATATATTCTAAGTGGCTGTGATTGTGAGATTTGCATATTATTATTACTTTTACTGTGGATAGGCATATTATTTGTCGCTGGAAACCTGTTGTTAAAGGTACACTATAGCCGCGTTTCCACCAAAATTACCCGGAACAATTTGTCCCAGGAACTTTTTTTCCCCCCAGACCTATTGCTAGCTGCGTTTTCATAGCGGTCTAAAGTACCGTGAAGATAGTCCGGTGACGTAGGACTGCGCGCAACTTTCTAGTTCCCGCTGGATTTCGTCCTCCGCATATAAGCTTAATAAAGCCTGAACCTCATCATCGGTCCATCGGTCGTATTTTTTAAACTCCATTGTTGATTCGAATAGCAAACAACTCTTACTACATGCACCGCAACAGACTTTAAAAAAACGATGAACAGTTAGAATAAAATGCTGCGTGGAGTCAACCAATCAGCATGTTCAGTGCGCAAGTCCCACCCCCAAAAGTTCCGGAACATATGTGACATATGTATGCAAATTCACGCAAAAAAAACCATCCCGCCCAGTCTAAAATATAAACACTTATAATAGGCTTACCATAGTGAATCGTCAAAAATGATGTATTGACTCATTATGTAAAGTTTGTTAATTTTGAACAAAAAAAGTAACATAGTGTACCTTTAAGTTACGGAATTATAAAGGTGCCCCAATTTGACCCTTAAATAGTCTGAACATGAGTTTGGACTCGCTTGCGCTGGTGTTGCAGCAGCATCAGGGCTCAGCATGTTAGAACTGGTGGAACATCTCTACCAGCCTGCCGAACTCATCTTGCTTTTCTTGCACAACAGAGTTTCATTGTCCTTTCACTTTATTGCATTATATTGTATGGTTCCCTTACTGACCTGTTTATTTGCCTTAGGTTGCATCTCTAGGTAACCTTCTACCTGAAGGTCGTCTTTTTCTTGTTCAGCAGGTCCTTCAGGCCTTTTATGATATATGGATTTTTTTATTTATTTTTTTTAATTTTTTGTCTCAGTTGAAGTAAAGTGAAGTGAAGTGATGTGATGCGTAGCCAAGTATGGTGTCCCATACTCGGAATTTGTGCTCTGTATTTCACCCATCCAAGTGCACACACACAGCAGTGAGTATTGAACACACACACTTGCTCAAGGGCACTTCAGTTGTGGGTAATGAGAGAGGAAGAGAGCGCTGTTCAGTCACTCCCCCCACCTACATTTCTTGCTGGTTCTGAGACTCGAACCCGCGTCCTTCGGGTTACGGGTTACAAGTCTGACTCTCTAACCAGTTGTATATGCTGATGTGATCTGTAGCCTTCAGTGACTCACTGCTCCCAGTCTGTCTCCTCCAAGCCCTACAGAATCATCTCAGCCTCATGTTTCCACTTCATCATAGTCCTGGTGGTGACAGGCAGTTGAATGTTGTTTCTGTGGAGGAGATCTATCCCTCTGTGGTACGAACAGGGCAGATTGGGGAGTATCTTGGGGAGTGTCAGGTTTCTGTGTGTAACAATGCTGGAAGAATATTATACAAAATGCAGTGGGAGTGGTAACAGTGAGAAGAGTAAAATTGCGTTGTGTTTTTTTTTTTTTTTTTTTTTTAATGAACAAGACCAAGCATTTTAGTTTAAGGTTCACTAACCAATATGCAGAACCTGTTTTTTATATTAATTTTTACTAGTCTTATTTTTGCTTTTTGATAATCATTAGATTATATTAACAATAAAACTGTAAGTTTTATATACATACAATAGGCCAATATGAATATATTAATACTAAAACATATTAATTATTATTAATTATCATTACTATGCAAATATATTTATGCAATATTGTTTTGAGATCCAAATAGCTGAAATTTTATTTTAATCTCTGATTTGGCCTATATCTACCCATTAAGCTTAAAATGCTACTGTTTCTGACTTGAGAATGAATGGTTGTTAAAATGTAAAAAGTAGAATAAGTAAGCCACTTTACCAGTTGACACTGTTGTTTCCACTCAGTGGTTTAAGGGGTGCAATTTTTTTTTTTTTTTTTAGCGTCCCACCAAATTTAGCCATTTATTTGTATTGGCACCCCTGATATTGAAGAACTGATAAACATTTCAGTAATGTTTAAAACAGAAATCTTTCTGTAAATGTTTCTTTCCAGAGAAAAATTCTTTTATAGTCTTGGATTATAAAATGATTTGGAATCTTGTTTTGATATTTTATTGGGTTCAACTTTACATTACTGAAATTCCATGCCTGCTGCGGTGTGTCAGATGTTTTGATGGGAGTCCTGAAGTGCTTTCAGTACTATATTTTGCATATTACGTTGTGCCAGTATTTACTGCTTTACAGAAAAACATTTTACCTTTTTTTAGCTTTGCATGTTTTATCAACTTAAAAACAGTTTCCTTTCTATTCCCAGCTATTGAATTTCGAGTTCCTGAAATTAGTTTAGGTAACCGGACTGAAGGAAATCCTCCGTTCTTTTATAAAAGTGAGGCCACATTTGAATGCTGGCCAGGTTACAGGATGAAAGGTTTAGCTCCGTCAGTGTGTGAAGAGAGTGGCTGGTCTGCCCTTCCTGTTTGTGCTGAAGGTAAGCTTAACCTTCTGAATGCAATAATGGATAGGATTTTTTCTCAAGGTGTGGATTCATGATATCAGTGATGAGTAGATCCATACAGAATCTGCAGCGTTTCCTGCGCTGATTTCAAGGAAAACTCAACTGAGCTGATGTCAAGGTTGAGGTGGCTGCGATAAATGCACGACGATAGAGAATACAAAGAACAATCTTTAATCACAAATACTCGGGAAACTACAGGGCAAACATAGGAGAAATAGCAAAATACATTGACATCAACATAAACGAGACCGAACAAAGAACTGAATGAAATGAAGGCTTAAATACACAGACTGAGTAGTCAACGGAAAGTCAGAACAGGTGCATAAATTAGGAACTATGGAAACTAATAAGCACAGGGAACTCGGGCAAACCAGAACAGGGAAAACAGAACCAAAACACAATGAAACTAAACAGACATAGAACTGCACGTTACAGCTGAGAGTAGCCTACTGTACTTTTATTTGTAGCTAAAGGCACCATCAAATTAGATAAAATGTGAAACAGATGTACAAGGGCCAAGGGTTGCAGACCTTTGTTCTTAGGAAATCTGTAAGTCTTTCTCCCGTGGTTTTGCATTCCATATGAATTCCCTTACAAAAAAGAAGTGTGCTATTAGTATACTTCTTTCAAACTAAAAAAAAAAAAATTCTTTCAGTCTACTTTTTATGTACTTCTCAGAAATATACTTAAAATTATAAGTACTTGACTTATACTGACAGAAAAGTCAAAGTATTTGGCGTATACTTGTACTCAATCTTTTCATCGAGATATACTTAAAAATATAAGTATTGTATACTTGGCTTGTAGTTGTTTACTGTTTTGTAGCCTTTAAGTAGTCTATTAAATACTTTTTTCATATAGTTTTACATACTGTCTTATAAACTTACATAGTTTGATAATATTGATTTATAAAGAAAACCGATATGTTCCTAATTCTGAGTGTGAATTTTTGTGTCGTCCACTGGTAGTGTGTAGGAATTTATTTAGAATTTAAAATTGACTTCAAGTACAGTTAAAGGTATATTTCAAGTATAAAAACTAATACCTAAATAGGAACAAAGTAGTATACTTAAAGTGAAAAATATTAAATAAATAGTAAACTATAAGTATTTTAAGTTCACTAAAGAAAACTTACAAGTATACTTGCTGTATAAAACCACTAAACTAGTAGTTTACTGAGAGTATACTTCAGTGTACTTTCATAAACTAAAAAATGTGCTACAAGTATTTGATCAGTATACCTATAAGTTCACTTGTAGAATAGTTGCAGTACAAATGAAAAATGGTTGTGTATTCAAAGTTTACTACTGTTACACTTAAAGTGTACTTAAAAGTATACTTTTATACACTAAAAAGTGGGGCAATTTAGTCCCAAGTAGTATTGAAATAGTACACTTACAAGTATACTACTAGTACACTGATATTAGTATACTTACTTACTACATAAAGTATACTTAAAAATATACTTGAACTTTACTTAAGTATACTTACTTACTTTCAGCACTCTCCACTCTCATTACCCACAACTGAAGTGACCTTAAGCAAGGCACCTAACCCCAATCGCTCCCCAGGAGCCGCAGCAGAAAATGGCTGCCCACTGCTCCGGGTGTGTTCACAGTGTGTGTGTGTGTTCAATACTCATTGCTGTGTGAGCACAAATTCCGAGTATGGGACACCATACTTGGCTACATGTCACGTCACTTTAACTTTCACTTAATAAAATGAACTTGAAGTATACTGAACTGCCTAGATGTTTACAGCATGTGGAATGTTGTATTGGAGAAGATGGCAAAAGTAGGTGATGACATTAATATTTTCTTTCAGTCACCGTAACACCGACAACAGCAAGCACTACCACAAACAAAGCCACAACAACAGCTACAGACACAACAACAGCCACAGATACAACAACAGCTACAGATACAACAACAGCCACAGATACAACAACAGCCACAGATACAACAACAGCTACAGATACAACAACAGCTACAGATACAACAACAGCCACAGATACAACAGCTACAGATACAACAACAGATACAACAACAGCTACAGATACAACAACAGCTACAACTTCAGCCACCATACATTCAAATGGTAAGGAGTCCAGCCCATATAGCATCCTTTATTCTGATGCCTGTATTGTGTGTGTGTGTGTGTGTGTGTGTTTCAGGTTTTTCACTAATTATTTGTTATGGTTATGCTGTAATAGTTATTTGATGTCTTGTATTACAGAAAGAACTGTAGATGAGCTCCTTACTTCACTGAGTGAGTCATCCTTTAAATCCAATAATACATCTACTGTACTGAATTAAATGTCTGACTGCCCTAGTGAAAAATAAATATACTAAAATGTATTTGAAATACATTTACTTTGTGCTAAGTATACTACAAATACATTTACATATTTATGTGCTAAATAAAAATACCTGTACTTTTGGTATACTAAACTGGTATACTTAAAGTCTGCTTAAAGTAAATCAGCTAAAGATATACTTAAGCATATTTGATTGTGCTAAAGTAGAACTATTGCAAGTATACTTTTGGTACTCTTTAAATATCTTGCATTTAAAGACTGATATTATGATCATACAGTCCTTATTAATAGTAATACTAATACACTTTTTAGGCATAATATTAAGAAATGTGCATTGTGCAATAAAGAAATACTCCAAATAAAGTTTAATTATAATTTTATATCAGTAAGTCTTATGTTAATAAATATGTTAATGGATTTGAAGTATATTATGAAATAAATGTATTTTAAATAGATTTTGGTATAAGGTTTTTTTTTTTTTTTTTTAATGTAATATAACAGTCAGTGATGATAATGAGTTGTTTTGTTAAAGTTTCAAGTGAGAGTGATCACTACTGTGAGGGCCACCACATATCTATTGAATGTTTATTTCCTTTTGTTCATGTATTTCACTGTTTCTAATAACACAACTGTTGATCTTTCAGATTTTTTCCTTCTGATTCTTGGCGGTAAGCATCTGAATGATTTGGATTAAACTATAGACTTTTACATAAAATTATGTTTATATTTATATATATTGTTCAAAAGTTTGGGGTCATTCAATTTCTTTTTTAAAGAAATGAATACTTTTTCTTTACTTTTTGATTTCTATTTCAAATGAATGCTGTTCTTTTGAACTTTCTATTCATAATCCTGAAAAAATGTTCCACGGTTTCTAGAAAAATATTAAGCAGCACAATCAAAGGATCATGTGAGACTGAAAACTGGAGTAATGGCTGCTGAAAATTCAGCGTTGCCATCACAGGAGTACATTATATTTTAACATATTAAAAAATAGAAAACAGTTATTTGAAATTCTAATAATATTTCACAACGTTAATGCTTTTACTGTATTTTTGATCAAATAAATGCAGCCTTGGTGAGCATGAGACTTCTTTCAACAACATTAAAAAAATCTTACCGACCTCATACTTTTGAACGAAAGTGTATATGCACCACTCTTCAATTTACTTAAACATTTTAATATTTTCTTTGCCTCCACAGTCCTCATAGTCCTCACAATTTTCATATGTATCATATATTTTGTATATTGTTACAATAAACAGAGAGGGTGAGTATATCTTTTAATCTGTCGATTGCTTTAAAGTCATTCTAGCTGATCTAAGCATGGTAGACTGTCACTCTGCTTCAACTGCATGCTGCTTTAGACATGCATTGACATGATGCTTTCTTTTGCTGTCTCTTGCATGAATTCCATCTTTTCATATGCTGTGGACAAAAATGCTTTACTTTGACGCATGTTTTCACTATCAGTCAGAAAGCTAGCTTTCCATGTGCTTGATTTGTGGCTACAGCTCACTTTTAAAGTGTCCCTATTATGCTGTTTTGTCCCCATTATGTTTTTTCCTATTATTTACTTTTCATGTAGTGTGTGATATAGCTGTTTGTGAATGTAAAAGTTCTGCAAAGTTTCAAAGATCAAAGTGCATGATCAATGGAGTTATTGTCTCCAACAAGAAAGAACCGATTCTGAACTGCCCAAAACGAGTCGTCAGCAGGGCGGTAAAGTCATTGCAATTGGGGGGCCCGCTTCAACCCCCGCCACCCCACTGACAGAAATTCAGTGTTCCGAACCCCCACCCCCGGAAAAGTTAGCCAGAGGGTCCAGAAACCCCAGCCTCTGATCGTCAGTAATTCCAGTGTTACTTCCTGCACAAACCTATGTAGGTTTGTAACAAATTTGCATAATAATGCTACTCAGGATCGTTTGTGGTAATGATATTTCAGTGCTATATCCTCTAGTAGTTTTATCTAAAGCCAAACGCGCTTCATTCAAGCCCTTTCAGTTCTGTTTGCGTTCTCTTTCTCCAGACACGCGCCACATTAAAGCCTCGATTATACTCCAGTTCGGACGCATAACTTTACATGGACAGCTGCGGACAGCATGGACGCGGACTACTTATATTTACTAAAAGTGTATTCTGGGGTCCGCTCAGCGGACGTGTTCCACATATGCGCAGTAGATCGGCATGTAAACAAACGGATTATTGCACATCATTATTATTGCGCATCTGGATGTCTTTATATTGTTTTAAAGGTGCAGTGTGTAAATTTTAGCGGCATCTAGTGGTGAGGTTGCGTACTGCAACTAACGGCGCACACCCCTCGCATCCCTCCCTTTTGGAGAAACAACGGTGGCCGTCTGGTCGACATGTTGTCGTCTGAGAGCAGAGAGTAGCTTGTGTGAAGCAATGAGGTTTCTTCTTCTAACAAAGTACGGTCTCTGCTTCTAATAAACCAGGCGACTACTACTACAACTACTACTACTGCTTTGTGCATATTCAATGTAGTGACGATGCAAGCTGCTTCTAAAAACAAGAACTATTTAGAAGAACAGCAACATAGGGACTTGACATGGAGGGGGGACCCACGGTGTATAAGATAGTAATGGCTCATTCTGAGGTAATAAAAACATAATGGCTCATTATGTAAGGTCTTTATGTACCACTGAAAACATAGTTATGTATATTATATTGCATTTCTGTCAATAGATCCTCCCAAATTTTACACATTGCACCTTTAATGATGGATTGTAGAGGTGCGGGTAGTGACGGACATCTTCACACAGCCTCTCTTCAAATTCGACGTCCATGTCGTTTTTTCAGCGCATGTGCAGTTGGTGCTTTTGTAGCCTAGTGACCACGCGTACTTGTCCGCGCGGTCACAAAAAATGGGAGGCACGCGGATATCCGTCACCCTCCAATGACGATTTTTACGTCACGTAGACCCTCGCGCACGTGGAAAGTATAACTGGGGCTTAACACTAGCTAAAATGGGAGGCATGCGGATGTCCGCAAAGAAAATTCTCTGTGAGAAAATAGTTGAAGCTGAAATGTTTATAATACGAAAAATTATGTTTTTTAACCCTGGATGCATGTAAACCTATTAGGAGCTTTTTAAATAGCATAATATGGGACACTTTAAATTCTCAGTTAATAATTAGATTCTGTTGTACAATGACAGAAGTGCTTTTTGGCTGATCTGAAATTTAGGTTTCAAGGAAGTCCATTAAAGTGCCCACGCTTAAATTTGTTAGTACTTCCCAGCATGCTCACCAGGTTACTAATTATTGGCAAACAACCTCAACCTCAAGAAGAAATTATTGCTGGTGAACCATGTAGAAAAAGTATTACAGTATGTCTGGGCACATAATGAGTTTCAGTAAGTAAAAAAAAAAAAAAAAACACATTTTAATTAAAAGGTCTGCTGTCACAAAGGAAAGATTGGTCTGGTGCTCCTAACAAAATGACAAAAATAACTATGCAGAGCTAATGACTGACCAGATACTAATCACATCCAAACAGCATGAAGAACGGATGGCTAATTGAATATTAACAAAAATGAATGTGTCCAATAAATAATGTATTATAATGACTCTATCTCCTCGTTTGATAATGCTGCATAGTTCATACAATACTGGCGAAGGACTGGGGACAAAAGAGGAGTTAATGCTATATCAAAGTCTGTAAACCCAAGGTATCTACCCCAAATCTTCATAATCCAAATCTTATATGAAGTTTTGTTGTTGTACAGCCACAATCAAATGACTTCATCTCAGACTAATACACTCATTAGCTTAGAGTTAGTTCTGGCTTTAGTTGCAAAATAGTCTGCATTAATTATTCTTAATGTGTTCTTGTTTTTCATTTTCCTTAATGTGTTTTCTCTGGACTCTCAACCACAGGGCAAACAATCGGACGGCTCCTTTGTTTTAGCGTTGTTCCTGCAAGTGGACTGCTTGAAGCTTTCAACTTCAGTGTATTTTATAAACTAGATATTTTATTTATTTATTATTGCTATAACATGTTTTGCTTCCAGTTATTGGCAAAAACACAAGATGGTATTTTTGTATATTTTAATAAAGATTTTTAAAATACTTGAGTGTGTTCTCAGTATGACCTCAGAATTTTCTCATCTTGTTAAAGAGAATCCACCCAAAAGGATCTCTGGCATGTTTCCACTCATGTCTTTTCACCTTTTAAATGTGCAGTTTTAGTCACAGTTTAGACATTGTAAAGTGAGATATTGAAAGTACACCACATCAGATTTTCTGTGACCATAGGGTGACAGGAAACCTGATCCTAAATGAGCAGACATTCTTGATGTGTGCTGTAAGAATGATTGCAATCCCCTTTCAAAAGTATTCCTTTTACGTCAGCACTAGACCAAACAGCAATGTGGTTACCAGGACAATGGCAGAGATAGTTTCTGCTATTCAAATCAAATACTTCAGCTGAAGAGTCATTTAGACAATGTGCTCTATACAAAGACCTTGGCCAAACCCATGAAAGCAAAGATAAACTTTTAATGTTGATCTCAAAAACATTTAAAATAATAATAATACCGGTAATAATAGTTTTTCTTACAGCTTTTTTATTTTTCATAAAGGTATAAAATATTTATTTATTTTTTTAATTGTTGAAAAGCAAAACTTACTGTTAGGCAAGTGTGGAAAACTGGGTTGTTATGTAGTTGTTAATTGTTTACACCCATTTAATGTTTCATATAGGTTAAAATTGTAAGTCCGATTCTTAGAAAAGCTCTCGGTATCATTCGTGGTTCGAGGTACACACTAAAGTGTTAAAACTTAGGCTTAGTCATTTTTTGAAATCCCTAACCTTAAGTTTGATCAATAATAATAGTGCTGCTAACTCTTAGAAGGAAAGGTTACATAAAGAAGCTTAAAGGGTTCTGTCAGGCACTTCATATGGTGAATGTGATTTCATCATGTACAACCACTAAAAGGTTCTATATATCAAGTGGATCACCATGATTTCACAAAATGTTCCTGGATCAACATCTTTGTTGAACATTCCAATCAACCAATCAGTCAATTTGAGGGCCAGGTTTACAGTTTCTGTCAAGTTTAGGCTTATAAGAAGGGTTAGGTGCTTCTACATCAGTGTTAGTCACATATCATTTCCCTCCGATTTTAGGGATAAGTAATGGTTTGGGTTTAGGGATATGGTTAGGACTAAATTTCCAGGATCAACAAAATATGTTGATCCAGGAACATATCTTGGCAAAATCACAGTGACCCACTTCATATATAGAACCTTTTAGGGGTTACCATCATGATAATCCCTTAATTTTTTATTTTGATTCAATCTTATGAATTAAATAGCATGTAAACATACTTTATCACTAGAATGGTCGTTAAACATGAAAATATTATGCAATCATTTAGGACAATTCTCCTTATATAGAACCAAAAATGTAAATTCTGTCATCACCCTCAAGTAGTTCCAAACCTGTATGAATTTCTTTCTTCAACACAAAAGAACAAGAAGATATTTTAAAGAATATGGGCAACCAAACAGTTGATGGGTCCCATTAACTTCCATAGTATGGAGAAAAAAAAAAAAAAAAATACTATGGAAGTGTTACTGTTTGACACAACTGTTTGGTTACACACATTCTTAAAAATATCTTCTTTCGTGTTCAGCAGAAGAAAGAAATTCATACAGTTTTGGAACTACTTGAGGGTGAGTAAATGATGACAGAATTTTTGGGTCAACTGTCCCTTTAAGATTAAGTCAAGAACATAAGGGTGCTATATAGAAACCCAGTGAACCACTAATAATCTAATAAAAGGTTTCTAACACGCTAACTGTATTAAGAACAGTTAGCAGGACAACGTGTCTTCACAAACTGCAAAGAATGTGGTGGTTTCTCAAGTTCTTGTGTCACTGACTGAAATGGTGCACATTTAATTTGTAAAATGTATTGCTGATCACATAGTAGGTTTATTCTCAGCTTTTAACAGTCTTACTTGGAAGAATGAACCCATTATCAGTGTTAAAATTTCTCAGTGGGGTTTGCTATCTCATAATAACCCTCATTTAGAATTAACCATTAAATCAATGTAGTAGGTCTATAATCAAATTTATTTAGGAATATTATGTAAGTCATCTTCCTGGAAAGGCCACATGGAGCAGTACTGCAGATGATTCATTGTTTAGGGTGTATACTTAGCTGTAATGAAGGGATATTGAATGGAGGCGTAGGCCTATTTACTCATGCTTGTGCTGTGGTACTAAACACAACCACAACCACAAGAATACGTCAGCTCTGACCAGACCACTCAGACCAGTAGGTGAACTGTTGCATTTATAGGGTCATCCAATAACAAGACATATGAGTCAACATGTTGTTTAAACTCTGCAGGTTTTATGAGATTCAGTAGACTTATTTGATGTTGTTTGTTCTTTTTCTTTTTTTTAATGGTGCTGCTCTTAAAATTGTGTGGCAATATAAAAGGTCTCTTTCTGGCAGAAAGGAAATGTGCATCCTTTTTATATTTATTTATTTGACCTGAGGTTATCCTATTGAAGAAGGCAAGAGCTTTTAGCATTTGTCGTTGATGTATGCAGCACATTTCCTGGGCCTCAAACATTACAATGAGAACACATTTAACACAATGACCCTCATATTGTGGACAACCCAATTTTAATACGAGACTTATAAATGACTGTCTGTCTAAAGTGAAATTTGGATGTTGGTGCTCACTTAACAGCAGCTAAAAATAGCACATGCTAGGGTTCACACAGTTGTTGTGATCTCATTTGGTCAATCGGATATCATGCTCTGTAAAGACAGCACAATACATCCTGTTTTATTATAAGCATTAGACCATTAAATGCAATCAACTGGCATCAGTTACAGATGTTGGGAAAGTGATCCCAAGTTCAAAAATATAAATGTGTGTCGTGTAAGAGCCAGTTGTTGAGCTTTCTCTCACTACATCTAAAAAAGTAGTGAGTTTTGGTAAAAACTGAGTAACTTGTTTGGGCTTGGA
This sequence comes from Mylopharyngodon piceus, assembly GCA_039654765.1. Lineage (NCBI taxonomy): Eukaryota > Metazoa > Chordata > Actinopteri > Cypriniformes > Xenocyprididae > Mylopharyngodon > Mylopharyngodon piceus. Next base: position 21,314,442 of record CM077460.1, on the reverse strand, counting down.
TTAGCTGTGATGTTCGTCTGTTTGGTTACACACATTCTTCAAAATATCTTCTTTTGTGTTCAGCAGAAGAAAGAAATTCATACAGGTTTGGAACTACTTGAGGGTGAGTAAATGATGATACAATTTTCATTTTTGGGTCAACTATCCCTTTAAGATTAAATCAAGAACCTAAGGGTGCTACAAAGAAACCCAGTAAACCCTTTTCTAAGAGTGTAGCATCGCTAATAATCTAATAAAAGGTTTCTAACACTCTAACTGTATTAAGAACAGTTAGCAGAACAATGTGTCTTCACAAACTGCAAAAAATAGCACATGCTAGGGTTCACATAGTTGTTGTGATCTCAGCTGATCAGTGCTCTGTAAAGACAGCACAATACATCCTGTTTTATTATAAGCATTAAATGCAATCAACTGGCATCAGTTACAGATGTTGGGAAAGTGATCCCAAGTTCAAAAATATAAATGTGTGTCGTGCAAAAGCCAGTTGTTGAGCTTTCTCTCACTACATCTAAAAAAGTAGTGAGTTTTGGTAAAAACAAAAAAAGCTAAGTAACTCGTTTGGGCTTAGATTAGCTGTGATGTTCGTCTGGAGTAATTGAGGAGATCCGTTTGGATCAGTCTGGAGCTTTTGAGGTCACAGGGTGCCCTCCAGTGGTGAAGAATTGAAACGGTGAATAAGTTACGTGGCGAGTGAGCGTCAGGCGCTTGTTGATGGCGTCACCAGTTCCACCTTATTTATCTCTCTATTATATTTAAGTCTCCTCATCATCTCTGGAGATGACTCGATATTTCTCCACCTGTAGTAGTGTCATTTAAGATACACACATGTGCCGCGGTTGGGAAAAAAACATATTCAGTTTACTTACGTGTTGACCTTTTTATTTTATTAAACGGAGATGTATATTCTTAATATGCGATTATACGACATTTGCCAGGTTCTGAGATGGTATGTCTGGTGCAGTGGAGGTCCAGGGTGAACAAGCTGAATGTATCAGGTAATAATGTAAAGATATTTAACTAGTTACAGCTGCTGTAATAAAAATGTTGACACGAATAAAAAAAGGATTTCTTCAAACAGGCGTTCTAAATAGCGATTTCCGTCGTTCTTTAAAGTCATCTTTTTCACGAATCGGTTGAACTTTTTTTCAACCCAACTTTTTGACTGTGAACTTTGCATCAAAGTACCGCGAGAGCTAATAGAGAGCTGACGGCTCCGTAGGCCTTCGAATCGCTCTCGCGGTACTTTGATGTCATACACCGATCGTTCTGTTTAGCGCAGCTTCAAGCCGAACAACAAACTCATCAGACTGAATAGGTCCGAGCGGTTCTCTAATCAACAATTCATTTAACTGACTCTTTCAACTGTGACGTAAATAGATCCTGATTTACAAGAATCGTTGAAACGTTTTTTCACTGTTCTAAAGAACTGATTTTCGGAAACGAGTTTACCTTTCCATTACTTTTCCATTTCCAAACTCACGTCATTGATTTAGATGGGCAGAGAGTCAAAGTTTTCTGATTGGCTAAAAGGCGAGGCCGCGTTTAGATTATGTTTACAGAACATGGATATCATCTTATTTGCGTTAAATTTATTACATATAGTTGATATTTTATACATGGTATTTTAAAAATGATAAAGGCTTCAAGACTGCATTACCAGGTGTTTAGAACACAATGACAAACTTTTTTGATATTAGGTATGTTATAACAGAGATCCCATGACATATTGCCTGCTACATGTATTGTAAAGGAATAACAGGAACTTGTAGCACTTGATAAGAATAAATTATTTTTATTGAATAAATTAAGCTTGTGCAAATCAGACATAGATCACAAATGTTGCAGTAGAATTTCAGTAGTCCACAGCATTTAGGTCTCCCATGTGAAGTCAGGACCGGCCCAAGAACACTGATTTCAAATGGTGCTAGATGCCATAAAGTACTCTATGGCACCATTTGAAGTCAGCTTCCAGGAGCAGCGTAGGAGGAGATGACACTGCAAAACAAAATAGCCTAATGCTAAAGATGCTATAGTACACATAATGGAGCTTTTAGACATCATTTTGAAGAAAATAGTTTGTTCTGAACCATACATGTTTAATATAATGTTTTCCGATTCTTTTTCTTGAAAGTAAGCTGTGAGTTTTTGTGCACCTTGCCAATACTGCATATACCCGAGAGTCGAGGTATTATGCTTGAACTACTGTAGACCTATAATAGAATAAGTACAATAGAAAAGTATAGGGAGTGACCTAGAGGGAGGGAGGGAGAGCATTTGTTTACAAGTTTCTTTTTCACTCAAGTACATCAGTTTATTCTTGGTTTGCTGCATCTGCGCACCTGTCTGCTTGTGTAATGCTGATCCAGCTCTTAAAGGGAAAGGCATCTTTATTGAGGCTTAGAATCTGCCATTTAAATGGGGTGGAAAAGAGAAAATACAGCAGTAAATATACAGTCAACAGTTGAGACATGCAGTATATTAATTAGTACATCAAACAGAGACTTATTTTATTATATATTATTTGAACTGGGTCAACAGACATTATTTCCAATATAATTTCATATTTGTTGGGTGACTGAAAATATGTCTTCAAGGACTTCTTGGCTTAGGACTATGTACTGTATGTTTATTAAAGATGTTTATCGTTATCACTAATTGCATTGTTGGGTCTAGAATTGCTTTGTTTATAGCAAAGAATACGAAAGCGGCCAATGCATCTTTCTTGGACAACAGTCAGGCCAGGATACTAAATATAACACTTTGTTTTGATGTGATCTATGAATTACTAATAGCCTTCCATCCCCCTCTCTTTATCTCTGTATATATTAACTCTTATATAACATAATAATAAGCTAGGGGGATTTTAAAATACACAAATATAACACTAAAAGTTATTTTTATTAGTAAATTTGCGTTTATGTATAAAAAAATTGGCAAAAAAATAAAAATAAAAAAATGATAGGCTAATAAAAACATGCCTACCTGTTTCAGTTAATTCAACAAGCGTACAATGCGGTCTGACTTCGCCACCTAGAGGGGAAAAGTGAGTACTGCGCTAATGATTTGTTTACCTCGTTTAGTCAAGTGCGCACTAGCAAATAACTACTACAAGTTTATTGTTAAACTCGCAGAATAAGACCGATTATGTCGCAATTTGACGCCATACGCATTAAATGAAGTGTCTATCCTTTAAAAGTTTTGGTGTTAAACAGGCAACCAAAGGTATGTTAAACCCTTTTAATGTGTGATCCACTATTATTTCTTGACAAAAACACTTTAAGCTCCGTCTTTAAAAGAGATTTGCTTCAGCGATGGTCTGAATCGACAAAAAGTGCGCACTTCGACTACTGCTATTGACGTACGCAACGCAACGCAACGCATCTCTTGCTCGCGCAGCATCCCATTCCAGCCGTTGTCTTGAATGTGACGCATGCAGTTTGATGAGACAGTGGAACACTCACTTATGATAATGTCATGATCAGCCGCGTAGCGTTAATATAAGTAGCGCTCCACGAAATCTCTACGCAGACGAAATTCCCTAACGGATCTCCATATTCTTGTCGCAATAGCTATGACGCAGTAATATATCTTAACGACGGCCTGTTGGAATAATTATCAGTACACTTCACTCTCAGATTTCAAGTGATGACATCAATTCGTCAACATTATTTGTCAGATAATATTTATAAACTTTGTTTAACTAAAACTATTAAGGTATTTAAAAGGAAACAAATATTATTTTTCTGTCTTACAAAGAAATAAATTAATTATAGGCTACATCTAAAAAATAATTCTTATACTTACATGGATACATTCAAACGACTGACTTCTAGTGGAATCTTTTTCTAAATTATCTGCATGCCATGGATGCCTGCACTCTTCACTTGTTTCAGTTCGACCCAACTCAGTTTCCTTTCTTGAGACATAGTCTCCTCGCATCATTTCAGGATCCCTATCGATTTTTCCAGGGCGAAATGCTGAAGCCGTGCCCCCCCAGACACTCCCCCGGCGTCTGATTGGCTGCAGCGCGTTACACGTTCCTAAACACTTCGGGATCACATGTGCTTGACGCGTGTTTACAAACATTGGATGAGGTCACATGGTACAGGCGACCATTTAATGCGCATCGCTGGACACTGTCGCAACGTTTCATAAAAGAGAACAAAAGAACCGGAGCCCAAGTTTAAATGAAACCATCTGTTATATCATTCCATCGTGTTTAAAAAGATCTGAAGCACGGTTTATCTCGTTTATTTGATCTTATAGTAAGGAAGGTGGGCAATAACATTTTCTGTCGTAACTCACAAATATGTCCTCCATGTTTTGGTTTAAAAACATTTATTATAAGTGCCAAAAGTATAACCGTGCTATTAATATAAATATATTGAGAAAGATTAGGCCATAGTTTCAAATTTAGTAAAAGAGGCCTAAATGTTATAAATGCCCATGTGACTGTGAGGGATACTGTAAACACATTAACTTACTAAATATCGAATAATAGAACATGCATATGACGCATTATTTGATCACTTTCTGCTTGTCAAACGTTAGTGGAAGAATAATATACTATTGATTTCATACTTGTCATGTTACAGAAAAATTTTTGCATTAATTATTTTAGCTGTACAAATAATATGTTTAAAAGTCTAAATTAAAAATCCACACATAGGCTATTGTTATTATAAAATATGTTGATCAGCCAATAAGAAAAGAACAGTCTTCAGTTAAATAATTTCATGTTCATTATGCCTACCAATTTTTATAAAGTTTTTGCATCAAAAATTTAGACAACATAGGCAAAATACTGGTCCAAAAAAAATCACTTTTATACCCCCATTTTTTTTTTTTCACATTTCTTTTTCTTGATAGAGAGAAAACTTTACTTAGCGCATGCTGAGAAAGTGTCATCACTGTAACTTATTTGATTGTGAAAATAAAAATGTTTATTGTCTTACCTTTTGTCATTGTTTTAAGGCAGATTATTATTGTCCAGTAAGGTCCTTGTCATGCAAGAGCTCTTTAAACACACTAGGGGGCACTATTTACCCAAAATACTGTTCACTAAAGCCATTGCTGAAGTTGTTGTATTTCCTAGGTTGCTCACCAATATAAGAAATTATTGTATTTTATAATACAAAATAGGTCAGCATGGCCATTTTATCTCAAAAGCAATATTTTAAACAGGATTAATCAGCATCTTATACCTATTCATTGTTGTTCTCTATGCAATATAGACTCCAGCAGAGACAGAGGCACAGTGATTTACAGTATACAGTAGTGCACATATGTGAAAAGAGGTGGAGGGAAATGTCTGGGAATAGAGCTTGAAGTGTACATGTGTTGGTCGTAAAAACGAGCATTGGGGGGCATGTGTGTGAGTGAAACCACCCCTCATGTTCATTCTCATAGGGATTACATAGCTGTCAGGTTTATCTATGTGTGTGCGCGTGTGAAATGAATCCGTGTATCCCTATGCCTGGTTAGGGAGGTTGATAGTATACATTCTTCTGGAGAACAAGGATAGCTGGTCTTGGTAATTAAATATTCCTCTTATACGATTTTTTTCTCAATCTTTTTCACGTGGCGGACCACCTAAACCCAAGTCAGTGTTGCTGTGTTGAGCTCATACAGAGTAATGTTTTAATAGCACCAGTCAGTGTTTACTTCTTCCCCCCCCCCAGTGGAAATCAGCCTATGAGTGGCATACTTGATGTTGTCTCTGATTATTTTGTTTATTCCTTTGTTTGTTGCAGAACTAGATCTGGTGTCACTGAGTGTGCCAGTGCTATCCAAACTCAGCTGGCTCTTACTAAATGTCTATATTTAGCTCCATGGTATTAAGACTGTTTGCTGGAGTGTCTGTAAAGGATCTGTAAATAAAGGAAATATGCATCTTACAGTATCACATGCATCTGCACAGTAATTTGAAATATAGGCCTGGTTTCACACAAAGGGCTTAGATTAAGCCAGGAGTAGGCCTTTGTTAAATTAGGACATTTTAAAGGTATAGTTCACCCAAAAATGAAAATTCTGTCATCATGTACTCCCCCTCAAGTTGTTCCAAACCTGTATAAATTTCTTTGTTCTATTGAACACAAAAGAAGATATTTGGAAGAATGTTAGTAACCAAGCAGATCTTACCCCCAATTGACTGCTATAGTATTTTTTTTCCTACTCAGGGTTGCTGCACATTTTTTAAAGTCAAATTTAAGGCTTTTTAAGACCTGAAGAAATAAAAATTAACACTATACATTAGGGGTGTGCAATATTGACAGTTTTTATCTCGATATTTTTAAAGTTGTTTCAAAAGTTTCAAAGTTTGTTGATAATATTTAGATTATATTTTTCTTAGTGTGTTTTTGTGCTGGTACCATGGTTGGTTTAGGCCTGTTGTGGACAGCTGACAGACATTTTTGTTCATATTCTGTGCGGTGGTTAGTTCACAGCAGTAACAGAAATTAACATTTTATTAAGGGGCAGTTTTTGCCACCTTAAATTGATTTCCAGGGGCATTTTTACCTACATAAGGCCATTTTTCTAAACTTATTGGATGTATGCATCACCTTTTTTGCCAAATTCTAACATTCAAATTAAATTCAATTAGAATAATACAATTACAATTTGTCTACATAAATTTAATTCGATATTTAAATATGAAATTATTTCTAATTTTAACTTTTTAATTAAAATGTACTTTAAATATGAAACTAAACTGCCAGTAGGGGGCAGCAAATCACTGTCTTAATGAGTGAGTGAGTCATTCATTCAACCGTTTTGTTCAAATGACTGATTCATTCAGGAACGAAGCAAGTGATCGTCAAACCGCGGATTCAGTACAACAAAAACATCTGTCTGTTGCACGGAGACTCTGTTCTGCTGTTCATCATTTTGAAATTTAATAAAGAAAAAACAAACAATATTGACAATATTGTGTCTAAAATGTAAAAGTTTCTCTTCCTTTCGCTTGCAGGAGATAGTACGTTACACGCTGTCGTAAATGCTGCGAGGCCCGCGAATTGTCACGTGAACAAGCAAATCCACAAAGAAAAAATAATATGTATGCTAATTAGATAGTTTTAATTTGGTAAATGATTTAGATATGTCTAAGTCAAAGTGTCATCTAAAATTTAAGACCTCTCATAAGTAAAAATAAGACTTTTTATTGCCTTAAATTTTAAAAATCTAATTTAAGACTTTTTAAGGATTCGCGGGAACCCTGCCTACTATAGCAGTCAATGGGGGGCGAGATCTGCTTGGTTATAACATTCTTCCAAATATCTTCCTTTGTGTACAGCAGAACAGAAATTTATACAGGTTTGGAACAACTTGAGAGAGAGTAAATGATGACAGAATTTTCATTTTTGGGTGAACTATCCCTTTAAGTAGCTTTTATTAACATGTCTTAGAAAAAAACAAAAAAAACAGCCTACTGAACACAAACCTATATGCAAATTTTAGCATAACAGTACCATCCTACATATGACAAAAATGGGGGAAATAAGTATGCTAGTATGCTGTTTGTTGAAACCAGTATTGGGGAAAGTAACTTTTAAAAGTAATGCATTATAATATTGTAATACTTTTTTACTCTCTAAAAAAGTAACTAATTGCACTACTTGGTTACTTTTTATGGGCAGTAATGCATTACATTACGTTACTTTAGCATTACTTTTTCTCACATGGGCTGGGATTGCTTGTTTGTTTTTTAATAACAAAAAAGTTCTATTTTTGGCTAATGTAATGTAAAGACCCTTTCACACCAAAAGTGAAATGACCCTTATCAAAAGTGATAACCCTCAGGCTGAAAAAAAAAAAGAAAAAAAAAAAAAGGAAACACAATTTGTCATTTTTGCTTATTCATATATAGTTGAATTGGATCATCGAAGGTCAGCAGCAAAGACATTGCTTAATAAAGTGAGGTTAAATACATAAAGTATATCTGTGTTATTTAGTTTGCGTTTCACTGTTTTTATTCATTTTGAGGAATACTGAATCTGTTTTTGTGCAAGCGAGATGAGTAAATGCATGCTCAAAATATTGAAGTCTAGAACTACAACAACCATCATCATGTTCACACAGCACACAACGCCTCTGCACTTACTCCCGATTTCTCTCAACATGGGAACAGGAGAGCTGTCAGTCAATAAATGGAAAAAAAAACAAATTAACTTGCATTACGTATTTGAAAAAGTAACTCAGATATTTTGTTGTAAATTTAAAAGTAATGCATTACTTTACATTACTTGAAAAAAGTAATCTGATTACGTAACACATTACTTGAACTGCATTACCCCCAATTAAGTGAAACAATTTGAATTTTAAAACAATTAAGTTTAATTTTGTTGCTAATGAAAATAGTGTGAGATTTCTAAAACTTTAGTTTATAATTCATTCTCAAGAGCAACTGGGAATACATTTCACTTTATGCTTGGTTTTTGCTTAATGTCCACAATAAAATTTGTATTATTTTCTAGCTGTTCTTAATTTGGCTGTTTTCATTGGGTAAAATTGATTTTGAATGTTAATGATTTCTGTATTCCTCCTTCTTGAAACTGATTATCTGGTTCATAGTTGGAGGGAAATATCCGCTCAGCCTTCATTTTGCCATGGCAACACTGCTCTTTTTTCCTGCTGTTGCTGAATTTGTTCGGTGGTTAGAGCAGACTCAACATATTCAACATATTCAACTCAACTTATATAAATATACACATATATATATATATATATATATATATATATATATATTATACATAAAGAGAGATACAATACCATAGTACAAAATGTTCAACTGTGGGGCTTCACAGAGGGTTTAACACACTTCACTTGATCCCATGACCGTGTGAAACCACTGAAATTTCATGCATGCAGCAAGTTTAATGTGGCCCAGGGGACATTATTACTGCCTTACTAGTATTTTCTTTGTACTAGCCTCACTAGACTTACTCGTTTACTTAAAAAAAAACATTCAAAGCCAAAGATTTATATTATTTATGAATCCTAAGTGCCTACATTTTTGTATGTATGATGTTGATTCTTAATCTTGATTCTTAATGTATGTTGATTGTTTAATGAACTGTAAATCTGTGGATGTTTGCCCCATTTTGCATGTTGATTTTGGAGGTAAATTCTGTGAATTCAGTGAAATTGAATAAAATATAGTAAAATGTGACATAAACAGAAGTTTATTAAATTTTTCAAGGTTTCTCAGAATGTCAAAATAATTACAGCAAATGAACATATACTATACTAATCACTCTAAATTATTGATATTGTGGGCTTGTGTAGTGGCTTCTCCACAGTAAATGAAATAAGACAAACAATACAACCATTCACTCATACACATAGACAACATACACAAACCAACAATCCTACATATTCATGTTTTTCTTCATTCTCTCACCCCCCCTCCCCCCAACCCCCAATGAGTAACTGAATGTCTAGATTACACACCAATCCAAAAAGGTATAAAACAAAATATACTTTGTATAAAAATAAAGGCAATTACAAAAATCGTAAAGGTAAATATGTCATTTGTTGTAAGGGCTGTCTTGTCAATGTGATGATGACAGTGATTCATCAGTCATTACCATTAAGATCTATGTGTTTTTGTGTTTTTAGTGAGTGACGTCTGACACTCAAGGATTTTAGCAGTACTTGTGTAAAGAGTTACCACTCTGCCACTCAAGCTTTGTACTTACAACACAATTTTCCATTATTCAACTGGTAGAGCATAATGCTAGAAATGGCAAGGTCCTGAGTTTAGTTTCCAGAAAACACACATACAGAATAAATGTATTTTGAATGTTCGAGTTACTTTGAATAAAAGCTTTTGCCAAATGCATAAATGTCTGAAATGCATAAAAATCCTGAACATTAGTGAAGTGAATCAAATCAAAAGTAGCAAGTGGAAAACCCCAACATACTGTAGGTGATTGACTGCATTTATGTCAGAGAAAGGCCAGGGTTGAGAACCACATGCTAGCATGCAAAAACCCACTGAGCGTATCCTAATTTTAAGAACTGTTGAATGCCGACAATAGTAAACTGTTCTGAAATACCTGAAAATTTAAGGACAACACTTCACAATGAGGTTCAGTTCATTAAAGGGTTATTTCACCCAAAAATGAAAATAATGTCATTAATTACTCACCCTCATGTCGTTCTACACCCGTAAGACCTTCGTTCATCTTCGGAAACACAAACTAAGATATTTTTGATGAAATCCGATGGCTCAGTGAGGCCTCTATTGAGAGCAAAGTCACCGAACCTCTCAAGATCCATAAAGCTACTAAAAACATATTTAAAACAGTTCATGTGACTTCAGTGGTTCTACTTTAATATTATAAAGCGACGAGAATACTTTTTGTGCACCAAAAAAACAAAATAACGACTTTTCAACAATATCTAGTGATGGCCGATTTCAAAACACTGCTCCATGAAGCTTCGGAGCTTTACGAATCTTTTGTTTCGAATCAGTCATTCAGATCGCGTATCAAACTGCCCAAGTGCTGAAATCACGTGACTCTGGTGCTCCGAACCACGGTTTCGAACAAAAGATTCATAAAGTTTTCGAAGCTTCATGAAGCAGTGTTTTGAAATCGGCTATTACTAGATATTGTAAAAAAAGTCTTTTTTTGGCGCACAAAAAGTATTCTCGTCGCTTTATAATATTAAGCTTGAACCACTGTACTCACATGAATATGTTTTTAGTATCTTTATGGATCTTGAGAGGTTCGGTGACTTTGCTCTCAATAGAGGCCTCACTGAGCCATCGGATTTCATCAAAAATATCTTAATTTGTGTTCCAAAGATTAACGAAGGTCTTACGGTTGTAGAACGACATGAGGATGAGTAATTAATGACATTATTTTCATTTTTGGGTGAACTAACCCTTTAACATTTATGAATTTGGTATCATGAACCAACTTTTACATTTTAAAGCATTTATTCATCTAAGTTGATGTTAACTCATAAATATACTGTTGTTCATTGTTAATTCATCTTCATTCATAATACTTTAATGTTCATTTTTGATATGTTCAAATATGTAGTACAGTATATGTAGAAATTAGCATTAAAGGTCACCTATTATGCTAAATCCACTTTTACAAGGTGTTTGGATATAAATGTGTGTTAGCAGTGTGTGAACACAACCACCCCACAATGATAAAAATCTACCCCCTACTTTTTTTAAAATCCCCATTAAACCAAAGCAGTCTCATTAGACAAGCCATTTTGATTCTCTGAGTAATGTGATGTCACATTACTCATGCCCCGCCCACGGCCGCTGATTGACAGTCCTGTATTACCATGGTTTCCGCCCTCAGCGAGCTGTACGCTATCCGCCATTTTCTCCGCGGCCGAGCAGCTGTAGCGACAACAATGTCTGGTAAGTAATTGAGATGTTTTGTTGTTGGATGTAAGAGTGAACATAACAGTCTTCATTAACTGACATCTGAGCCACTAAATGCAGCAGATTAGTTTTATTTTTGAAGGGAATGCACCACAGATCTAATATACACATACGATTTCTGTAACGTTGCCTGCTCTTTACGTTCACCGACATAAATGACTGTGTTTATGTGAACTGTGTGTTTTTGACAGAACCTTATGTGTATTTGACAGTTTAAACAAAACAAAAAAATGTGAAAGAGAAGTTACTCACGAGACTTGACGTCTGACAGCCAGCTGTCTGTGTGTCTGCGCTCAGAAAACGATCCATTAGAAGTTTAAACTGATATAGCTTTAAAACGCGTGGAAATAATAAACTTTAATGATGAAAGAAAAACTATGCTATCCGTGAGAGTGTTCGCAATATAGATAATAATCAAAACCAAGCAGATGTATTGTTAATATTTGGCAGAGAATCCGATTGAGGCAGGAACTGTGATCAGAGAGGGGGCGGGGCACAGCAGCTCATTTGCATTTAAAGGCACATGGACGAAAACAGCCTGTTCTTGACTTTAGTCAGAAATGGGTATTTACAACATGGATTTATAAATGATCTGTGAGGTATTTTAAGCTGAAACTTAACAGACACATTCTGGGGACACCTGAAACTTAAATTACATCTTAAAAAATGGGCATAATAGGGGACCTTTAACCTAGATTAATAAATGCTGTAAACGTTTTTTATTGTAATTTCATGATACTTAAAGGGATAGTTCACCCAAAAATGAATATTCTGCCATCATTTACTCACCCTCAAGTGGTTCCAAACCTGTATAAATTTCTTTCTTCTGCTGAATGCAAAAGAAGATATTTTGAAGAATGTTGGTAACCAAACAGTTGATGGGCCCAATTGACTTCCATAGTATTTTGTCAATAGGGCCCATTAACTGCTTGGTTATTGATATTCTTCAAAATATCTTCTTTTGTGTTCAGCAGAACAAAGAAATTCATACAGGTTTGGAACAACTTGAGGGTGAGTAAATGATGACAGAATATTCATTTTTGGGTGAACTATCTCTTTAATGCATTAACTAATGTTAACAAACATACTTGATTGTTAACCATTACTACTGCAGCAGTTGTAGACTTGAGAATGCGTTCCATACTGAAAATGGATACTTGAGATTTTGGCTCATGTAAACGTATAATACAAATCCTATTCATCATTTAACAGTTTGCGAATTCCTTAAGAGAAGCTTTGGCATGGAAGATCTCTAAAGAATTTTTGCACTGTTGCAGTAAAAACATATTTGAAAGTGTAAATGTTTGATGTTTGTACATAATAGATGTTGTTTCTGAAACGTTATTATTCATATGCTGCTAACATTTCAGACTCAAGTGGAGCAGATTTAGTTGTGTGTACACAAAAGGCTGCCCAGTCTTCTCATGTAACAGTTTTTTCATACTTTCATCATTGTTTCTCTCGGCATCATCTCAGTTGTAGTTTTTATCACACCTAATGTTGTTGTGTATGATAACCCATGATGTTTGTTGACTCTTGTTGGTCATTGGATTGATGTTGACTCGAGCCTCTTACATCGGAGTATCGACCACCTGTGTCTGGGTGGCGGAGTGTCCATTGGTGGGGGGTGAGTCTGGAGACTCGCCGTTGATGATGGGCTTGTCCAAAGGCTCCTGTTGAGGCAGAGGAGCCACAGACAGCAGTGTGTTGCCTTGGTTATCTTGATCCACTTGGAAGGAGTCCTCAGTCTTGATGAAGATAAGAGACATTAGTTATATATACTGAGCATTGGCGCTAACCCAAGCTTACTTTTGATTAATTTGGTATGTGATTAGATGGTTACACTCACCAGTCGTAGCCCTTTTGATTGTCCTCGATGAGTCTTTAGAAAGTATCCAGCTATTAGCAAAGCAGCAAGAAGCAAACCCGCAATCAGAAGAGAGATCAAGACAATTTTAGAGCGCTGGCCCATGCGAGACACTGCCTCATCGACTTCCACCTATAGACACAAACCATTACCAACACAGTTTTTTTTGTTTTTTTTTTACATGGAAGGTGTTGTAGTTTTTACAGCATTGTGTTCCAATATTGTTTGTGTGTAGCATCATAGGGTGTGCTTATCTGATTTGTCAGCACAGCTATTTCACTCATAATGAGTTACAGCTTTACCTCACCCTAACTTAACGCTAAACTATACCACATGGCAAAACAAGTAGTGTTTCTGATTCAGAGGCCTAACAGGGTGCGTATTATTCATATGGCCTGGAATCTGGGAGTAACAATTTGTTAAACCACTGCACAATCCCAATAGCAGATGTACCAGGCTACATTTTCTCTTTCTTCCTTTGTATGTGTATGTGTGTTCTCTCATTTTCATCCTGTATATTTGATTACATGATAAAGTTTTCAGTGTTGCTGACCTTATCGGTAATGTTGTCATTGTTGAACTTCCCAGCCATTCCTTCAGGATCAGCTTCATGAAATGAAAAAATTACAGTGTTTAGTCTGATTGTTCAGAGAACTGGAAAATATTTAACATTCATCCATAATATAGTCACGTATTCATTATTGTTAATTGAAATTCAAAGAAATTCAACTGCAATTTTTAACTTGAAAAGAAAGATAAACTTTGAATGTTGGCTTTAAAAAACCTGATAGACAGACAGACATATTTATATATTTCATCATATTTAATAAATTGTTAACTTTTGTTATTTTATGGGGTGGGGCCATTTCAATTTCGCACTCATGAAGGGGGCCATTTCACACTCATGAAGTTCAGTTAAACTCAAATGTAATTAATATTAATTGATATTTGGTGATTTCATGGGATTGGTAATAGTGTGTTTGTAGAATATTTTATAACATACATTAAATATAAAACAAGCAAATATATAACTACAAGAAGACAGACAATACAAACCTTCAATGCTGTCTCCATAAACCATGATCTCATCTGTGTTGTCTTTTTGATAGATTTCAAGTTTGCAGTCTTCACCACAGAGATGTTCTAGAACACTCTGTATCCTGGCTTTAGTCTCTTCCTATTAGGTGAAAGGGTTTTTGTATTAAAAAAAAGTGTTTGTAATAAATGTTGGACACTTAAAATACATATGTAAATTTAATGTGAACTTGAGGAATAGAAAGCGGAGTTTCTCTCATTTTCTCCCCAGTCTCTCTCTCTCTCTCTCTCTCTCTCTCTCTCTCTCTCTCTCCATCTTTCATATTTCTTTCCTTCCTGGAATATGGTGTAATATGAAACCTGTATGTTCAGGTTTTCTCTCATAGCAACAGCCTCCCTTTCTGCTGAATAATGGTTTTGCAGGGAACATTGGTGAATAGAAGAATTCCCATAAGAGCTTTATAAGAATATGCCATTTTGATCCTAAAGCTTAACACCAAAATAATATCAAAATACTAAAATCGATAAATATATTGCTACTAAAATCAACTGAAAATCATCAGACGTCATGAAGACACAATATAATTTCAATCCAAGTCATTTACTCTCATGATGTGTTTTTTTTTCTTTTTCTTTCTATTTTACTATACTCATATATACTTAATTCTATTGGGACTCTTTACTGGCTCTGAAACTAAACCAAGAGCCCCGACTATGTATCTTGGCAGAGTTCCTGGCGTGAATTCCCGAACTGCCTCCACCCATAGCGTGTAATGGAATGCCATTGATGTGCAGGCCGCTAGGCCTCTATGACGGTCCACCCAATGAGACCTGAGCACATGGCATAACACACTTATTAGGGTCTCTAAAGGCTGACTTATAAAAAGTCTTCAACATCTTATATATCATAGTTGGCAAAAAGAAGATGCATCTGGTAGTCTGTCTATAATGTGTAACAAACTAAAGGCTCTGTAATGATGTCTTTTTATTCTAGATTATGCAGATCACTCTTTGGTGTGGGTTTCCTAACATTTAAAGTTGATTGCTGTATAAAGGGTGATTCTCACAAAAACATGCCCAGGTCACATTACACTCCAAAATTCTTTTTACCTTAATGCCTCTGGAAGTTTTTCTTCTTTTATAATAAATAATCTTACTTTGACAATGAGGGTGCAAATAGGCTACTCGCAACCTACTTGCTAATTGGATGAAAACTTTTAAGAACTACTAGTCTGCACTGTTCTACTTTTGTTTATATAAATCAGCCCACAGCACTGTATTCATTTGACTAAAGAGTTCTCAAACTCTGTACTTAGCCACAACTGATCTAGAATCAGCACTCCCACTATATAATAGTATTTCCACAGATTCTACCCAGTTATCACAGGATAAACCCAGACCAGAACTTACACATGTGGAGGAGGCCTTTAGTTTCAGCAGCACATCATATTTGTAGCGCACTGGTATTTTATCCACACAGACCACATTGCCCTACAAAAATAAACAAAAAAAATATAAGATCAGAAGTCTTATTAACTTAATAGCACACACAATCTGGATATAGCCTTTGGCAAAAAATTTTATATACTTTTTTTTTTGGTAACACAATACAGGTGCACTAATATGCTTTAAAGGCAAAGTATGTAAGTTTCGCCGCTAGAGGTCACTTATTCATAACATATGCATAGCTTGATGACGCTGTGAATGAGCTTGGAATCATGGGAGTTGTCGTCTTCACCTCCACAGCCGATAGAAAGCTATCCGACAGAAATCATGTTCACGGATGCTAACGTATTCAAGTTTTATTAACTTTACTGTGGTATGAATCAGGGCGGGGCCGAGAGCCTGGGACATTTTACGTTGCTGTTTTTATCATGCTTATATGCCGCAGTCAGCCGCTTCATGCTGCTCTTTTCGTTTTGTTGCTTGTTTATTACGATTTAAGTTAAGTTTAACGTCCGCCGCCTTCTTCCCTGATTTTGAACTTTGTTACAGTTACGTTTGATCCCTTAAATTCACATTATTTTATTTCATTCTAATAACATAGCCACAAGTCCTACTCATACAGGTCACTTTATATAACGAATGAAAATTGTAGGGTTACGCAGCGTTGTTTTACTTGGTCAAAACAATAATACTAAAAATACATTTGAGTACATTGAAAGTTATGTTATAACGTGCATTAAAATGCTGATTCTCTGGATTTAAACATTGTTGAAAACATTTGGGATAATGTAAGTACACAAGTCAACTAAATATATAACATTGTTCTAGTGGGTTTTGGATATTTTAATCCAAAAATCTTACATATTGTGCCTTTAATTCATGCTTAACTAATGTACAGATAATTATGAGTTAATGTATGACTCATGAAGAACTAAACCATTAATTAATGATTACCACATCAGCAACTAACCCATCCTTCAAACATTCTTTGACATTACTTTCACAGTGCAATTGTCCCACAGACCTCAAACTTTAGTAGAGATGTCAACCCTAACCATAATCGCGACATATTACTTAATAATGAGTTAACAGTCATGTGCCTCAACAAGTAAAGTCATAACATAATAAAATACATATCTTCAACCCACTGTGGAAATTAACACATTAATTTACACTATTAGTTAATATTATATGTTGTCAAGGAATTAATACATGATGAAACATTTAATAAATAGCAATTCATGTATTTTGTAATCTATGAATCAGGTAGACTCTTTATTAGTTGCTGATGTGGTAATTGTTAATGGTTTCTTTCTTCCCGAGTCATACATTATCTCATGATTATCTGTGCATTAGTTAAGCATGAATTAATGCATATTAGAGCACCCGTATTGCATTACCATTTTTTTAAATAATGTTTTGACAATATTAATGAGTGGTACAATATCTGGTTTCCCCACCTTTGAAGTAACACTGTTTTTTTCAGGTGGGTTTGAGTGGGTCTGATCTGGGGTCTGTGTGTCAGGTTGAGTTGGTTGAGTGGTCTCACTGTCCACTCCTGGTGTCTCTGAGGTCCATGAATCAGGTACACAGAATGGTATTAAGAAATAGCACCTTTATTAATTTATTCATTTATTAATTAATTTATTTGTTGAATTTATTTATTTTTTACCTTTGACATGCACCTTTACTGTTGGAGCAACTAAATCACCATCCCCACGGATGATGCCTTCCGAATCTTCACAAATCACAGCTGAAATATAAGGTAAATGTTGTCAGAGCAGCTCATTCATACTAACTGCATCCAAAGTGTCATGATATATAAATCTTTACTTGGCAGATGATGAAACGGAAAAAAAAAAACAAAGGTCACACTTTAGATTAGGGTCCAATTCTCACAATTAACTAACTTTTAACTAAGACTTTTGCGTCAATAAACTCTTAATTACTGCTTATTAATAGTTAGTAAGGTAGTTGTTAAGTTTTGGTATTGGGTAGGATTAAGAATGTAGAATATGGCCATGCACAATAAGGCATTAATATCTGCTTATAAGTACTATTAAACAGCCAATATCCTAGTAATATGCATGCTAATAAGCAACTAGTTAATAGTGAGAATTAAACACTAAACAAAAGTGTTACCAAAAAATGTAATAATAATAATAACAATAAAATACCATAGACTTGCATTGAAGGAGGGATCTGAGACACAGACCCCTGAATATTATATATTATGTTACGCTACCATTCAAAAGTTTTCTTTTTCTTTCTTTCTTTTTTGTTGAAAGAAATTAATACTTTTATTCAGCAAGGATGTATTCAATTAATCAAAGTGACAGTAAGACATTTACGGTAACACTTTATTTTAGAATCTTTTAACTAGTTGCATATTCGCATACATATTACTAGAATATTGGCTGTTTATTAGTACTTATTAAGCACATATTAATGCCTTATTCTGCATGACCTTATTCTACATTCTTAATCTTACCCAATACCTAAACTTAACAACTACCTTAATAATGATTAAATTAGTTAATTAGGATTTTATTGAGGGAAAAGTCATAATTAATAGTTTATATGTGTTTCCTATACTAAAGTGTTACCACATTCACACTGTTACAAAAAAAAAACTATTTCAAATAAATGCTATTGTTTTGAACTTTCTATTTTCCATCAAAGAATCCTGTACAAAATGTATCACAGTTTCCACAAAAATATTAACACAACACAGCTTTCAACATTGATAATAATAAGAAATGTTTCTTGAGCACCAAATCAGCATATTAGAATGATTTTTGAAGGATCATGTGACAATTGAAAATTCAGCTTTGATTTCACAGTATTACTGTTTTTACTGTATTGTTTGATCAAATAAATGCAGCCTTGGTGAACAGAAGAAACTTCTTTCAAAAACATTAATAAATCTGTCCCCAAACTGGTAGTACAGTAGATACTCTAGCAACCACCCACAACAACCTAGCATCACTTTTGCGACATTTGCATGGGTAAGCACCACTCACATTTTATTCTGAAATGTATCTAGATAATAGGTAATTAGATTAGAATTAATTAACTTAAAAACTGAGCTGTAAATCATGAATGTTGATGTGTTATTTTAAATCTCTTGTTATAGTATTGTGGCTTTGGCAAAGTTCCACAGACTCAAAGCCAATTAGCATTTCAGGGGAACACAAGTTTTTCCTTTTTGTTTTTTTCCTATTTAATTTAGTTATTTTCTGTCTTTATCTCCCACAAGCACTGTAGCGAATGAATTAAAAACTCACTTGTGTTAGAGCTGACACTGAGCCCATGTGCTCATGTGGGTGATGTGAGTTGGTTGGTTGACTAGATGCTGGTCCTGGTTGACTAGAGAGCTGAATGCCAACTAACTGACTGTGTTCAACTGACTACATCCAAACTAATTGAATTGTGAATCTTTGATGTATGTTTAGCATTTTCTTAACATGCTAAAACTCTGGTTTCAAGTCAATTAAATTGCATAATGTTTTTCAGAGGAATGAATACTGACCTAAATTCTAGTTTTGACACTGATCGGCTCTATAGGGCTGCGCTGGTATGAATCAGTGAGCTGAATCTGTGCTGTTTGTAATTAATAGAATGATTGAGCGTGAATACATCAGCACAGACTGAGCTAATAAAACCTTAACCTTTCCCCTCCTCCATGCAGCAAGAGGTCCTGACCTCTGACCCCGACCCTGCCTCAACACACTCCCCTTTGGACTCTGTAGAGAGAGTCAGTCAGAGGTTAAAAAGAAAAAAATAGGGAAAGAAAAGGGTGCAGGGAGATGGAAAGAGGAAATAAAAGAGACTCTTATGTCTCCGAGATCTTTCTGGAGCCATTTCTCATTTGCACATGATTATGTGCAGAAAATTTTGATTTATGTGATTTTCTGCTAGAGATGTTTTGAATAAAGGAGTGATTCTATTTTAAAAGAGAGATCTTTTTTTGTCTTTGGTCATGTGTTCAGTGCTCAGCATGATACTCGTGAAACCTAAAGTGAGACAGTACGGAGTCAGATCACTGTCAGAATGATTTAGTGTGGTTTAAGACACCCGTTCCATCCATTATAATGAATGTTTAGCGTTATTTACATAATTCTTTTGAGCAGACAATGCACTTTTCTCAAGTTCACAATGAGCAAATTATTTTGAATAGATCTTTTGATTGGTTACCCACTAAATGTTGGCATTTGATTTTTCAAAGATTTGGTAGTCAGTAAACAAGACTTCCCACGTTTTACTTCCCACGTCTTTAAATCATAATAGCAATGAAAAGTGAAATATGATATGGTACAATAGCACTGCTGGAGTATTTTCTCTCGGATTAATCTCTTTGGCTTGTATTATTATATTTGTATGTCTGGATAAAAGTCTATTTAAAATGTATCTTGATGCTAGCCTCTAGATTTTTCCATGCTAATATTTCAAGGGGAATTTCACCAAGAATGAATTGGGTTTATTTGTCTACTGTCTGGTTTATTTTTGATTAAAAGAGTTATGCAAATCGGGTAATGGCGAAAGCATGGCCAAAAAGTATCACTGAATGCAATTTACGCAATGTAACAACACCATATTTTAAATTGGTTTTGAGTGTTAGTTTGTGGAGGCGTAACTGTTTAGTGAATTCGTCCCTCAGTGTTTTGTAAATTAGATTTATAAGCAAGATTAGGTAGCTCCACAAGAACAACACATTCCCCTTCTATGTAATAGACTTTCCAATTTGGTATGTGTACAAGTGGCTGATTTAGTGAAAAGGTTTTTTTTTAACCAGGAAACTTAGTGTAAAACTGGACTGACAGTCACATTTAAACTAACTAGGATTGCTTTAGATATAGGCTACAGTAGGGGTGTCCAGTCCTGCTTCTTTAGGGCCACTGTCCTGCAGAGTTCAGCTCCAAACCCAATTAAACACACCTGAACCAGCTAATCTAAGTCTTACTAAACTAGGCAATGTCGGTCCTGGAGAGCCGCTGTCCTGCAGAGTTTAGCTCCAACCCTAATCAAACACACCTGAACAAGCTAATCAATGTCTTCAGGATTACTAAGGCTACAGGTAGGTGAGGATTTTTTTGTCTTTTTTCCAGAGTTGGAGCTAAACTCTGCAGGATAGTGGCTCTCCAGGACCGATGTTGCCTACTCCTGTACTAAGCTAGAAATGTCCAGGCAGTTGTGTAATCTCCTTGCCAGCAATGAGATTAAATAGAGATCAATAGAGACTTTTGCCTTCTTTTTCCAATAAACTCAGGTATCTCTAGATCACATGTGTCAAACTCTGCTCCTAAAGTCCAATGTCCTGTAGAGTGTAGCTCCAACTAGGGATGCACCGATCCGATACTCAGATCAGGTATCGGCTCCGATACTGCCATTTTTGCTGGATCGGGTATCGGCCGGATGGGACCGATCCAAATCCGATATTGTGCGTGTACTATTCTATGTTATTGTTAAGCTCCACAAAAGGCACAAAAACATTTAAAATCACCATAAAGTTTCCGTGCACTATATTCCAAGTGTTCTGAAGCCATTCCATAGTTTAATTTGAGGTACAGATAAATATTTAAGTCGTTAAATTAAAGTTCACGTAAATGCCTCCCTCTGCTGCGGCTGTCAGTCATTCTCCATTCAGCATTCAGACTGCGTGTCGCGTTCGGTTACGACAGTCAACACAATGAAACTCTCTCCAAGATGAATCAATGTTTCTATTATTATACTTAATCTGTAGACAACGATGCTGGTAATACAATACGCATCAATATATCTTCACTTTGTGCTTTGAACTTTTCAATGCGGAGCGCGGGCGCTGCGCGCTGTGACTCCATGATGCTTCAAGCGCATCATTCTGCACACGGGATGCGCATAAGCGCTTTGTGCCGCTCTGTATGGGAGCCGTTTATAGACTTCAATACTTTTGCGCAATGAAAGATTGTTAATAGCATTTTTTGTTCTGTCCTATATATCATATGTTGCTGCCTCATTTAAAAAAAAAAAAAAAAAAACGCTATAAATTTAAAAAAAAAATGTCTTTTAATTTTATAGTATAGCCTATATTTATATATAAATATATTTTGTTTATGTCATGTATGACTCAAACATTCATGAAAAACAAGCCATGAGTCATGGATGAAGGAATCAGCTGGACTGTTTATTTTGAATGTCTACCAAGCTAGTGAAGCTATTGGTTTATTTACAGTTGTTGCACTGATGCACAATTATTTAATAAATAATTCACTACATTTGTGTCTGTTTGTTATTTTGTTTTACAAAGTTAGGAAAGTAATGTTTAAGTCAAACCTGATGCCTTGCACAAAAGAATGATCCCAGTTTCTTCCATACAGTGAGGCATACAGTTTATTAGGTAATTTAGCACTTTTTTATTATTACTTGAATATCGGATCGGTATCGGTATCGGCTGATACTGAATCCCAGATATCGGAATTGGTATCGGAAGCGAAAAAGGCGGATCGGTGCATCCCTAGCTCCAACCAGCTCCAAAACACCTGCCTGGAAGTTTCTAGCAGAGATGTCTTATTATTAGGAGATGATACGAGGGTACATGGCTCTACAATTGGAGAAAGCATAATAGCTAACTTGGATCAAGTGTGCCTTGATAACTAATCACATTACATCCTTGGCGTCATTGAATTTTGTTCAAGTTGTGTGACAGTTAATCATTGTTTGCGGATACTATAGAAATGAATGAGAAGTGTTGTAAAACTGAATCATACCTGTCACGCAATTGTCCGTGACTTCTCTTATAAAACAGCATTTTTTTCGGCATGAACTCGAAAAATAGATCAATCCAAAATGAATGTTTAAGAGCAAACATGCTGAAAATTATCCGATGGGCTGTCGATTCATTAAATAAGCCGTTTTCCCACAAAAGCAGTTTATTCAGCATAATGAAGCCTTTCCTACATTGACATCCATTAAAAAAATGGCCTCTGCTCTCCTTCCATGCGTACCACAGCGTTAGCAGGCGTTACGCTTTTTACTAACCTTGCAGGCTTACCTTCAAGTGGCTTTGTTTCTAGTAATCCTGAAGACCTTGATTAACAGGTTCTGGTGTGTTTAACTAGGGTTGTAGCTAAACACTTCAGGACAGTGGCCCTCCAGAAACTGAAATTGGCACGCCTGCTCTAGACCTTCAGAAGTGGTAGCAATATAGCATCTCAAACTGTGATCAGGTTTGCCATGAGTTTTCAGTATGACCTTTCAGTATAAAAAAATGGTAACACTTTAGTTTAGGGCCCAGTTCTCACTATTAACTAGTTGCTTATTAGCATACTACTAGGATATTGGCTGTTTATTAGTACTTACAAAGCACATATTAATGTCTTATTCTGCATGACCATATTCTACATCCCTAATCTTACCCAATTCCTACCCAATACCTAAACTTAACAACTACCTTACTAACTATTAATAAGCAGTAATTAGGAGTTTATTGAGATCATAGTTAATAGTTAGTTAATAGTGATAATTGGATCCTATAGTGTGACCAAATAAATTATATATTTTTATAATGGTATACATTAATTTTACTATATAGCAGCTCTATATTCTAACTGTACTCCTGAGCCATGAAGGAACAACCTGAGTAGTAAATGTTCCTGTGGCTTCTGGCATACATTTTCAGCATTACAGATTAATTAATGCCAAGGGTTTTGTTTTCATCACCATGAGCTGAATCACAGCACATTCAGATCTTGTTTTCTCCTCCTCTTGCTTCTCTGAGCCCTTGTTCCTATCATGACCTCACCCCAGCGGTATTCACTCATTCACTCGCTTCCCCTGGGCCCCTACCAGCCTGATACGGCTTTGTTTATTACCCTGCTCATTAATTGGTTAAATGGAGACAAATGTGTTTGGTATCAGGCATGTGTGTGTGTGTCTGGTATTCAGAGGCGTATTGTTTTGATAGTTTAATTTAATTTAGAGGCACTTGCAAACAGAGCAACTGTGCAAACGTCTTAACCAACACAGATTTAATGATGCTTATGTCCTTATTTGTTTTTTTCTAAAAGATTTGCTTTGCAGAGTAGCGGGCTTCCTGAACCAAAATATTATATTAGGTATGCAAAGAAAACAGAAAGGTAACCCTAAATTGACCCTTGGCTGGAATCACTTTGCTTCACTTCCTTCCTCCCTTCCTGTAATATGACAGACAGATTGGTTTTAAAGAAGCTTAATGTTCAGCAGTACAAACTGTTTTTGTTCATGAAAGTAAGTTTGTTTTGGGTTTTTTTGGAGATTAAATGTCGCAACTGTTTAGTGAATTGGCCACATTTTATAGTAATAATGTTTAACATTCACTACTCTTCGAAAGTATGGGGTCGGTAAAATTTGTTAATTTTTTTTTTATTCTCTTATGCTTACCAAGGCTGTGTTCATTTGATCAAAAAATCAAAAAGTATTAATTTCTTAAAAAAAAAAAAAAAAAACTCACTGACCCCAAACCTTTCAATTGTAGTGTATTTTTTTTAATGTAAAACAAGGTTTTACTGTCTTGTGTCAATGGAGAACATTTATCATTTATCATATAAACCATCTATTGGTGCTTTATTGAGGCCAGAAACCAAATTGTTGATGTAAAGAACTTATAATGTAACATCAAAAACTTTTGTCTCTGTATAGCCAACTATAGCATACAGTGACATTTTCTTTATAAGAAGAGGTTCTTGGACCACTGGATAACAGTAGAGGATAAAATTGAGATTGGCATGCTAACACTGAATTTCTCAGCAATATGTGACACACTTGACCATCACAGCTGTTGTCTTGTGCTATAGAAAGCATATCTGGAGGTGACAGCAACTTGATACACAGTACACTTTGTCTACTGTCGGTCACCAGTGGCTTTTGGACTTCAGTGCAAGACAACAAAAGTGTTTCATTCCAGAGATTGTGTTTTCTCACATATACTCCTAAGAGATCTATATTGTCACTCTTTGGTCTTGTTTTCAACACTATTATCTGCCATATGACTTTTGTCTGGTAACTGTTTAGAGAATATGTTGAATGATTGAATCATGTAGAAACTACTTTGTGCTGAAACTTCAAATGCTTTCAAACACAATGAGACTTTGCTCTGAAAGCGCTACATAGTTTAGTATAGCTGACAGTAAATTAAACCATATCAAGAGCTCTGAATAGCAGTGGCCTGAGGTACAATAGAGCACATTACTCAAACTACCATATGAAAGCATGGCTTCAGTTTGGCAGATGGTACATTAGTGACCCAATTTTTTCTCATTTTTTACTCGTTTTGTTATGGTGGTACAAATCTAACACATCTCAAAACATACCATAGTGAGTGAGAGAGAATTAACAGCATCACGGTCCCTGCAATTCATTCAACAGGGAATGAATATCTGGCTAAAATAGAGAGAAGTATGGATGGGAAATGCATTTTAAAAAGTTAAAGGAATAATTAAGGTATAGTTAACCCAAAAATCATTCCTAACCTGTATGACCTTGTTCTGTGAAACACAAAGAAGAAATTTGGCCGTACAATGAAAGTCAGAAAAAAAAAATATGGAAGCTTGTTTCCAACACTGAATAAAAAAAAAAAAAAAGGTAATTTGGACTTTTTATCTCACAATTCTGACTTTTTTTCCTCACAATTGCAAATTTACACCTCGCAATTCTTACTTTTTTTCTCAGAATTGCGTGATATGACTCACAATTCTGACTTTTTTTCTCAAAATTGTGAGTTTATATCTCGCAATTCTGACTTTTTTCTCGCAATTGTTTATATCACGCAATTATGAGGAAAAGTCAGAATTGAGAGTTTATATCTTGCAATTCTGACTTTTTTCTAAGAATTGCGTGATATAAACAATTGCGAGGAAAAAAGTCAGAATTGGGAGAACAAGTAGAATTGCAAGATATATAAACTCGCAATTGCGAGAAAAAAGTCAGAATTGCGAAATTATATTTTTTTCTCATTCTGTGGTGAAAACCAGCTTTCATAGAAGATTGACAAAGCTGACATATTTTTTTATTTTTGGATGAATTATCCCTTTAAGAAAAATGTATATGCATGTATTTATTTAAGTAGTTAAATACATACTTGATTTTTTTTTTTTTTTTCTTTCCTGAAAATTTCAGTGACATTTTGCATGATACTAATTGAATTTTCCTTTTTTTCTTTCTTTATAATTGTTCTTGATTATGGACATCTGTTCACAGGCCAGAGAAACATCTTTTTACCAAACATGTTTGTTTTAGAAAGAAATGATGAAGGTGAAATGTTAACATCAATACTTGTCCAGACGAACATAAACACATATAGACCAATTCACTCTCGCACACGCACTAGCCCCATCTCCAACATTAAAATTAACCATCTTACAACCATAGGGGAACATTTCTACAAACCCTTCCACACAGATGTTATATCTATTCACCCCCATCCCCCTTACTCCTCAACTCATCTTCACCCCATTCCCTCCACTTTTCCCATCACATATCAGGAAGTTACATCCCTCCTTCGCTTACATTCTAAAAAATGCTGGGTTGTTTCAACCCAAATTTGGGTCAATATGGACAAACCCAACCGTTGGGTTGAAAAGTTTAACCCAGTGGTTGGGTTTGTCCATATTTGACCCAAATTTGGGTTGAAACAACCCAGCATTTTTTTAGAGTTTACTGTCTCTGCCTTTCCCTCAAAGCCTCTGGGAATTCCCAGTCATGGAATGTTTCGACATTCCAACCCCAGGAATGCTTGAATAACAGGATCGGATGGATTCCTTTTAAGCCATAGGGAAGAAGGAATGATAAAGGAAGCTATCATGGCAGAAAGGGTGGGGGTGTCAATAAAGTGCTATGTATTTGTTCTACATCTGGACTGTGATCCTCAAGGCTGCTTACACTACTTGGCGATGTCCCACGTCGCAGCTTCTCTGGGAGTCGACAGCACGCTCGATACATCATCATGCCCTGCGTCACACTTGATAACACTGACAGTTCGTCAGCTGCTATGAGAGATCAGCTTTACTACAGCAGATGTATGAGCATATGCTTCCATCCCCCATCTCAAGTACATCTGTCACTTTTGCCTATTGAAGGCAAAGGAATTGTCCTCAAATCTCCTTCACAAATTAACTTTTTTTTATTCACTAACAAAAAATCTCAGACTTACATTGAAGGAGGACCAGAATGTCAACGCGGCTTGGGCATTGGGATTAGCTCTTTTGATGAAGCAAGCATTCAGAATACACAAACAACCACTTAGAGCGCCATAGCAAAAACTTAGAACACCCTAGAAACCATTAAGTACACCTTGGCAACTGTCCAGAACACCCCACAAATCACTTAGAACACCTTAACAACCATTCGGAACACCTTAACAAGTGCATAGCAATGCCCTGGTAACCACCCAGAACACCCAGGCAACCATCCAGAACACCTTAGCAACTGCATAGCAATGACCTGGCAACCAACAACAACACGTAGTGTTAGTTTTACACAGGCAAACATCACTCACATTTTATTCAGTAAATGTTCGAATCTAGTTCAAAAATCTTTCAGGTATCATGAACTAAAACATTTACATCATTTATTAATCTAGGTTAATGTTTATTTATAAATTGGTCATTTTTTTATGATACATTACCGGTTAGACAACTTGAAATGTATACACCATTCAAACATTTGAAGTTATTCTCACCAAGGCTGCATTTATTTGATTGAAACTGTGATATTGTGACTGTCTTTAGATCACTGCAGTTTTAAGGAGAAAATACTCAGCAATGATGTTGACTGATGAATTTGCAAATGGTTTGTCTTAATGCATATTAAAAACACCACATAGAAAAACAACATTAAAAGCTTAATTTTCACCACAGGGGGTCTTTAAGGATGTGTTAACACGACAACAATGTACTAAAAATGGAAACGTTTTTTCTTTGCATTTTTCGTGTACAGACAACACCATTGTCAAAACGATCTGCATTCACACGGATCCACAAAAATGACTAAAAATGCTGTATTATTCATGCAATGCCATTAGTTGATGTCACTGTAAAGAAACACTTCGCTCCTATAGACTGAACATGTAATACGCATGCGCATGACGTCTCCATTTTCACAAATTCGCCTTTTTGTAGTTTACACAGAGATGATAATGGTATCATTTTCAATAACTTGCACTTTTAATCCTGTTTTTAAAAGTTTGTGTTTTCAAGTCCCCAAAACGCCGTTGTCGTGTAAATGAGCAGCCAAAACACATAAAAAGTTTTACATTTTTAGTTGAAAACTGTGTCATGTAAACGGCCCCTAAATGTCTTTAAGTCCACTTTTTTAAATGAACATATGAAAGTATTCTTTTTTTTTTTTTTTTTTTAAAAAGTAAAAAAAAAATCTTACTGACCCCAAATTTGTGAACATTAGTGTATGTAAAATAAATGCTGTAAAAGTATTGTTCATTGTTAATTCATGATAGCTGTCTTAACTAATTAAAAAAAAAATGGAACCGTATATACTGTAAATCTCTCTCTGATGTTGAGAAAGCAGTATAGAACATTTTGTTCAGTTCTGCGCTGCTTGAATAAAGATGCCTGGTCATCTGCTGCTTGCTACACTGTGACTGAGCGTTCCCTTAGGGATACTGGAATTTGAGACTCAAACAATCTAGTTAAAGGGAAGGAGGAATGTAACTCTGGACCTCCCTCTCTCTCTCTCTCTCACAGCATGCCCCCCTGACCTCTGACCCCTCAGTCTCTCTCTTTCTCTCTCAGTAAACGAGTGTGGGGCCCACTTTGTCTCCACCAAAACAGGGAGGGCATCAGATATATGGAGGAAAGACAGACTCTTATGTTTCTAATCAGACACTTCTTGAGCAGCCCAGCCCCTTCACTCTCTGCCAAAGCGTCATTATCAGCAGAGCTCGTACCCCCTTTAAGCTACAATAACGGAGTTGTGGGACCAAAGCCAATGAGAACAAAATCTGTTCTTGGTTGGCGTGAATAAGGGAATGCATGCGTTGCCCCAAACCTGTCTTGGAAAATAAACATGATACTGAATGACTAGTATGACACAATAGCTATGTTTCCATCACCCTGTTTTTATACGCAATCTGAAGTATCGCATCAAAAAACGGGCGACGGAAATGCCAAATTTAAAAAAAAAAAATCCTTAATTCGCAAAAAAGTGTTTACGCTTGCTTGAGGTGGTTTTTGACTTGTGCGAAAAAGAGTTAATGCAAATAATGGGAGATGGAAATGCATTTGCTGCATAAATTCTGACATGGCAAACATTAAACCCACGTGACTAACCGGCTGTTTCTGCTGATGGTGTTTCATTTACTGTTGATTACTACACTGAAAGAAATTAAAGTGGAGAAAACTGAAAAGTTTAAGGCAACCAGCTGGAGGAGATTGAGTTTTCTCATGTATAACAAGTTCAATTTACAACAAGTTGAGAAAACTAAATCTCCTGCAGCTGGTTGCCTGCAGAAGTTTTCTCAACTTTTGATTTTTTACAGTGTAGGTTACTATTACCACCATCATTCGCTCTAACAACTTGATGGAAACGCACCTAATTAGGGTCCAAGCCCTGAAAGGGTGAAGGCCCTATAGTTTTCCTAAGCTAAGGATTATTATTATTTTTTTTTTTTCCAACTTCTTGGGCACTTTTGGGGCCCTTAACATGCTCTTAAACTCTTGAAACTTTGCACAAGGCCTGTCATCGCTGCTTGCAGCTATATTTCGCATTTGTTTTTAATTGTTTGTAATTGTTTTTTTGTTTTTATTTGCGAACTTTGAAAGATTTGTTTTACGTTTGGATGGACTTGCTCACTTGTATTATTTTGACACTTTGAAATTTAAAAAATTGTTTATTCCTATGAATGCATAGATGAGTGTATTTTTATACATTTTTAATAACATTTTATGCATGGACTTTTTTCTCATTTCTCATTTTATTAATAATTAAATATAATTATTTTACCCATTTTCTTTACTTAAAATGTTTTACTTAAATATTTAAAAAGTATTTTAAACTTTTTTTAAATACTTAATACTCATATAATCTTTCGTCAAAACTATTGGCTCATATCTGCAATTTAGCAGGATTTATTCCCAGTGCTCAAACATTTTCTTAATTGGTATTTTGTCTTGTTTTCCAGTAATAAAAACTATATTCCTTAAACAAGATACATTAAATTGAGAAAAGAGAAATTTCAGAGAAAATATCTTGAATTAATTTTATAAATACTTTTTTCATATTTGATAAATATTTCATATTTTAATCTATAAATCTCAAGTAAATTTTAGTTAGATGTTG
This sequence comes from Mylopharyngodon piceus, assembly GCA_039654765.1. Classification (NCBI taxonomy): domain Eukaryota; kingdom Metazoa; phylum Chordata; class Actinopteri; order Cypriniformes; family Xenocyprididae; genus Mylopharyngodon; species Mylopharyngodon piceus. The sequence continues at coordinate 21,284,374 of CM077460.1, read as the reverse complement.
GCTTAAAACAAGAAATATAAAATAAATTAAAAGAAAATAATCTTAATTCTAATTTAAAAGATATATTCTCTAAAAGCACGTCTTAATATTTCATACAGTTTTGCTTTTCAAATAAGTTTAGATATTTTACTGGTAAATAAGACGTATTCAGAAAATAATTCTGCACCACTGCATCTGCTATTTATAGTTTTGTTAAATGTAAACATCAGTGTTTGTTTCTGTCTCTTGAGTAACTATGAAATGTGTATTACATTATACGGTCCACAACCTTTGCTTCCCAGAGTCTTTTAAACACCTGGATGCTTCATAGTCCACCAAATTAACAAAATCCTCTTTATGCCTAATGGAATAACAACAGATGGACTTTTTAGCATACAGACGCACACACGGCCACCTGGTGATATAATATATGCACAGATACACTGAGTGGAAGAGAGTGATTCAATTGATCTCAAGCCATTAACTTCAGAGGAAACTCATCAACTTTACTTAAAGCGTATTGCTGTGATGCAAAGGGGTGTGGTAGCTTCACAGGCAGCGAGCTAGAGGAGCGGATTAGAGAAATGCATGCCTGATAGAACCCACTGAAACTTTTACACTAAAACTAATAGTTACTTTCTAATAGTTACTAAATGTTTGGAGTAGATAAAACCTTTTTAATAGCAAAATGTTTATGTACCGCATGCTCCTCCCTTAAAGCTGCACAACATCTTGAGTGATGCAAAGTTAGATCCAAACATCTGCAGCAGAACAAAAGTAAAGTAAATTGTACTCACCTTGAAATAAGACAGCAAAAATACAGACTAAGGAAGCAACATATGAGGATTTATGGCATTTTCTCTGTGTCGCCATCCTGAGCGAGCGGTCCTGCAGCATGTGGTGTGACTGTGTGAGAGTGGGTGAGGTTTTAGTTTGTTTCACTGAGTGTGTCACACGAGGGATAAAGCCAATGCCTGTGCGCTTATAGATTCAAGTGTGTGGCCCTTCCCCCTCTCTCTTTCACTCTCTGCCACTCACTGTTCCACTCTGTTCTGTTTTCTTCATTCCCCTGAGCTGTGTTGTAATTATGGAGTTTAGTGTCTCTTCAGAGTAGATCAAATTGTATGTTTCTAAGTCATTTGAAGTGTAAATTAAGGCAAAATAAGAGACAGCATCAATGCATATTTATCCATCGGCTTGCTGTGATGGCATTCTGAGAACTCACATTGTAAAAAGTATATATTATTTTTGTAGTTATCCTGTAACACTGGAAAAACCTAGTTTTCAATTGTTTTGTGTGGATATTTTGTAAGTTATGTGTGTTTGAACATTGTAAAGCACTGTTTAAAAACTGAATGCAAACATTTGTTCTTGTATAATTCCTAAACCTAAATCTGAAAGTGGATGAGAAATGGCTTCTTTCAAATAATAATGGTGTTTTAGGCAGTATTCCAGCAGTAGGCTCACAGAATCAAATGTGTGTTGTTGTAATTTCTAGTGTTATGTTAATGCATACTTTCCAGACTCAACAATGTGACTCAAGTAGGCTAATAGTCAAGTAACATTTAGTGATTTTAGGATGTTCATATCAGGATTTTAGCATTTTATTGTCTATGCAAGTATCTGTACCTACATTTTAAGCAAGCATTATTTGTTTTCATTGTTTTATGGGCTTTTGGGTATGGTTGGGTACACAGAAACTAGGACACAGTACTGCCCCCTGCTGTTTAAAATTTCAAATAGGACCTTTATGCATTTTGGGTACTAGTATTTAAGGCAGCATTGAAAACAACCTATACTTGCAAAAATACAAATATATGTGTGTGTGTGTGTGTATATATATATATATATAAAATGTATTTATACAGTTCTTTCTGGTTCTCAAATCTGATTGGCTGAGAGCCGTGTGATATTCTCCCAGTATCAGCACTGGTACCGTTTCAGCCTTTGTATCACTTCGCTTGCGGTGACTGTCATGGCGGTTGAGCAAATCCACCATATTTTTTATAAATACTGTTATGCTATGAAATGTAGTTTAAAGAGTTTTTTTTTTTTTTTTTTTTTTAGGTGAGAATGTAGTTATTTAGACCTCAAATATGTGACTAATATATAAACTCATATATTTTACTATTTGTTTTGATGCTTTTGCAGATGCGAGCTCCGGGCCGATAGCAGCTGTTCAGCGCTCATGTACTCGCAGAGAACAGTTTAATCTCGGCCAGTCCTATGGGAATTTGCTGCTGGCTCTTATGTAGATAGTGGTTAAACGACATATAATTCATTTGGGGTATATCAAATGGGCAATCTTTGGTGTTATTAATCTATTACTTGTTCCAGAGCAAAACGATTTGGGTTAAGGGGGAAATTAAATTGCATAACTTTATATTTAGGCTATATTTAACTTAAATCCTGTACTATAGTGCTACTTTTGTATGTTTGACTGAATTGTTTGCTTGTGTTTTTTATTTATTTGATTGTGTTTATTGTTTGCTTGTGTTTATGTCTTTTATAATGGCTATTGTTGTTAATTTAAATATTGTTGTTCATTAAATATTATTTTATATAAATAATATGCAGTATTTGGTATTGAAAAAGGGTCCATCGATAGTATCAGTAAAAGTTACATTATTACGCCTTTGGATGGCGGCAAAAGACTCTCTTTATGAGTGAGTCAGAACAAAGAAATTGTTTTAGCACTGTGGGAAATCCCCTTAACTTTTAAAAGGACAAATATATCGCTTTCCTCAGCGGACATTCAAACTGATTTTTTATAATGGATATAACATTATGGACATTAACCTGAAGAATGAATGCAGGTAAAACACTCGTTTAGTCTAGGCATATTTTTTTTTTACATAGCACAAAGTACTGCATATAGCACAAAGTACTGCATATGGCACTAAGGGACAAAACAAGCCCTGGAGTGTTAATAAAAAAATAAAATAAAAATAAAATCTTTTCAACCTAAGGTCAAACAAAATTTTGTATTATGTTTAGATTCATTTTAAAATGCTGAAATGTGAGATGTTTGCTATATTCTAGCAGGTCGAACGTCATGCAGTCACTGAGCTGTGCACAAAATGTGGGACACAGAATATCTAAAACACCGCTCACAAAAGAAACACATCAAAGTGAACTGAGTGGAAAGTGCCATACTGCATAGTCATCATGCTATCATGATTCTTTCTTTTGGATAAACTTCATAGAATTGTAGAGTCCATCTCTGGTTATTGAGGCTGGATTTAATTAGATGTTTGCAGGGTTTAATCAGAAGAGATGAATGACAGTGTGGTTCTGGAATGCTGTGTTCAGGAAGTCATAAATCCAAGGCATGGTGTGAAACTATATTGTTCTTTGTACGTTTTCTTGCTTGTTTGTATGTTAAAGTTCAAATACTGATACACAGCAAAGTCATCTAATCAAAACCAAATCGGTGTGAGGAAGAAGTATGTCATAAATTGTGCAGATGATGTCAGGAATCTACTTAGACTGGATGGAATTTTGAAGTGACTAATCAGACAAATGTCTTTTGGAGAAACTACGTGTCTATGATCAGAGATTGATTGTGCTATCTGAGAAGAGTAGTTGGAAGACTTTGCTTACAAGTATTTATTTATGTTCATTCCAAAAATTAAAATACTGTCATCATTTATTCACCCTCATGTTCTTTCAAACCAGTACGACTTTCTTCTGTGGAGCACAAAACAAGATATTTATCAGAGTAAACGGAAACTTTTCTTTCATACAATGAAAGTAGATGGAGAGCATGGACTACTGTGGTTTAGAAATTAAGATTTAAGGCACTTTTACACCAAGAATGATAACTGATAACTAAAACGATAACTATTAACGTCCACACCATCAGCGGACGATAGTGTTCTGTTTTTTTAAATCGCGCGCTGCAGTTTTGTCGTCTGTTGCTTTAAATGCTCGAGCACTTTAAAGCAGGATGTATTCTGATTGGCTGTCAATCTTTTTTATCGTTCATCAGCTGGAAATAAAATCGCTGTAAAAGTGATTCAAACGAAACTTCGGCAGCCGACGATAAAACTGCCGTGCTTATTATAAACAGAACATTATCATCCGCTGGTGTGGACGGTAATATAGATACCGCGTATCTTTACATTTATCGATCTTGTTGTGAAGCTACACGAGGGTGAGAATGATGAAGGATGATAAATCATTTTTGGGTGAACTATTTCTTATCCCTACAGGGTGATCTGTCTGTCCATCTCTTTAGTGAGAGCAGGTTTTGACTGGCACTGTTATGCCCTTGGGTAAAGTTCTTAAAAGTTTCTCCAATGCGACTCCAGTGTTGGCAAATAGATGACTGCAAGTCACTTTGGATCTTTTTGACAAATCTCAGTTTTAATAAGAGAAGGTATCTAAAAAAATAAACTTTTGGTTGAAAATTTTGTTGATAAATACAATTATCTCGCCAGAGCATAGGATTTCTTTCAGTTAATCAGTGGATGTAACCAAAACCACAATTTTAGCTCTGTTAATTGCAATATTTGCAATACAATGTCTAAAACTTTTTATTAGTTGCTACTTCTAGTGTTTATTGCCCCTTTAAGATTGTTATATTGCTAATTTGTAAGTCACTATGAATAAAAGCATCTTCTAAATGAATAAATGTAAATGTGTGTGTGTGTGTGTATATATATATATATACATCAACTGAGGTGAAGGTTTGAGGTTGGTAAGATTTTTTATTTTTTTTTGGGATCTTTTTGTCTCCAAGTCTGCATTCATTTGATCAAAAATACTGCACGAGCTGCACGATTAATCGTTAAAAGATTGCAATCTTGAATCAAACAACCACGCTATTCTATTCATAAATGACAACGATATTATTAAACCTTTGGACAAGTATGATCACAGTAAACATTCAGATCTGCATTCGCGCTGCCGGTGAGCCAGAGAGAGCAGTTGTCATGTTTAGGTATAAAACAGCTTCACAATAAAAATTCTAAATTCATGTCTTTTTTACCCTGTAGCTCTCAGTTCAGTTCACTGGTACATTTATTATTTACACAAACCATACAAATATAACACTTTTTAATGCCAAGTTAACCACTAAATGTCCTTTATTTTGGACATCTATGAATTTTACCTCAGTATGTGGCATAACATTATTACAGGAAATACAGCAGGGGATGTGAGGGCATACATGAGAGCCTCCTGCATTTCTGCTTATGAAAATAAAGAGACTATAATGGATTTCATGCATTACAGCCCATAGGCATTCATTCACCATGGGAACTTCTGAAGAGAGTGAGGTTAGCTACGATTAGCTGTCTTTCCCCGAGGCATGGCAAAATGTGTGTTGTAAAACACAGATTGTGAGCCCGTAAGCACTGTTACCAAAATATTTACAGTTACAGTGCAATGTGGAGGCCAGTACCCCAGAGAAACACACTCAGTCTGTGTGATTAGAGGTTACACATTTAGACAACAGTGGGGCCTATTTTGATCCTATTGTGAATAATTCATCAGTGCATGATATTCAAGAGGATAAAATGTTTTTCTTTCTAATCTTTCAAAGTGTAATAACTTGTTCCTCCTCTGAAACGATTTTTCTTTTTGTCACCAGTCACTCTTATTTTTCAACCTCTCTCCTCCAGCAACCTGGCCCCAATTAGGTGTTTAATGCCCAATTTTTACAATCTAATGAATTCTGTTTGGATAAAATTAAGTCCTATACATCATTGAATATCTGGTTTCACTCAGAAGTAAAATGTGTTGTAAATGCTGTTCGATGGTGATTTTAAGTCGAGAAAAACACAGGAGAAAGTAAATGAAACGGAAGTTGCGATAGTCTTTTCTTCCCTGTTGTGACATATATCTGAGTGAAACGGCTTCTCGAACAAGAAAAAATGTAGGGCGGGACTTGATTTTGTCCATCAGGAATGTGATTGGGTTGTGGTGTGCTATTGCTGTGATGTCATGTGAGTGACAGTAAACGCATCATCAGAGAAGAGATGTCGCTGCAAAAGGGAGGGGAAGACATTTTGATTAAAGATTTCGAGGGCACATGAATTTTTAAAAAATAATGATGTGCACGGATAAATCATTTATAATAAATACTGCAATATTCCATAAAAAAAAAAAAAAAGAGAAAGAATTGTTGTTCATTTTGATTTTGTGATGACTTTAAGGGCTAGTAAATAAAGTAAAACTTCTACTTACTCATTATACTTGCTTATTACTCGCTTGTACATTCAACAAGTGCTGATGGAAATAATTTGTTTATACAAAATTAAAGATTCATATCAGCTTTCCCTTGCATCAGTACGGCCTTCCAAATGAGAAGAAATCTTGGGATATTCATGAACATTCTGTAGCAATTGGGGGTAATGTTCACTACTATCTAGTTCACATCCAAGGCACTCTATGTAGATTTTATCAACTTTGACTGCCTTAATGGCACTTCCTTAGGAAACGTAGCAACAAGGAAATTGCTGTTAAGAGTTGTCTAAGAGTCTTGTATTAGCCCAAATGGAGAAAATGTCAGAGGAACATATTGCTTGCTTTGAGAGTGATTGTTATAGAACCGGCAGCTCGATTCAGTTGCTTATCTGCACCGTTGCAGTTATAACTCAGGGACACTGCAGCAATTATAATGCTAGTGTGGTGTAAGCAAAAATAAAAATGTCTTATGTACCCTTGCTTTAGATTCTTGTGAATATGACTTTGCTGAACCTGTACGGAACAGATCTGCAAGCTTCTGCATGTACTTGTATCATACTTTGAGTACGCTATAACTCCTCTGTGGCGAAATGTGAAAAATTGAAGGATGAATTCATCAATATTGAATGTTCTAAGGACTTAATTGGTGAGCTGTAATGATCAGGGATGGATCGACACGCCTGGTCTGTCATTCCACTGAAACACTATGAAAGACAGATGTTCTCCTTCACAGCATATAGTCAGAACTACTCTCCTGTGACACGTTTTAATAACTACAGTAAGGTGATCCCCAATGTTGTCAGAACGTGTGTGTATCTCTCTCTCTCTCTCTCTCTCTCTCTCTCTCTCTCTCTCTCTCTCTCTCTCTCTCTCTCTCTACCTATCTATATCTTTATCTGGGTCATTGACGAATAAGGTTTTTAAAAGTGTAAAAAAAAAAGTAATGGACATATAATTAATTATTAAAGTTTTATTAAGTGTTAACAATGAGATTGTGGTTTTTATAATCAATTAACACTATAACAATTAACAATCAATTGTTTTTGTCATTTTTTTACAAGATGGACAAAATTTGTCACCAAAAAAGTCATTCAGTTTAACCAAATTTCGGTTTTACAGAATGACACTTTTGGTTATACCGAATGACGATATTTTCAAACAATGCTAACATGCTGATAGCTAGCTAGCTAGCAAAAGGACAGTCAAACATTTTATATTTAGGAGTTTATATATTACAACATTTTCCATGTTTTATAGCAGTTGTACCAAATGACTTGATATTTCGGGACATGCGTATGAGCAAGTGAAAACATGAATTTTTCAAATAGTTAAGAGAGAGTTAGTAAATTTGCTTCACAACCATATGTTCCTTTACAGGTGTCTGAATGATGTCACATCCTGTCACATGATATTGAACGCATGACTTGATCCAATGGTCCCTTTATATCGGTTACTCCGAATGACATCAATGAAATTCTTTTTTCCGGACATTCTTTCTCATAACAAAGCAAGGAGTTCTACACATAATTTTAATACCATTTTGCACTATGTTGATATATGAGGTTATAAAATCATGCCAGAATAAAAAATGTATACATTTATTACATTTTAAGATATTTTAATCACTAATGAAATGGCTGTATCGGCCTTTGGACTGTTAAACCGAATGACCTTTTGACACTTCAAAATCTTTAAAATACCTTTATCCATCTATCTATAGATATATGGTAAATTAGATAATAGTCATGATAAATTATTTTTTATTTTTCATGCAAAAATAATTATTAACATAAGTGGACCTCAAATAATAATAAAGTGATAAAAAAGAAAACATATATTATGATTCATAGCATATATTATAATTATGATACTGCATAATCTCAGCATTGTTGTGTGATAACTCATTTAGTTTGTTTCTCTATGGCCTGGGGAGTTACTATTTGTATGGGTTTTTTTTGTTGTTTTTTTTTCCTAGATGTGTGGTCCACACCATCTGTTGTGCCCAAATGATATGACTAACATACTACACTGCTAGTAAATGGACATCATGACTAGAGGCATTACAACAAACCCATATACATTTTGGAGAAAGTATCTAAACCTCATGTTTCTGTTGTCTGCAAACGGGGCATAAAAATACAATTATTGAAGACTGTTTATCATTGCGCGCTATGTTATTATGAGAAGCTTGGGCAGTCATAATGGAGATTGGTGGCAGAATTTTGAGCTTCAAACCTGTGAGCTTCAAACTCACAGGTTTGAAGCTATGCAGCTATTGACTGTTCTTCAAGAATAATGCTAAAATTCAGATTTAAATACTCATTATGAAATGTTTTCATTGATTAAGGTCTAAGAGTAAACTGTTATCTAGCAATGTTTGCTGCACAGGATGATGGGAATGTAGCTAAAAATCAGTATGTTATGATTTATAATGCCATTGTTCTTAATGTTACAGTAGTTACCCAATTAACGTGAGACTGAATTTATTTCATTACTGATCTGCCAACAATCTGAAAGTTTTTAAATGATTATTAATGATGATCTGCTTTATGGCTAAGTCCTGTACACACTTTCTAGCTGTTATCTAACTGATGCATCCTCTTCAAGGGTTATGCGTCGTAACAAATAACAGTAGAAAATCAATTTACTTTGGAGCTGCTCACATTTTCAGCCCGCCAGCTCACCCTAAGTTATTTAATGGAGTCATTTCCTACAGCCACCATCCTGCACTTTGTTCTTTTTTTTGTCAGTTTAATGGTGCAGAAGTCTTTAATTAAAGTATACACTTTTTCAATAGACAGTGTTCAGACAAAATGTACTTGATGCTATGCCAGTTTGCTCAAGGAGTTTGAATTTTACTCTAGGATGCCAGTGATCAATTAGTTTGATATTATTAGAAATGTTAGGCTTTGAGCCCTTTTTTTGCAGTAGACTGATGTCACTAAATTTCATGATGATTATTGTTCTAGAAAGTAATTTGTACACCAATAAGATAAAAGACTTAGACATACATATATACAGTATGTGTGTGTTAGAAAAAGAAATAGCTGAAACGGATCTGCATTAACCAATCTGGCCTAGCCTCATCCTTCCTTTCTCTATTGTGTGCCATTTGTTTTATTTATTCCCTGCTAGTGGGCCTGGTGATGTATAGGTTAACATAATATTAGCGAGGGACATTTAAATGTCAGTTAATAATTGTAGTCCACAATGAGCTCCGTTAAGTGTGAATTATTCCCTCTGAAGGGTCCTCACTATGATCCATCTTCTCGCTGTATATATCTTTCTGTGCTTCCTGTCAAATATGCCCCCTAAATCCAAAGCTTATTTAAATGTCACAAAAAATGTATGCCCACTGAACAATGTCACATCTGGATATTTCTTTTATTTTAGTCCTACTTGCAACATGTTGAAAAACAAAATATGACTGTATTTAATCTTTCCTTATCTGTTTTTCTTCATTTCATCCTTCTGCTGCTTTATCTTCAGGGCTTTGTTTTGCAGTTGGTGCAAAGAGTACAGTTTAAAATAGATGCTATGGAAATGGAAAGAGTATCTTTTAAGTTTTAAGGAAGGACCTTGTAAAATACAAAGTCTGAACATGAAGAGGCCTTCCTCTAATGAATACGTGGAGTGTCAGAGATGGGCCCTTAGCGCGCACATCACATCATTGTTGTGGAAGCCACGCTTCTGGCTGTAGCTTTCAAGCTATGTGCTGCTCATTATTTAAAGTAGATCAACTGCATTTTTCAAAAACAATGAGGATCTTTATCAGGATGACAGCATTTGAACAGATCAGTTTACTGTAAATACCACAAATAAATTATAAATACATCATAATTTGCGCAGCTGGATTAAAAACCGTGATGGATAGCAGCATTTAATGAAATATTAAATGATTATTACAATCGTTTTAGAAAAAAAATCATTCTTTTACTATCCTGTTGATTATACTATTGTATAAAGCACTTGATTTTTTATTATATATATATATATATATATAATAAAAAATAAAATGAAGAAAAACAGATAAGGAAAGATTCATATTTTGTTTTTTGCTCGAAATAGGACTAAAGTGTGTGTGTGTGTGTGTGTGTGTGTGTGTGTGTGCGTGCGTTTTTGTGATTTATGAGGACACAAATTTGTATAATGACATGGGTATTACACTGGTATTACAACGTAAACATGTTTTATGAGGACATTTCATGAGTCCTCATATTTAAAATAGCTTTAAAAACATACTAAACAATGTTTTATTAAAAATGCAGAATGTTTTCTGTGATGGGTAGGTTTAGGGGTAGGGGTAGTGTAGGGGGATAGAATGTACAGTTTGTACAGTATAAAAACCATTATGTCTATGGAATGTCCTCACTTTGATAGCAAAACAAACCTGTGTGTGTGCGTGTGTGGATACAGGTGTAGTGAATATCACTGGTCATCTCCTAACAAGGCCACATATTAAGGTCTGGTAGATTAGATGGTAAGCAAACAATCAGTTCTTTCAGTTCTTTCAAAGATCTAAGAATCTCTAAAACCTCAAGGCTTGTGGTTTGCTCCCAGTCAGCAGTGGTGAGAATTTACCATCAATAATCTGAGGAACAAACCACAAACCCGCGACAGGGTGTTGGACACCCAAGGCTCATCGATGCACAAGGGTAATGAAGCCAACAGAAGGTCCACAGCAGATCCACATCACAACCTACAGGACTTGACAGATCTGCTGCTAATTTCTTGGTGCCAGATACCACAAGACACCTTCAGAGAGTCCATGCCTCGGTGGATCGGTGATGTTTTGGCAATGCATGGAGGACCATCAGCACAATTTCTTACTATATATTAAGAAAAGAGTATATAGCAAACGCAATGATCCAAAAGCACTAGATGGACTAAAACTGGATGTAGCGCCAGAGAGTCTGGCAGCACTGCAATTTGCCACCTTGAGGAGTTTATCAGTAACACGCTGGCCAATGTTCCTACAGTGGCTTGGCAGCTTGGCTTCTGAGCAGTAAAGCTGCTTGGCTAGACACCAAAGAGACATGGGCTCTGTCCGACAGGGACAAAACGCTGATGCAGGACTGCACTGAATATATCTGTTTGTGATACTTTAGTACTGAGGATTTTTTTTCAGCATACTTAGGAGGAATATTAGAAGCTTGTTGGTGACACAAAGTTGATTTAAAAATCAATCTATATCTATATATATATATATATATATATATATTTAATATATTATGTACACACATATATATATACACACACACACAATATATATAATATATATTTTATATATATAAAAAATACACAAACACATATATATACATATTTATAATGTATTTGTAAATTACATATATATTACATATATCTATTAGCAGTGCATTTTATTATTATTATTATTATTATTATTATTATTATTTTTAGGTGATAAAATAAAAGGACGAACGATATTTTACGTTATAAGTATGTGGAAATGGCAGTAAAAAAATAATGCTGGCCATGAGTAAGCATTTCTCTCCACAAGGGTGTGCTAGTGTACCATTTAAAATGACACTTAGTTCGGAGATTTCCCAAAACGCCAATAAGCTCCGAATTTTGGACAGTATCAAACTTAATTGGAGAATTACCATTGACTGTGTCTGGTAATAAACCGTCTCAGCTTTACTAGTAGAAGATTTAATTATAGCTGAATGGGACAAGAGGTAATGCCAAATGTCCTCAGTAAAACATTTATACAAATCCACAGAATTAAATGCAGATCCAAGGAGCAATAAAGTAAAAAGAATGAATACGAAATATATATATTTTATTTGCTTTATACAAGTAATTAGGTATATATCTGAAAAGCTGAATATCATTTTTTCTTTACACACCAGAGAAGAATAGCCCATATCAAACTAATTTCCAAAAGAAGGGTCTGCGACTCATGTACAGTTGTTTGACTTTTAGAAATGACTTTGCATGAGTTTCAATGAATAAATTTAAATAAAAGTATCAGTGAAGATACTGTGAAGAGGGTTTAACCTAAAATGCCATTCTTCCTTTAAGAACAACATGAGCAACAAGCTCTATAAGTTAACAATAGGAAGATATCAGTATATCATGCATTCTACATTAGTGATTTTATAATCATAATCCCCCGGGGAAATGGTTTGGAAGACACTGGCACTGAAGGCATGTATGTGAATAAATTAGAATTAAGGATTCATAACGAAATATCCATGGGAGAATGCTCAAATGCAACACTACCATCCAAATGTAGATGTTGCCTGCCTTATATTCAAGCCCAGATTTGTACTGGCGTGCTTTGAGACTAAATGTGTCCTTAAAAAAACAGCAATGCATAAATGGGTATATTTAGCGTTCCGAAAAAGTGTCCTTTGGGACATTCTGTATTTTTAAATCCTCTTTTGCTCACTGCACTGTGGTTATCAATGCCCTGAATCTTTATGCTTTATATTTTACATCTTGCATGTACAAGAAGATGTAGAATTGTCTCCAGGACATTTACACTGGTTTTAAAAGCGTATTCAACTAATTTCCTTTCCAAAGTGAAGAATACAGTAGTACAAACCTTAAGAATAAGTAAAAGAAAAGAAAAGAAAAAAAAAAAAAAAAAAAAAAAAAATTAAAATAAGATCCTACTGGATAAACTGAAATGATTTTATCCCTCAACATGTTTGCTTATTAAGTAAGCTTATTAATTTTTTAGGGGCTTTTTATTTACAGTAAAAATGGTAAAATAGCAGCTGCAAGTGACAATTTTACTGTAAAAAGATAGTGACAATGTTTACAGACATTACAGGAGACATTTAGGTAATTGTATATTTTACAGTTTTGTATATTAAATTATATAATGTTAATAAACCAACCTATTTGAGCTATTAAAATCCATGTGTTGGCCAGGGAATTCTGGGAATGTTAATTTCTCCATAAATTATATAGTGGTTTATATATTTTAATTACTTTTTTTTTTTTTTTTAAATACTTGTATTGTCTTGTTAAATATAATATTTTATCAGTAAATTAGATACTTTTTGCATTTTTACTACTTGTTACCATAAAATCTTTACAGTAAAATTACATTTACTGACTTTTAAAGTATAAATCTATAACGTACAGTTAATTCATAGTTTGTGCTGTAGCATTTTTAATTACATTTTTACACTGTTTGATCTGATTAAAGTTGCTTAAAATTATGAATAAAATTCCTTTAGAATTCTTGTAGGATTTTTGACAAATGCTGTAGGCTTTATTAAAAAACAATCTTACATGTTTTTAAAACCGTACAAACGCAGATATATTTATTAAAGAAATTAATTTTTTAAGGCTTTCTTAGTGAGCTGCACGAAAGCTCTTTCATCAGTGTGTGTGTGTGTGTGTGTGTGTGTGTGTGTGTGATCAAACAGAGTGGGCTATGTGGGCGTTGAACGCACTGCTTCGACTGAAGAGCACTGCCTACATCTCAGCACGGCTCTGCTCTCTAGTTATGCTCAGTGCAGTACTATCTCTTCAGGTATGAGCTTCTTACACAAGACGCACAATATTTGCCTAAATTGAATGAATGAACGCGGAGACTTGGAGAAATGGAAAGTACTTCGACTCCGAGAGCTTTTCAGCACCACTTTCACTGGACAGCGCAACAGCTTTTCCCACTTGGTATCGCGCTTTGGGAGATTTGCGTGTGATTTCCATACGTGGGGAATGGAGTTTGTCGAATTGGGGGCCACCGTACAGCAAACGATTAACGAGAGACCCACAAATCTGCAGTCGACTGTGTTTAGGTGATCATACTGGAGGTGTTTGGCAACAGCGGCAGCAGATAGAAGAAGGTGAGTGCATGGAAATGGGTCAACTTTGAACATCTCTCACGGATTCCTTGCAGGAAAAGCATCGCTTGATTCATATCGTCGATGTTGATTTGTTGATATCATAGCGATATTTATTGGTTTCAGCGCAGGCACGATGTTTGTGAGACATTTGGTTTCAACCTATATATTGACTAGTAGTGCGGTACTTTGGCAAATTTGACTTTCCTGTGATCATATGTTATGATGTATTTCTGCATTGCTCTGGGAATATAGCAGTGTGAAGTTCTGCCCATCACTTTGTTCTAAACAACAGGTTTTTCAGTTTTGCATCAACGCCTCTTTGAGTGAATGCATATCACTGATTCATATGCTAATCATCTGTCAGGACTGAATGTTTTTATTAAGGTTCACTTCCTCGCATTGTTTTTATTAAGGTTTACAAGCTGGATAGGTGGGCTTCCTCGCAATGAGAATATTTTAATGGAGAATAATACTTAATTCTGTCTGACATATTGAATCTCTTGGTCACTTGCAGCTACAGAAGTGAGATATAAGAAGATGGGTCAATGACATTAGCTAAGATGAGGAGGAGACATTTTTAAAAAATGCAATTCAAAACCCATGTACCAGAACCAAGTTCTTATATGATCTTTACACCATCTAGATTTTATGCATTTTTTACAGATACCATTTTCTATTTAAGAAAATAAATAAAAAGTATATATATATATATATATATATATATATATATACACACACACACACACACATACACACACAATTTATATTTAGTTTCTCAAATAGAAAATGGTATAAGCATTTCTTTAAAAACACTGAAAATATTCTATATATATATATATATATATATATATATAAACATAAACATTGAATATATATATATATATATGTATAAAACATTGAAAATATATATTTTACAAAATTATTTGACAACATATTTTATGGTTTCTTGTTACATGACAACAAAATGGCTGACTTCAATTTTAGGACAAAAATTTAACAAATATATTGTATGTTAAAATGTATATTATATAATATATATATTAAATGCTTATTGGCTTCTATAACTTTCCATCCCAAGAATTTCAGCTTTTTTTATGATACTTTTTTATATTTTTCATATAAAAACACAATCTCTGTGCAACTACACCACTTAGACATTTTTCAGTTTAATCACCACGAAAATGATCAAAATTACTTGAATTCAGAAATTGAAGCCATTTTATCATAGAAATTATTTTTGGATGAGTTGCATTTTAACGTATCATTTCATAATTTAATAGATGCCAACATCATGTCATTGACCCAGATATAGCCTGTGGAGATCTAGAGGAAGCGAAGATTTTTATCAGCCTTGCAGATGTCAAACCTTGAGGCCATCTGGACCAGATGGGCTAGTTTAGAAAGCATGTTAGATGGGTTTGTATAAACTTTTCCAAATGCCTTAATACCACAAATGGATGTTTTGGCATTAGCAATAGCTTTTGCTATCTAAATGTGTCTGTAATTGCCACTGGAAATTGCCAGAGACGAGTTAAATGAAACACCTATAAAAGTAATGAGTTGGGAGGTGTCAGTCAGAGGGCTGCACAGAAGTCTCAGAGCCTTGACTTGTAACTTTGTACCACAATACCGTATGGCATCGCATTGTCAGACCTAATGAGTCAGCTACAGTATGTAATACAAAAAGCATACACCTACATGATGTGCTTTAACAATGTGTGATGGAGTGCAGTGACTTTTGTAGTATGGAGAGGCTGTCGCAGCAATGACTCACTCCCTGGGTCTTTGTGAGAGCGCTACAAACCCATTGATCATAAAGCCCGGAGTACTGCATTTCCCTGTTTTGCCACTGCAAAAAGAGTTTTCTGGAGCCTCTGGTTGGACATCAACATCAGGACCTGCTGTAGAAACAGAGAAGCATGTCTCTCTGTATGTATAGCCTATTGCAGCATGAAGTCACTTCTTTAGACTTCATTAGTCCAGAGAAGCTTTTAAAGCAATGGAAAGAGCTTTTGCTTGGGCAACGCTAAGGTCTGGCGATTTCAGACTCCGCCAAGATGGCTCTATTACATAATTGAATGAGCTAATGAACTTTTCCATCACGGCGATAGGGAAGTCAGGAAAACTGGTGCGTTGCCAACTTGTAAACTTTTGGCCTGTGACAAATTTTGTACTTTTCTCCAACCACTCGATGACGTCAATTGATGAAGTGTACATTTGCGCTCCTTATGATTCTGATCACGCACCACCATGTAAGTTCTGCACTGTAAAACACTAGATTTTATACATTATTCATAAGTTTTCTTAGGACTCTTGTTCTGTAAATGCCATTTGACCCTGAGTTTTCTCTGGGTTGAGAGTCTGTATCGGTTAACGTTGTTTACCTCCATCGTGAGCGGCGGACAACACGGGCAGACTGAATAAACTAAATAAGCCATAATGCTCTTCCTTCACCTACTGTCTGTTCTATAGGCAGCAAATGTAAATATGCAAAACATGTTTTGAATTATCATCATACATGGCAGTATGTCAATGTTTGTCATTATTTGCAGCTGAATATAGTTACCAACTGCTGACAGATGGCCAAAAAGCTGTTTGTTAGCACAGAAATAACTTTATTAACAGCTTCCGTTTCCTTGTATTAGGAACAATTCATGGTATTTCTGCATGTGGTGTGAAATAGATTGGCAGAGACCCATAATGCTTTGCTTTTATTTGAGTTTACTTATGAGTAATGGTCATGAGCTACAACCGATAATGATGCAGCAATTAGATTCAGATTAAATGTAATTCAGATTGACTACTGATGTTGGAGGTTTGGCACAACACTACTAGAAATGATTATAACCATGCTTCTTTTTGGATCGAAACTCTTGCTTGATAAAGAAATAGAGGATTTTACATTTTATATGAAATGATAATGAGTATATTTTTAACGTTGCTGAGGGTGGTTAATGGCAGGCCTACTTTATTCCAATGCACCAGTCAGGGGATCATACTGTGATATGATATGATGTGGGAATTCAGTCTTTGTATTTTCACTGTTGCTATGAATGTTGTATTTTTAAATCTGTTGCCTGCTGTTCAGGGCCAGAGCTCAGGCCTACATTGAGTATCACAGTATGAATGTTATGCATGTGGATAAGATTATTGTAATGTCTTTTTTCAGCTTCTGTGCATGTGTTAAAGTTGCTATCGTTGGCTAGAGAATCTTAAAGAGTCTTCTTTAAGATCAAAAACCTTTGCTTGAGGAAGTTCGACTGATATCGCAACTTAATTACTTAAACCAACTGACTAAGCATAAAAACACATTCTGACTCAATTTAGTCCTGTGTCAGAGGCTCCTGCTTATGGATTTTCTGCCCACATTATCTGATGACACCCTCTGGCACAGAGGGCTAGAAGAGGAGACGGTGTATTGAGTGTAGCGTGATAGCCTATAGCAGGTCATCGCCTACATCTGTTTTTCACATCAGTACAGTTCAGAGTGGCATGACTTTATCAGATGCAGACTCCCCCTCTCCTTTTCTTGCGCTATCTTTCGCCTCTATTTCTTGCCCTTGCCTTCACAGGCCGGGGAAATTCAGTGCCTGCTGCACTTGTGACATGGAAGAATTTAAATTAAGATCATTACCCAAATATTAACAGGTCTTGCATATTTAAAGCGATGTAAGCTGTGGCATGACAGCTTAAGTCAGAAGTGTGTTAGCCGTGAAGATTCACAGCAAAAATTAATGTCAGAAAAAATAAATAATAAAAATAGTCAGATGTATGCTTTATTAACTCTTTCCCCATCAGCGTTTTGAAAAAAAGTTTCCAGCAACCGCCAGCATTTTTATCATTTTCAGAAAAATTTCATGGCCCCATGAATATTTTGTTGTATGAGTAACTGAACATGCAATATGTCAAAAGAAAGAACAGACCCTCTGCGTTAAAAACAAAACAAACAAAAAAACAACATTGTATTCTAGCTTTATGCATTCTTTATTTAAATCAACACTTGAATGTGTGTAAGTTTAATAAAAAAAAAAAATAAAAAAAAAAAAAATTGCATTTTTGTCAAAGACTATGTCTGGATCAGATTCAGAACGATGATCAAAACATACAGTTGTGGTCAGAATTATTGGCACCCTTGGTAAATATGATCAAAGATGACTGTAAAAATAAATCTGCATTGTTTATCCTTTTGATCTTTAATTCATAAAATTAGCAAAAATCCGACCTTTCATTGAAGGAAAAGAATTGAAAGTGGGGGGGAAATCACATTATGAAATAAATGTTTTTCTCCAAAACACGTTGGCCACAATTATTGGCACCCTTTTATTCAATACTTTTTGCAACCTCCTTTTGCCAAGATAACAGCTCTGAGTCTTCACCTATAATGCCTGATGAGTTTGGAGAACACCTGACAAGAGATCAGAGACCATTCCTTCATGCAGAATCTCTACAGATCCTTCAGATTCCAGCTCCATGTTGGTGCTTCTTCTCTTCAGTTCACTCCACTCATTTTCTTTAGGGTTCAGGTCAGGGGACTGGGATGGCCATGGCAGAAGCTTCATTTTGTGCTCAGTGACACATTTTTGTGTTGGTTTTGATGTTTGTTTTGGATCATTGTCCTGATGGAAGATCAAACCATGGCCCATTATTGGATTTCTAGCAGAAGCTGTCAGGCTTTGATTTTTTTATCTGTTGGTATTTGATAGAATCCATGATACCATGTATCTGAACAAGATGTCCAGGACCTCCAGCAGAAAAATAGGCCCACAACATTAAAGATCCAGCAGTATATTTAACCGTGGGCAGCCACTTACAGCCACTTTCTATTTTGTGAAGCTCAACAATCTTTTGCTGCACATCAGAACTATATTCTTTGGTTTTTCTCATTGTGATGAATGATTAAGGGAATTTGGCCTTTGTGTTTTCTCATGTTTTACTCCTGTGGAACAGGAAGTCATGGCTGGACAATTCCATGTTCATGATCACCCTGGTGTGCTAAAAAATGTAAATATGAATGGGAATATACCTCAGTGATATTTTACTCATAAAAAATTCTAGGGGTGCCAATAATTGTGGCCAATGTGTTTTGGAGAAAAACATTTATTTCATAATGTGATTTCCCCCCACTTTCAATTCTTTTCCTTCAATGAAAGGTTAGATTTTTGCTAATTTTATGAATTAAAGATCAAAAGGATAAACAATGCAGATTTATTTTTACAGTCATCTTTGATCATATTTACCAAGGGTGCCAATAATTCTGACCAAAACTGTAGATGGGCTGCGTTTAACTCCACTTTTAGACATACACTCGCAAACTTCCCTAAGCACTTCCCCTCAGGGGAATCCCTGCCACCATTTTGAAGTGCGTTTAACTTCGTCAAGTGGGCGAGGGAAGTATTGGGAAGTATTTGGACAGAACCTCAACCCCTCGATTTTGACTGAGGGAATCTACTCAACATGTATACTTCAGGCAGATTCATAGACCACAATGCAACACGATTGTGACATCACAGCAAATCGCGCTTAATTTACCCTCACCCCACACAACTCTAGTGTATAATATTGGAGTTATTTTGACATTTCAGCACCCCCAAAGCTTCACAGTCCTGTACCTCTTCCTGGGTCGACATTTCATTCAGTAACATTGGGCAGCTTTGATTTATGTGCTTTTTAATGTTTAATGATCGTGTTATTTTACATATGTATCTGCTTACATATGTTATCGCTTTTTCTGCTTTTTTTTTTTCCTGTGTTTTGATCTGGAGGTTCTGTACTCTTTTAGAAGATGTGTAATAGCGCCCCCTACCACATAAGAAAGAAAACACAGAAAGCTGGAAAAATTCCGTCAATGGTGGGGAAAGAGTTCAAATCAAAATTTGTCCTCTTAAAGGGCTAGTTCACCCAAAAATGAAAATGTCGTTCCAAACCCATAAGACTTTTGTTCATCTTTGGGACACAGATTTCTGTCCCTGCATTGAAAGTCTATTCACCCAAAACTCGGACTCTTCAAAACGTTCATAAGAAAAGATAGTAAAATAAATCCATATGAATTGAGCGGTTTAATCCAAGTCTTGTGAAGAGACACGATCGCTTTATAAAATGAGCATATTTCATTTATGCTTCAGTTCACGTTTAAATATTGATCATAAACAGAAGCTCATCAATACTTTCTTGACATGTGAGAAAAACCTCAATGGTTCTCACAAGAATGAACCTCATTGGTTCTTGTAAATGATTTTTCATTTTTGGGTGAACTAACACTTTAACACATTTCTGTTCTTACTGTGCATGATTTAACAGTGCACATTTTTCCGTAGAAAAAAGTGTGTCTTCTGTAATCTTTAATTAAAATAAATAATATTTAAACCTTTTCCGCTTCTGAAACTTTTCACATAGGCTGTCATGGATATTGCTTAATGTAACTGATGTAAACTGACAAATAGCTATTAAGGCATTGTTTATACACCAGTGTGGTATGAAATGCTCACTTTTCACAATGTAATCATTTCCCAATGGATAAAATCATGTCCCATCCTACATACATTTCGTTTTGAATATCCTGTTTCATCGCAAATATGTGACATTATGAACGCAAAATGGGTTTGCAAATGAATGCCTTTTCATATTGAGTTTAAAACAAGCAATTTTCTTCTCAGTTAGATTCATCTTGGTAATGATGTTTAGGTACTTTTACTCAACAACAAGACCTAGATATTCATTAACAGAGAGATGGGTTAGGCAGCCTATTTAAATAGAAAATAGTTCAGCGCTTCGGTATATGATTGTGTAAGTGTGCAATGAGACATATTAGGTCATATTGAGTGTCTTCATTCCAGACCATCTGCTTTAGGAGACCCTGGCCAACTGCTCGAAGACTGGGGGGAGCGCAGCACTAGCATCGTCGCTGTCCCCGACAGTGTTTCTCAATCCACAGCATACACAGCAAAAACATTCCTATGTGCTCTATTACCGCAAATGGGCCGTGTAGTGTTTTGGGTAAGAGGATCTGTGGCACAAGATCGTACCCCCAGAGGAACTCAATGGACTGTATGAAACAGAGAACTCAGTAGTCTGGCTTGCGCTCTGCATCGGTTCATTTCAGAGCGATGGTGCTGCAGGGTATTGTCTCTTTCCTCTCTGGCGAGAGCCAACTCATTAGGCCCGCTTCTGCATGGGCGTCGGGATGCAAGACACGTGCGTCTCTTCAGAAGTGCTCATCTTTCTCAAAATTTTCTGTTAAATCGTCTTTGTTTGCTCGGCTGCACTCGGAGACTTGATTTAGGACTTGCTTGAAAAGCAAAAAAAGATATTTTTCGTACCCACAGTGATATTCACAATGATGTGTAAATGGTCATTAGTCATATGGCAGAACAGTGAGGTGTATAAAAAAAAAAAAAAAAAAAAAAAAAAAAAAAAACAATGACAGGCAAATTAAGAAGAAGGCAATAAATCATGGTACACTTTAAATATTTGAAATTGTCTGCATAGAAATGATATCTGTATAATCAAGATATTTTATGAATGTCAAATCGAAAGAATGAATGAAAATATATACAGTGGGCTGCAAAAGTCTGAGACATTGAAAAAGAGTAAGTGTTTAAAAAAACATGAAGGCAAAGAAAAGTAAAATGAGGACAAAATATTGAATATTCTGTACTATTTTCTTGATCACTAATCAAATAAACATTTGTGACATTGATCATGTGGTCTTTTGTATATAAAATTCTAAATTCTCTAGATTCCTTCCAGATTCCCTTTGGAACATTCATCATACTGAACAGCATGGATCATTAGGTTTTGCACAAACCTGTAGGTTTTATGCCAGCTTGAGTTCTGCTGTTGTTAAAGAGGACCTATTATGCTTTTTTACATTTTCAGATTTTAGTGTGTAATGTTGCTGTCTGAGAATGAAAAAGGTCAGCAAAGTTACTTTCTATATCAGTAAGCACTGTTTCTGAACTCCCTAAATCGCTTTGAAGGGGCGTGACATTTCCGAAACACACTCGAAGAATTTGACCAATCACAACACACTATAGCCCAGCCAATCAGCACATTGCACTTTTTAGAAGGAGGCATTGAACTGTCATTACTGACAGACTGGGAAGAGAGGTGCTGCAACAATGTAAAATATGTGAAAAAGAATGTGTTTTGAACATTCAAGCATGAAAACCTATTCTAGTAGAGCACAAAAACAAAATCAAGACTTGTAAAAGGTGAAAGGTGAGCATACTAAATACACTTATTCTTATTCTGCCCCCCTCCAATGCCGGAGACGCAAGTTCGAATCCCGCTCAGAGCAGGTCGAGTAGGACCAGTTACATTTCGTCCCCTTGGAATTATAAGGTTCTATCTGACATTTTTGTCAAAATTTAGTTATTCACATATTATTATTCTATGGATGGGACTTTTTTGGGGGGGGTGAGTGTAACAGAGGCAAGCTAGTAAGAGCTGTGCATGTAAACCTCACTTCCCTGCCTCAAGAGGCGCACTGGTGACAGATGCTAGAGGTTGTGGTCTTTGGCATCCTTGTTAGCGCACATGCCTCCCATGCCGGTTCGAGTAGGACCGGTTACAAATTGCAAAGTTGTATTTTCATCAGAAAAGAATGCAAAATATAAGATTCACTCAGTCAAAATATCAGTTTTATACAACCGTTTATCATCATCTGATTGAATGTATGCTGTAATTTTGCCTCTGGAGTAAAACTCACCATTAACCCACCTGAGGAGATTCTGTGCTGTTGTATTGATCTTTGCCCTTGCTACCCACATAACATGAATTACCCTGAGCAAAGATCTCTATTAGCCCAGCCCACACACATCCTGCAGTGTGATTTCAACTCTATTCTGCATATTCCTTCAAGATATTCAAGAAAGCAATGCAATGGTGCCTGCGTCCTGCGGAGACTTTGTGTCTTCCGAATGGTCCTCTATGTCATGTTGAGCGGCGGACCCCCGTATGAGCGCCTCATGTGAAATGATGTGTGAAATGAGCACATTTAACTAGCCCACCAGCATCATGCTCAGTCCTGGGCTGGGGCAGACTAACAGCCAAAGACTCGCTGTCCTGACACTGCCAATTGGATCACACTGTATTCTCCCTCCTATCTCACGCCACCAGATTATGTATTTCCTTTTTGTCTCTGACCAGGGGTGAGGGGCCTCATGTAGAGGTTAAATGAAAACGATCAGCTCTTTGCCCACCATTTGAAGTGAATCTACGGTGACTGGGAACAGGGACTATATGCTTTGTAGAGCAAGCAAGCACCATTCACACTTGCGCTTTCAGTGCTGTAACTGAGCTGTTGTGATAAGTGATTTTTTTCCTTTTTCACACAACTTATTTGATGTGTCTTCCCTAAATAGAAGAAAAATGCTCTTTCATCACAAAGTGTGACTGTTATGTAAATCACTTGACCTACACTACCAGTAGGCTAGGAACATGAGCTGAGTCCCTGGCTTTTTTGTACTAGAGCCCTGAATCATATTTTCTTTTTCTTTTTATGTACATATCCTGCAGGCAAATTTAATTGCAATTTCATTTAATATCAATTGGCTATGTTTTAATACCTACACTCTTAAAAAATGCTAGGTTGAAAACAACCCAAGTTGGGTTAAATATGGATAAACCATGCGATTAGGTTTGTTTGCTTAATAGCTGATTGGGTTAAAATTGTTTGCCCCCCCCCCCCCCCCCCCCCCCCCCCCCCCCCCCCCCCCCCCCCCCCCCCCCCCCCCCCCCCCCCCCCCCCCCCCCCCCCCCCCCCCCCCCCCCCCCCCCCCCCCCCCCCCCCCCCCCCCCCCCCCCCCCCCCCCCCCCCCCCCCCCCCCCCCCCCCCCCCCCCCCCCCCCCCCCCCCCCCCCCCCCCCCCCCCCCCCACCCGACCTTCTGGGCAGTTTTATTTAACCCAACTATTGTTTTAAAAATTACTATATGTCTGGCATTAAAATGAACCCAAAATAGGTTGGAAAGTAAAAATCAGACACATAATTATTGCTTAGAGGCAACAATAATAATCAAAAGGTCAAACAATAGTTGAGTTCAAATAAAAACTACCCAGCATGTTGGGCAAACATTTAAGTCTCCAGCCGCTGGGTTTGTCCATTTTCAACCCAACTTGGGTTGTTTTTAACCCAGCATGTTTTTAGTGTACAGTGTAAATGTGAGTGTGAGAAGTGCAGTTCACCCAAAAATGAAAATTGGCATCATTTACTTACCCTCGTGTTGTTCCAAACCTGTATGAGTTTTTTAAAGAATGTGGGTCACCAGACAGTTGACGGTAGTATTCCATAGTATTTTTTTCCTACTTACGTGGAAGTCAATGGCTACGACCAGGGTTGCCAGGTTTTCACAACAAAACCCGCCCAATTGCTCCTCAAAACTAGCCCAATCGCATATCAGGGGGTCCCCTGGTAAAAATTGCATTCCGAGGGGTAAAAGCCGCGTTTTTGTGTGGGCTCCCCTGAGTAAAACTTGAGCACATTCCAGGGGCTAAATATCACGTTATTTGGGGTCGATTCAACCCGCGGACATGATAAACAACCCGCGGCAGCAGTGTTAAAGTAGCCCAATTTTTCCCGCGGACTTGGCAACACTGGCTTCGACCAACTGTTTGATTTACCAAAATTCTTTAAAATATCTTCTTTTGTGTTCAACAGAAGAACGAAACTCATACAGGTTGATGTATGATGAAAGCGATGAAAAAATAAAATTTTGGGGTGAACTATCCCTTTAAAATGCAGAACTCAGTGAGTTTTTTTTTCAGTAACACTTTAAAATAAGGTTCATTAGTTAAACATTAGTTAATGTATTAACTAACATGAACTAACCATGAGCAATATATTTGTAACTGTATTTACTAATCTTTGTTAACGTTAGTTAATGAAAATACAGTTGTTCATTGTTTGTTCATGTTAGTTCACAGTACATTAACTAATGTTAACAAGATTTTAATAATGTATTAATAAATGTTGAAATTAACATTAACAAAGATTAATAAATGCTTTATAAGTGCAGTTCATTATTAGTTCATGTTAACTAATGTTAACTTGTGAACCTTATGGTAAAGTGTTACCTTTTTTTCTTTCTCGTCAATATTGTTGCTAAAATTCACTCATTATTATTTTTTTTTTTTGTGTCAGGGTTGTGTGTAATTCATGTTGATGAACTGTAATAATGAAGAGGGTTTTGGGGGGGTGAAAAAATTAAATTTTGGGGTGAACTATCCCTTTAAAGTGCAGAACTCAGGTTTTTTTTTTTCGTTCTCTTGTCAATATTGTTAAAATTCACGCATAATCCTGGTAATTATCAGAAACTTCTGAATGTAATTAGGAAATGTCAGTATTGGTTAATACCACATGATTTCGATTTTAGAATTAGCATATACTTTTTTATTTTTTACAAGGCTATTGTGGGCTAATTAAATGTAGGGCTAAAACATATTCAGTATAGTCGAGTCGCTGTATATCTCTGATGTCTAAAATGGAGCATGGGCTCAGTCCCTCATGTTGAGTCTAGTCATGCCCCTGACCTACACCAAAATTTCTTTGCGTTCCCTCTATCTTCCTGAAGTGAGCAGAAGAGTAAAGTCAATCTCTCAAATTCACTAGATGTAACAGAATGGCAGAAGTTGGGGCAAAAATAATGAATGCAGCCCTTGAATGTGAGCCCAGTCCTGATGGCGAATGGGAGCCGGTGTACTGATAGCGGCAGTTTGTTCTCTTTCGCTTTCTGATTTCGCAATACAGAACCGCAGTTGGGGAGGAGTTGCCTCTTTCAAACCTAACAACTCTAACAATGCAGCTTGGAGGCTCATTAAGGAAATAGAGGACATGCCTCCATACTAGAAACCTAAGCTTTGATAATGAGATGTAATTATTTACTTTGAGCTGCCCCAATTAATAATGCATGGTCTGCAAACTAGAGGAAGAGAAGGAGCTGTGCTATAATTCTCCACCAGAAGCTGCATTATAAGATCTGGTAATTGTCATGAGTGTACTAGAAGAAAAAAGGCTTCTCCGATATTAATGAATCCCTGAGTTTTCTTCTAGGCCCCCCTTAGTAGACCTTAGTCAGGGTAGACGCCATTTTTAATTTCACGCAATAGAAATCAAGGCTGTGAGGGA